>CM053267.1:15599964-16059787 GCA_028583415.1 Protea cynaroides | reverse complement strand
TTGGGTGCCTAACCCCTTCCCATAACCGTAACCCGACGCTTACCCAATCTCTGATGGACCAGAATTCCAATCTAAGGGTCATGAGTCAATCGAAGTCTTACCTTGGGGTGAGATTTCACATTTCTAAGGTCCTAGACCTAAATCTAGGTGGCGACTTCTAAAGATTTCCATCTTTGTCCTCACAATAAGTTTCAATGATAGTAAAAACCCTACTTTCGGCATTGCCATCAGTGGAGCCCTATCATTGAAAGGACCAAAAAAAGAATGCTAACTAAAGTGAAATCTTTCCCTTCCTGATGCATCCCAATCCACATCCCATGCAATAAATGGCGGGCATGTGGTCCATTCCTCCGAACTCATCTCAGATGCTGCCCGTTTAGCTACGTAATCAGCTACCACATTAATTTCTCTAAAACAGTGTGTTACTCTAATCTTAGTACCATGTAGGTCTTAGATTAAAAGATTCCACTGTTGCGAGATCTACCAAGGCACATATTTTCTCAGAATACTTTCAACAATAGACTTTGAGTTACATTCCAACCATAGGTCCTTGATCCTAAGCTTCAAAGCCTCCAGTAGTCCTTTTATTACTGCTGCTAATTCTACTTGGTAGTTTGTAGCATTTCCTATATATGTAGTAAATGCTAGGATAACCTGTCCCTTATCATCTCTAAAGACTCATGATCCTGCTTCACTTAGGTTTTTAAAGGAACATCCACCCACAATTGATTTAAACCATCCAATAGGAGGTTTTTGCCATGTGAGAGATTTCACAGAGTGGTTTTAGCAGGGCATGTATTGTAAGACCCGCACTCCACTAACTTGGTTTAACCATGTCGTGCCAGGTCTTCCCATCATTCCTGGACCAAGTGGACCGAGCGTGTGAAGATAGATCACAAACCAGGTATAAAAATCGACTCAACACCTAAAACTGTATACATATGGTCGCATCCTGGGTAGGTACAGTCGACCATATGGTAAGAATGAAGATCATAAATCCAGGACCCCACGGTTGATGATGTCGACCCTACGATTGACGGGTTCGGTGACAGTAGCCATCGACCGTGAGACCCCAGATCAGACTCCGAGTTTTGGAAACTTTCTAAAATTAAGGAATTTCTTTCTTAATTGAAAGAGGACTCTATATGGAGAGTTTTCCTCTATATAAAGGACGTCCCTCAGTCCTTTTTCACTCTTTTAGAACATTAGTAAACCCTAGAGAAAGAGAAGGAAAGCAAAAGGAAGAGAAGGAGAAGAAGAAAAGGCTAAGGAGAGGATCTTTCTAAGAAGAGATTGGCTCTCTATCACAGTCAAAGGTATGAACCTAATCCCTAGAGATGTAAACTCTATGGAATAAGACTTCTATGGAAAATATGCAATATCAACATATTATGATCCATGTGATTTCCTTGAGAAAATCCCAAGGAGAACCATGAGGAGGGAGTTTGATGATTAGGGTTGATAAGAAACTACTAATGATGGCCATAGGATGACCTTAGAATAAATCCAATTGAAGATCAGAGGATTTGACCCAGGAAGAACTCGAATTGCATGTAGTCTGTGACCAGAAATCTCAAGGTCGCAGCTACGGTCGACCATAGCATGACTAGAGGATCGACCATAGGCATTCATGAAGATTCATGAATCATATGGTCGCAGCTACGGTCGCACCATATGCGACCATAGGGTATTGACCGTAGGCAGTAAGGTCGATACAGTATGAGACTATAGGACCAATCAGACACCTATCAGTGCTCTGTTTCGATTTCCTACTACTGTAACATGTTACATATGAACCCTAACTTAAATTCATATAACTTTTAGGTTGTTAAATCAATTCAAAGAGAATTTCAAGGCTTGGAAGGAGATGGAGTATTGCTAATAGGTGAAGGAACAAGACCTAAACTAATTGGTTAATAACCAACTGTTTATTTTTAGTCCAATGCCATGATTGATTCTATGTTTGTATGCTTGTAATGTGCATCTCACATGTCATCTAATATTTCTGCTATTACTGTTCATGCATATTTAATTCTGTTTATTTATAACATGATGATGATGATGATGCTATGAATAGGCATGTGAATGTATGTGTGTGGTTGGTGTGTTGGATGCAAGTGGAGCATCAGGGGAAGGACGTGACATGGTGGTCTTTGACCTCATCACTAGACTCTAGCTCTATCTCTACTCAAGTCTTGCCCACTAACATCGTTGTATCGCCATTACCTTAGCAGAACTATTACATTGTAGGGCATCAGGGGAGGTGGTCTCGGACCGTGTGGTCTCTGACTCTGTTGGGGGGCCTTAGCTCTATCTCTATGGATGTATTGAGGGATGCTGGGGTGAGATCTTGGATACACTGTTTGGCATTAGGATTGATTAGTTGTGAGCCCAGTTTGTAAGCCCTCGCCAATAGGGACTTACGTGTTGGTATGGGTAGGGCATCAGGGAAAGTGTTGGCAGTGTTTGATCTGAACACTTTAGCTCTATCTCTATTCCATGGTGGGTGCATGTGAGATGAAAATGATGTTTGATCCATTGGGCGGATTCACACACTCGTGTATAGAGTAGCGGGGACCACCAAACCTTTCTATAGCACATTGTAAACTTAAAAACCAGACCAAAGATATGAATTGAATACATGCATATGTTTGTTGCATTGTTTTGTTTGCTCAATGAGCCGTGATGTGTGTTCACCTTTTCGACGTCGAATATTTTTAGTTGATGATGTAGGACCTACTATTGAAGATTATATAAATGTGTCGATGTATGGACATGTAGCGGCGATGGACGGAGAATTAACAAAGGAGACACATGATTCTTCATGTGAGTGCAATCACTGTGTTTATGATTAGTTTAGCTATGTTTGACTACTGGAACATGTAATAGATTAATTATGGACATGTAGCGGCGATGGACGGAGAATTCTATTTATTTATGTTTATTTATTATCATTGTTAGACACTCAGTTCATTATCTATAAAACTTTTGCTTATTTGTTTATTACCTCTGATTATTACTGTGGAATGTGCGTGTGATTTGATATGGTGGGTACGACCTATTCGAGATCCTGGTTGAACCATTGGTTCATTGACGATTCTTCACACCATTCTGATTAGACCAGAATTAGGGTGTGACAACTTGGTATCGTGAGCATCTCGTGTTCTACCCATTGACCTAATTATTTCCATGTGATTCATGAACCGAGATAGGATAAAAATTAAAAGTCGTAATAAGAACACACCATAAGCGCTCAGATTGTATGAGAGATAAACTAAGAAAGAAGATAATGCACATATGTAAATGGAAAAACAATTATATATATATATATATATATATATATATATATATATATATATATATATATATATATATATATATATATATATATATATATATATCCAAATGGGAGTAAGACAAGATACATCCGAATCAGAGTACGGTCCATAAATCTGGACAGTTACTCTGTAAAATAAATGAGAAAAAAAATAAATGATATCATGGAGCTGGAGGTGCTGGAGGAGGAGGTGCCTCGCCACCTGAGTCTGAGTCGCTCGGAGACTAGCCGTCAGATCTCCTACCCGCTGGTCTGTAGAGCGTTGGGCATCTAGAAGCTCTCCTACTCTCTAATCAGTCACACGCTGAGCCTTCCGAATCTCATGTAACAATCCCATCATATCATCTGGTGGTGGACGTGAAAGGCCAGCTGAATGAGAAGCCCAAGAAGGACCAGCTCTAGTAGAATGCTGTAGTGATGGGGGGAGGGATGGTATCCACATCCATGTACATCCGATCATCATCCTCCTCATCATCACTCCCGTGTGCCTCTGCTGCTATTACCGCCAATGCATCTGCTGTCGCTACCCGAGTGAGAGGACGTCTCATAGTATTCCTCTCATCATCATTGGCCTGTATCTCTCTCATGCCCATCCTACTGATGGCCTACCAATCAAGGTTAGCTGAGAATATGTCCTCAAAGATCCTCTCATCCACTAGTTCCACCTGTAGACGAGTGAGTAGGGTGGAGATCAGTTGACCATAGGGCAAGTTACCTCTCGAGTCAGGCAACGTAGCTCTGTGCATAGTCCGAAGAATAATATATGGGAGGCAGACTGACTGCCTAGTATAGATATAGTACAGCAGGTACTAAGTCAGCTGTGAGACTATCTCGTAGTGTCCGCCCTAGGGAATAAGATTATGCTGGATAATCTTACAGTAGACCCATGGCTCTAGACGCAGGTTGATTGCTTTCATCTCCCAACGGTCATCCCAAAGAATTTGATTATCTATTTCTGCACGCACCTGTGTAGACAGAAACTATGGCTCCCTAGGTGCACAGTAAACCAACTGACCATCATTTGAGATGCCTAGGAGATCAGCTAACTCCTGACAGTTGAAAGAGATCGAAACCCCTTTCACCCAGCTGGTGATCCGAAGCTCTCTACCCCTGTCAACATCCTCTAGGTCACCCTCTACTTGTAGGTAACAGTAGAACTGCTTGACCAAGTTTGGGGGAGTGCAAGCCCCGTACATAATCACTAGAAGCCAGCCCATATCACCAAACACTCTTTCCACATCAAACAGGGCTAAATGGGCTAAGTTAACACATCTACCCCCTTCCACCTTCTTTCAATTAAACCAAGGGTATTGTGTTTCTGCTTCCACAGATCGAAAGCGATGTGGGTCATGAACTTGAGGAACATTAGTGTAAACCATGATAACTGCAAGAGAAGAAAATAAGAAAAGCAAGTTAGATAAATTTGAAAATTTGACAACATAACGACGTAGAATGGGAAAAAACCTCACTTTTCACCCAAACATTTGGGCAGGAGGACTTACATAGGTACCAAACCATCCTGCAAGGCTTATACAATTGGAAATTTAAACTAGGTAGGTCAAATTTGAAGAAATTTTGACAATTGGGAAAAATCCCAAAAATTTAGGTTAAAATGAGAATTTTCAAGTTTTTACTAAACTAACCGATGAAACTCAAATTTTCTTGAGGGCTTTCATCCATTGGGTAGCCAATAGCCATAAACCCCAATAAAAATCAAATTTTTACGATTAAAAAAATATTAATTTGAAGAAAATCCTATAAATGGAGCAAAACCTAGGTATGAAAGCTTAAAAAGGAGAAAGAGTAGAGAACATACCTTGAGGAATGGAAGGAAGATTGTCAATCGACAGAAAAATCACTAAGTTCAGACGGTTGATACTGTAGCAACTCGGTGGTGGCGAAATGAAGCTGCGACCGTGAGGGAAGAAGAAAGGGAAATGAGAGGGAAAATCTCAAAAAAATAGGTTTTAAAACTGATTTGAATCTTACGGTTGCACAATTCGACCAAAACCATCGACCGTATGATCAACTGTATGATCGATCATAGGGTCTCGGTAAGTTTCCAGGGAATTGATGGTCGCTCCTATGGTTGCACAACATGCGACTGTAGGCCATCGACCGTATGAGTGACTGTTGTCTGCATTTTGATTCTGTTCGAACTTTTGCCTATTGATTTTGTTCTTCTCTCGCCTTCCATTGTGAAACTAAACCCAATACCACCACTCTATTTTGTCTCACCTGTGTAGCTTTGCCAATAACACATCAACCAAGAGTTTAAATGGCTGGACGTAGAATAAGTAGAAGGAGACAAAATGCAAACCCATCTCCACCACCTATGGAGACCAACGACAATGAAGGTCAGTAAGGGGAGGAAGGAAATATTGGAGCTCAGAATGCTGCACCTCAGAATATTCACACCCTAGCCAACCTAACCAACTTACCTGCACCACCTACGGATTTGTCTACTGTGGTGATGAATTTGGCACAATAAATGCAGAATATACAGCAAATGCAAGCTGCCATGGGAATTGCTTTTCCAGTTACAAACACAACATCTCTACCTGCAAGACAAGCTAGTATGACACCTGGTGGTAGCAACATTGTACCTCAAGCACTGCAAACACCAGTAGTACAAGGCCAAGTGCAAAACCCTGAAGCACTGCAAGGCAGGTATAACCAAGGTAATTATCAGTACCAACAGCCTATGTATAGGGCATATGCACAGTATCAGCTTGATCACTTTAGACTGATCGAGCGTTTCTTGAAGTTGAAGGCGAAGGAATTCACAGGCAAACCATCAGATCCGTTGTGGCCAGCTCACTAGATTGACGAAATGGAAAGAAACTTTATAATGATGACTATAAATGAAGAAGATAAGGTATTATGTGCAACATTTATGTTGAAAGGTGACGCACACCACTGGTGGAAATCAACTAGAAGTTATCTATTAACAAAGCACACCCAACTGACATGGGTTATTTATAAAGACGCTTTCTTCGAGAAGTATTTTCCAAGGAGTTTCAAAGATCAAATGGAAAATGAGTTTTTGAGTCTGTATCAAGGACAGATGATTGTAGATGTATATCAACAAGGTTATGAAGAACTATTTTTCTTTGTTTCCTCTAGCATGCAGGAGGAAAATACCAAAACCCGAAGGCTCGTTATGGGACTTAGGGGAAGCATCCGTGAGCATGTATTGGGATTAGAAAAGAAAATATATAACGAAAGAGCGATGCATTGCTCGAGTACTCGAAATCAAGCCAGAGGAAAAGTTATTTTGCTCAGAACAGAGGTATAAAGAGGCCCAATGGAAACTCATACAACGGAGGGAACTCAAAGACATTTAAACCCTTCCGTACTCAAGGCTTCAATGCTGCAGCCAAGACTACTCCGACAGTCCAACCTCAACAGAAGCAAAGTAATGCTGGAGTCAAATGCTTCAATTGCGATCAAGTAGGACATTATTCAAGAGAGTATCCTAAGCCAAGGAAGCAGCTACAACAAGGAAAAGTTTATGCAGTTACTTCTGAGGATGCTATCGCATCGCCTGATGTGGTCATAGGTATGACCTGAACCTTTTTGTACTACCTTGTGTGAGCATGTAGACTAAATTAAATCAAATCACAGATATCGTATCTATTAATGGCTTATCTGCCAGAGTACTCTTTGACTCTGGAACTATTTATTCTTTTATATCTGTGTCATTTGGAAAGAAGTTAAATCTACCCCTCAGACCTTTAGATTGTAAACTGCTTGTAGGATCACCTATGGGATTAGAAGTGGAACTAGACAGAGGTTATGGACCATGTCCAGTTCTTATCAACGAGAAGATTTTGGATGCAACCTTAATTCAACTCGAGATGGCAGACTTTGACGTTATCTTGGGAATGGATTGGTTAGCTCGGCACTCTACAAACCTATTATGTGCGTAAAAAAAACTGACATTTAAATTCAAGGAAAGAGCAGAGTTTAGTTTTGCGGGAACCAAACTTTCTCGTAAACGAAAACTCATTCTCTTTGCATTGAAGGCTAGAAAATGCCTCGAAAAAAGGAAGAATTGGGTATCTAGTATCCGTGGTCGACCTCACCAAGGAAGCTCCACGAATGGAGGATATTGAAATTGTGCGTGAATTTTTGGATGTATTTCTTGAGGAACTACCAGGACTACCACCTGATCGAGCGACAGAGTTCGTTATAGATCTTATACCCGGAACCGCACTAGTATCGAAAGCACCCTTTCAAATGGCTCCTACTGAACTGAAGGAACTGAAGGTACAATTACAGGAGATATTGGACAAGGGTTATATTAGACCCAGCGTATCACCATAGGGAGCGTCAGTATTGTTCGTAAAAAAGAAGGACGGTAGCGTTCGACTGTGTATAGATTATCAGAAATTGAATAAGCTTATAATCAAGAATCAGTACCTATTGCCTTGATCGATGACTTGTTCGATCAATTGCAAGGTGCCAAAGTGTTCTCCAAAATTGATCTTCGTCAGGATACCATCAGTTGATGATTAAGGAAGGTGGTATTCCAAAGATAGCTTCAGAACTAGATATGGACATTATGAATTTGTAGTTATGTCTTTTGGATTGACTAATGCACATGTAATGAAAGACCCGTATCGAACTAACCGATCTTACCATCTTGTACCAGGTCTACCTATCATGGTCGAGCCAAGTGGACCAAGTGCGTGAAGAAACCACAAGACCAGGTATGAAATTTAACTCAAAAATAGTCAAAAATGAGTGTGTGATCGCATGTCTAAATAGGTATGTCCAACCCCACCACAAAAGAGTCCAACCCATGACTTTTTGGTCGTGGGGTCACATGTCTTATAAAAATGTAGGGTCGACAGATTCTATGACCCTACATTCGACCCTAGGGAACCCAATCAGAAACCGAATTTAGGAAACCTTCCTAATCCGAAGGGGGCACTGTCTGTGTCGATACCAGAAACTACGACTGAAACTTCTTTCCTAAACTCATTAGGGCATATTTGGAGGGTTTTCCTCTATAAATAGGATGTCCCTTAGCCTCTTCCACTTCTTTAGAACCCTAATTGAAAGTGAGAGAGAGAAGCGAAGGAAAAGAAGGAGAATTGAAGAAAAAAACTAAGGAAGAGGAGGAAGTTCAGAGAAACCTCTGAATCTCAGTAAACCCAAGGTATGAACCTAAATCCCTACCTGAATTGAGAGCCTAGAATAGTTTATGAAGAAGATAGGATTAGGAAAAACCCAAATCATCCATCCATGGACAAATTCTAAGAGAATCTATGGAGGAAAATCATTGTGGACAATGGATAGTGTATAAAAATTATAGCTTGAGCCATAGAACGATCATAGGAAGGACCTTGATGGTAAGCCAAAGGATTCAGACATGAAGGAATGGACTTAAGAGTGAAAGGTCGACCAAAAACACGTGTGGTCGCACGTAGGGTCGAATGATAACCCACCCCACGAGACCACATGATCGACCACATGCCCTCGGGAAGTTCCAGGGAGGGTGTGGTCGCACGTAGGGTCGAATGATATCCGACCCCACCTCCGACCCTACACCCTGGGGTCACAGAAACTGAGACCCCAGGTGCTATCCTACCCTGCGACCCTACCCCTGTGGTCGCAGAAACTGAGACCCCAGGTGCTACCCCACCTGTGACCCCTCAGCTTCTGTTAGTCTAAACGTATTGGAATTTATTTCTAATTAAAATCTATCGACTTGTTAGGTTTTCCAGTGACTTAAAAGTGAATTATAAAGCCTAAACGAGGATCTACTAGCAATCAAAGGTGAGGGAACAAGACCTAAATTAATTGACTAATAATAAACTATTTTTATTTATTGAGTCCAATACCATGAATGATTCTATGCTTGTATGATTGTAATGTGCATTTAACATGTCATCTAATATTCTTGCTATTAATGTTCATGCATATTTAATTCTGTTTATTTATAACATGATGACGGTGATGATGCTAGGAATAGGCATATAAATGTATGTGTGTGGTTAGTGTACTTGATGCGAGTAGAGCATCAGGGGGAGGACGTGACACTATGGTTCATCCTGGTCACCAGACTCTAGCTTTATCTCTAACTCAAGTCTTGTCCACTGACATCGTAGTATTGCCATCACCTTAGCAGAACTATTACGTCGTAGGGCATCAGGGGAGGTGGTCTCGGACCGTGTAGTCTCTGACTCTACCGGGGGGCCTTAGCTCTATCACTATGGACATATTGAGGGATGCTGGAGTGAGGCCATGGATACACTGTTTTACATTAGGATTGGTTAGTTGCAAGCACAGTTTGCAAGCCCTCGTCAATAGGGGCTTACGTGTTGGTATGGGTAGGACATCAGGGGAAGTGTGATGCAGTGCGGTCCTAAGCACTTTAGCTTTATCCCTATTCCATGATGGGTGCATGTGGGACGGCAATGGTGTTTGATCCATTAGGCGGCTTCACACACTCGTGTATAGAGGTGCGGCGGCCACCTATCCTTTCTATTGCACATTGCAAACTTATGAACCAGACCAAAGATATGAATTGAATGCATGCATATGTATGTTGCATTGTTTTGTTTGCTCACTGAGCCATGATGTGTGCTTACCCTTTCGACGTCGAATATTTTTAGTTGATGATGCAGGTACCATTGTAGAAGACTATATGAATGCTCCGATGTACGGGCATGCTGCGGCGATGGATGCAGAAGTTATAATGGAGTCGCATGATTCGTCATGCGAGTGCAACTCATGCATCTTCGATTAGTTTTCTTTGAATTATTCAGACGATGTAATTGATTAAATTATTTTATTTTATGTCTTTGTTATTTGGAGATAATTGGATAATTTATTTACTTTATCACCGCTAGACTCTCAGTTCATGTAATATTAAAGACTTCCACTATTGTTTATTTACTCTGATTATAGTTGTGGATGTGTATGGTTTAAGCAAACGACTAATCGAGATCTTGGTTGAACCATTGGTTTATTGGAAGTTCATCACATCATTCTGAATAGTGCGGAATTAGGGTGTGACATGTAACTTTTATGGAACTCATGAATCGGGTATTTCATGATATGTTAGATACGTCATGTCACACCCAAATTCTGGTCTAACCAAACTAGTGTGATGAATCGCCTATGAACCAACAGTTCAACCAGGATCTTGTATAGGCCGTGTCTATTTGACCAAACCAGATACAACCACAACCATAATCAAAGTAAATAAACAATAGCGGAAGACTTTAATATTAATGAACTGAGTATCTAACAGTAATAACATAATTAATTATCCAATTATCTCCAAATGACTCAAGACATAAAATAAAATAAAGTAATCAATTACTTGTTCTGATAATCCAATAACTAAATCTAATTGAAAACACATGAGTTGCACTCGCACGATGAATCATGCGACTCCACCATAGCTTCCACATCCATCGCAGCAACATGTCCGAATATTGGTGCCTTCATATAATCTTCTATGGTAGGACCTGCATCATCAACTAAAAATATTCGACGTCGAAAGGGTGAGTACACATCGTGGCTCAGTGAGTAAACAAAATAATGCAACAAACATATGTATGCATTCAATTCATATCTTTGGTCTGGTTTATAAGTTTGCAATGTGCAATAGAAAGGATTGGTGGCCGCCGCACCTCTATACAAGAGTGTGTGAAGCCGCCCAATGGATCAAACACCATTGCCGTCCCACATGCACCCATCATGGAATAGAGATAGAGCTAAAGTGCCCGGATCAAACACCGCATAACACTTCTCCTGATGCCCTACCCATACCAATACGTAAGCCCCTATTGGCGAGGGCTTGCAAACTGGTCTCGCAACTAACCAATCATAATGTCAAACAGCGTATCCAATGCCTTACCCCAGCATCCATTAATACGTCCATAGAGATAGAGCTAAGGCCCCCTGGCAGAGTCAGAGACTACATGGTCCGATACCACCTCCCCTGATGCCCTACGATGTAATAGTTCTGCTAAGGTAATGGCGATACAACGATGTTAGTGGACAAGACTTGAGTAGAGATAGAGCTAGAGTCTGGTGACCAGGATGAACCACAATGTCACATCCTCCTCCTGATGCTCCACTGTGATCAAGCACACTAACCACACACATACATTCACATGCCTATTCCTAGCATCATTATCATCATCATGTTATAAACAAACAGAATTAAATATGCATGAGCAGTAATAGCAAGATTATTAGATGACATGTGAAATGCACATTACAAGCATACACACATAGAATCATTCATGGCATTGGACTCAATAAGTAAAATAGTTTATTATTAGCCAATTAATTTAGGTCTTGTTCCCTCACCTTTGGTCGATGGTTGTTCCTCTTCAAGCTTTATAAATCACTTTTAGACCACTTGGAAACCTAACAAATTTATAGATTTTAAATTAGAGTTTATTTCCAACAATTCAGACTTCCAGAAACTGAGTGGTCGCAGGTGTGGCTGCACCTGTGGTCTCAGTTCCTGCGAGCACAGGGTGTGTGGTCGCAAGGTGTGGTCGCATATCATGCGACCACACCCTCCATGAATTTTCCCCGAGGGCTTGTGGTCGCTATATGTGGTCCCATGTCATGTGACCATACATGCGACCACACCCTCCCTAAAACTTTCCCGAGGGTGTGTGGTCGTTATGTGTGGTCGCATACCATGCGACCATACATGCGACCACACCCTCCCTAGAACTTTCCCGAGGGTGTGTGGTGGGTTATGTGTGTCTCGTGTGGTCGCATATCATGCGACCACACATGTGATGGTCGACTTTTCCACTCCCAACTCAATTCCTTCATGTTTTGATTCCTTGGGTCATCATCATGATCCCTACGATTGTTCTATGGCTTAAAATTCATATTTTACACAATCCATCATCCTAATAAATTTCCTCCATGGATCTCTTAGAATTTGTCCATGGTTTGATGATTGAGGTTTCACTTTGAATCACTATCTCCTCCATGATCTATTCGAGGTATTCAACTGATGTAGGGGATGGTTTCATACCTTATACTTGTTGAAGATTCAGAGTTCTCTTTGAATTTTCTTATCTTGGTCTTCCTCTTTAATTCTCCTTCTCTTCCTCCTCTTCTCTTTCTCTCTCTTTCAGTTTGAGTTCTAAAAGGATGAAAGAAGCTAAGGGACGTCCTATATATAGAGAAAAACCCTCCATGTAGAGTCCTACTTCGATTAGAAAAGAACCCTCTTCGGATTAGAAAGGTTTCCTAATCACGAAATTAGTCTGACTTCGTGTGGTCGCATGTGGGGTCACAGAACCCATTGACCACAGAGCCAAAAACTGCGACATACGTCCCAGACTCCTGTGGTCGCATTATTCTGAGGTGTGGTCAACCACACCTTGTAAGACCCGTATCGAACTAACCGGTCTTACCACCTTGTACCAGGTCTACCTATCATGGTCAAGCCAAATGGACCAAGTGTGTGAAGGAAATAGCGAGACCAGGTATTAAATTGACCCAAAAATAGTAAAATAGGGGCAGGGTCACATACCCAGATAGGCAGGGTCGGACCCCCCTCATTAGGGAGTCAGACCCCTGAAATTTTGATCGAGGGTCGGACAATTTAGACCTGAGGGTCGACGGGATCTCCGACCCCCTCATCGACCCCCTCATTGCTGACAGAAATCGTAAATAGCAAACTTTCCAAATTTCAAGGAGATTCTTTCCTAATCTCAATGGGACTTATTTTGGGAGGTTCTCCTCTATAAATAGGACGTCCCTTAGCCTCTTTCACTCCTTTTGAAACCCTAATTGAAAGTGAGAGAAAGAGAAGAGAGGGAGAAAAGAAAGAAAGTTGGAGAAGAAGACTAAAGAGAAGAATTCAGAGAAACCTCTGAATCTCAGCAAACCTAAGGTATGGGTATGTTTCCATTAATGATTTAAGACCTTAGAATAGTTCATGAAGAGGGTATGGTCTAGGAGAAACCCAAATCATCCATCTATGCGAGGATTTCAATGAAATCCATGGAAGAAATCATGGTAGGCAAAGTACGGAAGAAACCTAGAGTTTTAAGTCATAGAACAAGCATAGAATGGATTATGGAAGTAAGCCATATGACCCAAACATGAAAGAATGGACTGTAGGATGAAAAGGTCGACTCAAACCACGGGGGGTCGCACGTGGGGTCGATTGGAAATCGACCCTACCAGACCACAGGATCGACCCCTAGCATTCGGGAAGTTTCGCACCCAGGGTCGATGGAACATCCGACCCTGGCATCGACCCTACACCCTGGGGTCACAGAAAGCTGCTACCCTACCTGCGACCCGTCCTGCAACCCTCGCTTAACAACAAGCCTAAAATTGTCGGAATGAATTCTAATTAAAATCTATCGACTTGTTAGGTTTTCCTAATGATATAAAAGTGATTCTTAAAGCTTGAAAGAGGATCTACACTCAAGCAAAGGTGAGGGAACAAGACCTAAACTAATTAGCTATAATAAACTGTTTTTATTTCTTGAGTCCAATGCCATGACTAATTCTATGCGTGTATATTTGTAATGTGCATTCAACATGTCATCCAATATTCCTGCTATTAATGTTCATGCATATTTAATTCTATTTTATTTATAACATGATGATGATGATGATGCTAGGAATAGACATGTGAATGTATGTGTGTGGTTAGTGTGCTTGATGCGAGTAGAGCATCAGGGGGAGGACGTGACATTGTGGTTCAGCCTGGTCACTAGACTCTAGCTCTATCTCTACTCAAGTCTTGTCCACTGACATCGTCGTATCACCATTACCTTAGCAGAACTATTATGTCGTAGGGTATCAGGGGAGGTGGTCTCGGACCGTGTAGTCTTCGACTCTGTCGGGGGGTCTTAGCTCTATCTCTATGGACGTACTGAGGGATGTTGGGGTGAAGCCTTGGGTACACTGTTTGACATTAGGATTGGTTAGTTGCGAGCCCGGTTGCAAGTCCTCGCCGCCAGGGGCTTACATGTTGGTATGGGTAGAGTATCGGGGGGAAGTGTGATGCGATGTGGTCCTAAGCACTTTAGCTCTATCTCTATTCCATAGTGGGTGCATGTGGGACGACAATAAACGTTAACCTTTGGGCGGCTTCACACACTCGTGTATAGAGGTGAGGCGGCCACCGAACCTTTCTATAGCACATTGCAAACTTATATACCAGACCACAGATATGAATTGAATGCATGCATATATTTGTTGCATTGTTTTGTTTGCTCACTGAGCCGTGATGTGTGCTCACCCTTTCAACATCGAATATTTTTAGTTAATGATGCAGGTACCACTGTGGAAGATTATATGAATGCTTCTGTGTATGGGCACGTGGCTACGATGGAGGCTGAAGACATAGTGGAGACGCATGACTCCTCATGCGAGTGCAACTCATGCTTTTTCGATTAGATTTTTATTTGAACTATTAAGAAAATATAATTGATATTTTATTTACTTATGTCTCGGTTGATACAACATAATTTGATATTTTATTTATGATTATCAAAGTTAGATTCCCCAGTTCATTTAATATTAAGACTTCCGCTATTGCGTATTTATTCTGATTATGGTTGTAGATGTGTATGGTTTAGTTTACAAGGACACAACCTATTAGAGATCCTGATTGAACCGTTGGTTTATTAACGGTTCATCACACCGTTCTGAATAGTACAGAATTAAGGTGTGATAACTTGGTATTAGAGCTCTCAGGCCCTATCTTTTAAACCAGTATACTACCGCAAAAATTTGTGAACTGAGTTAGGATAAAAAAAAATTTTAAAGCTGTAATAATAACACATTATAAGCACTTGTGTTGTTTGAGACAAAATTTAAAGAGAATAATGCATCTATTAAATGAGAAACAAATTTATATACACTCGAAGGAAGAACAAACGTATATACACAAGTCTAAAGCAGAGTACAGTCCACAACCCAGACAGTTACTCTAAAGTACAAAAAGAAAATACATCAGGAAGCTGGAGGTGATGGGGAGGCGGTGCCTCGTGGTCTCTGTCATAATCCTCAGCATAGACTCTAGTCAACCAAGCTATCTGAGTCTGGGTCGTCTGAAGACTAGCTGTGAGATCAGCCACCCGCTGATCAGTCAGGTGCTGAGCATCTAGAAGCTCTCCCACCCTCAGATCCGACATGCGCTGAGCATCTAGAAGTTCTTCCATCCTCAGATCAGACATGCGCTGAGCCTCTCTAATCTCATGTAGTATCCCCATCATGTCATCAGATGGTGGATGTGAAAGACCAACTGCATGTGAAGGACCAGCTGCATAAGAAGGACCAGCTCCCATAGTATGTGTAGGTGATGGAGGAGGTATGGAATCCACATCCATGTACAAACGATCATCATCACCCCCATGAACCCCTACTCCAGCGGCTGCTGCTGCTGCCTCAGCATCAGCCATCTCCACTCGAGTATGCGGACGCACCAGAGCGTTTCTCTCATCGTCGCTGACCTGAGCATCCCGCATGCCCATCTTACAGATGGCCTCCCAATCCAGAGGTGATGAGAAAGATTTCTCCTGAATCCTCTCATCCACCAACTCAACACCCAGGCGGGTAAGCAGTGTAGTGATCATGCGTCCATAAGGCAGGTTGCCAACATGATCGGGCAATGTGGCACTGATCATCGTCCGCATAATGATATAAGGGAGGCAAACAGGCTGCATAGTGCAGATACAATACAGCAAGAACTGGGTCAACTGGGAGATCCTCTCATAGTGCCCACTCTGAGGTATCAGGTTGTGCTGAACAATTTTACAGTACACCCGAGGCTCTGGACATAGGTAGATCGCTTTCATCTCCCAGCGATCCTCTCTGATGAGCTGATGGTCAATCTCAGCCCTCATCTCTAAGGAAAAGAACTGGGGCTCTTTGGGAGCACAGAACACCAAGGGGCCGTCTTATGAAATGCCCAAGAGATCCGATAGCTGTCGATAATCAAAGGAAACCTCAACTCCCTTGACGTAGCTAGTGATCCTGAGCTCTCTACCCCTCTCAGTATCATTATAATCCCCCACCACTTGGAGATTACAATAAAACTGTCTCACCAAATCTGGACGAGTACAGGCGTCATAAGTGATCACAGGAAGCCAGGCCATGTCACCAAAAGCCCTCTCCATATCAAACAAGGCCAGGCTAGTGGCTTAGTAAAGATGAAAAACCTAAAAATTTCAACATTATAACGACATAAATTGGTCAAAAGCCTCATTTTTCACCCATGCACATAGGTAGGAGGACTTATAAAGATTCTAAACGATCCTATAAGACTCATGCAGTTGGAAATTTTATCTAAGGAGATTGAATTTGAAGAAATTTCAAGAAATTCAAAAATCTCGATAAATTAGGGCAAAAATGGAAAATTTCAAGTTTCTCGATAACCAACCGATGAAACTCAAATATTTTTGAGGGCTTTCGTCTATTGAGTCACCAACAACAAAATCCCCCAATAAAAATCAAATTTTTACGGTTGGAAAAAGTTTAATTTGAAGAAAACGATATAAACGAGCAAAAACATAGTTAAGAAACCCTAAAAACATGAAACCGTAGAGAACATACCTGTAGAAGAGGAGTAGACGTCGAAAAGATAAGCAAAAATCACCAATGGGTCGGAGTTGTCACTGTAGCAACTCAAAGGAATGAGCCGAGTCGGAAAGGAGGAGAAAGAATGAGAAATGGATTCAAAATCGGGATTAAAAACCTAATTTTTAGTCCTAGGGTCGGAGAATTCGACCAAGACATCCGACCCTCCCTCCGACCCCCTCATCGACCCTAGCCTCTAGGTGATGTGACAGAGAACTAGGGGTCGATCCCAGGGTCGGACATCCATCGACCCCCTCATCGACCCTCGGCTCTCGATAAGTATCAGTGATTCTCAGGGTCGCATACCCTAGGGTCGGACATCCATCGACCCCCACCATCGACCCTGCGATGGAAAATACAGTATTTTTGACAGAATGATCTGAAAAATTTGAAAATATCATTGATTAGTGGATTTAAATATGAGAATGAAGTATATAATGATTGCCTCACGTATTCTATGATTTTCAAGCATCACCACTACCAGAACAGATAATGGATGGACGCAGAGTGACCAGATAAAGCCATAACTCTATTCCACCACCACCACCTGTGGAGGAAGACAGCCATATACATCCTGAAACACAGGAGAATCCGAACACGACACCATCCGTAGTTAATGGGCAGACAAATCCTACAAATCTGTCAGCTCCACCTACAGACCTGGCTACAGTCGTAATGAATTTGGCACAACAGTTGCAGCAAATACAAGAGTACAAGCTACTATGCAAGCTGCCATAGGCATGGCTTTTCCGGCTACACGCACGACACCAATGCCGCCAGGACGTAAAGCACAAGTACTGGGGGAAGTAACACAGTACCCCACGCACCTCAGACTCCCATCATGCAGGCTCAAGTACAAAATCCTGAAGTAGCTCCAGGTGGATATCAATACCAACCACCTATGTATGGGGCTTATGTCCCTCATCAACTAGACCACTCCAGACTGGTGGAGCGTTTTCTGAAGATGAAGCCCAAGGAGTATAGTGGTAAGCCAGCTGATCCGTTGTGGCCAGCACACTGGATCGATGAGATGGAGAGAAACTTCACGATGATGACAGTGAATGAAGAAGAGAAAGTATTGTGTGCAACGTTCATCTTTGAAGGCGATGCACACCATCGGGTGGAAGTCCACATGGACGTGTCTGATGACAAAGCACACCCAATTGACTTGAGATATATATAAGGAGGCATTCTTTGAGAAGTATTTTCCTAGGAGTTTTAGAGATTCCATGGAGAAGGAGTTCCTGAGTTTATATCAGGGATAGATGACTGTCGATGCATATCAACAGCTTTATGAGGAGCTGTTCTTCTTTGCACCAGTCAGTATGCAAGTGGAAGATACAAAGACCCGAAGGTTCGTTATGGGACTTAGGGGAAGCATACGTGAACATATTCTGGGCCTTGAGAAGAAAATCTACAATGAAGTTGTACAAATTGCTCGAGTGATAGAGTCGAGCCAGAAAGAGAGCTACCTTGCTCAAAATAGAGGAATCAAAAGGCTAAATGGAAATCCTTACAACGGAGGGAACACCAAGGTATTCAAACCCTTCTGTACTCAAGGTTTCAATGCTGCAGCCAAGACTACTTCAGCAGCTCAACAGCAACAAAAGTCAAATAATGAAGGGTTAAAATACTATAACTGCAATCAATTGGGACATATGGCAAGGGAGTGTCCTAAGCCCAAGAAGCAACTACAACAAGGCAGAGTTTATGTGGTTACATCTGAGGATGCTGCCGCATCGCCTGATGTGGTCACAGGTATGACCTGAATCTTATCATTTTGTATTACATTATGTGAGCATGTAGACTAAATCAAAACAAATCACAGATATCGTACCTATTAATGGCATTCTCGCCAGAGTACTCTTTGATTCAGGAGCTACTCATTCTTTTATATCTGTGTTATTTGGAAAGAAGCTAAATCTACCCCTCAAATCCTTAGACTACAAACTGCTTGTACGATCGCCTATGGGATTAGAAGTGGAACTAGAAAAAGGTTATGGACCATGTCCAGTTCTTATTGACGAAAAGACTTTGGATGCAATCTTGATTCAACTTGAGATGGTAGACTTTGACGTCATCTTGGGAATGGACTGGTTAGCTCGGTATTCTGCAAACCTAATATGTACCGAAAAGAAGCTGACATTTAAAGACAAGAAAGGAGTAGAGTTTAGTTTTGCGGGAACCAAATTTCCCCGTAAACGAAAGCTCATACTCTCTGCATTAAAGGCTAGGAAGTGCCTTGAGAAAGGAGCAGTTGGGTATCTAGTATCTATGGTCAATTTTACCAAGGAAGCACCACGAATGGAGGATATTGAAGTCGTGCATGACTATCCAGATGTATTTCCTGAAGGACTACCAGGACTATCACCCGACTGCTACAGAGTTTGTTATAGATCTGATACCCGGAGCCGCACCAGTATCTAAAGCACCTTATCGAATGGCTCCTACTGAACTGAAGGAATTAAAAGTACAACTACAAGAACTGCTGGACAAGGGTTACATCCGACCTAGCATATCACCATGGGGAGTGTCAGTATTATTCGTGAAGAAGAAGGACGGTAGCGTTCGACTGTGTATAGACTATCGAGAACTGAATAAACTGACAATCAAGAATCGGTACCCATTGCCTCGGATCGATGACCTGTTCGATCAGTTGCAAGGTGCCAAAGTGTTCTCCAAGATCGATCTTCGGTCAGGCTACCATCAGTTGAAGATTAAGGACGGAGATATTCCCAAGACAGCATTCAGGACCAAATATGGACATTATGAATTTTTGGTCATGTCTTTTGGATTGACGAACGCACCCGCAACCTTTATGGAACTTATGAATCGGGTATTCCACGATATGTTGGATACGTCGGTTATTGTATTCATCGATGATATATTGGTCTACTCCAAGAACAAGGAAACTCATATTAAGAATCTAAACACCGCTCTGCAGCGATTACGGAAGGAGAAGCTCTACGCCAAATTTACAAAGTGTGGGTTTTGGCTAAAGAAAGTCACTTTTCTAGGCCATATTGTATCCGCTGAAGGAATTAAAGTGGATCCTAGCAAGATCGAAGCTATTGTGAAGTGGGAAGCACCGAAGAGCATTGCAGAAATTAGAAGTTTCTTAGGTCTAGCTGGGTATTATCGATTTATGGAAGACTATTCCCGAATTGCCGTACCTCTCACCAGTTTGACTAAGAAGGGAGAAGAGTTTGTTTGGACTGATAAATGCGAGAAGAGTTTCCAAACATTGAAGGCTAAATTGATATCTGCTCCAATCTTGACCATTTCGATTCTAGGACAGCCATTTATTTTGTACACTGATGCGTCAGGATTGGGAATAGGATGTGTACTTATGCAAGGAGAACAAGTAATTGCTTATGCCTCATGACAATTGAAGACACATGAGAAGAACTATCCCACTCATGATTTGGAATTAGCGGCAGTAGTACATGCTGCCAAAATATGGAGAAATTACTTGTACGGAGAGAAATTTCAGATTAAATCAAATCATAAGAGTCTTACTTACCTCTTTAATCAGAAGGAGTTGAATATGAGACAAAGAAGATGGCTGGAACTATTGAAAGACTATGATTGTGATATCCAGTATCATCCGGGGAAAGCTATTGTGGTTGCTGACGCGCTGAGTAGAAAGGAAATGATAAAATCTCAAGGGGAGGTTAGCACCACTGCTGTACTGTGTACTATCGGAAAAGTATTCAATTACGGTAATGAGCAGTTTGTGATAGATGCACCGGGTGAATCAACCAACCAAGGGTTTATCCATCGATTTGCAAATATGTTCGCTACGTTGAAGATTGTACCCGATATACTTGATAAAGTGAAAACAGCGATTAAATCAGACCCTTATCTAAGAACGGTGCAAGAAGACATCGAAAAAGGTAGGATTATTTCTGAGTTCACCTTAGATGATGAAAATGTACTAAAGTATAAAGGAAGAATATGTGTACCTGAAACAGAAAGTTTGGACATTAGACACCGACTAATGAAAGAAGTCCATACCACCGCCTATTCGATACACCCTGGAAGTACAAAAATGTATCATGACCTAAAAAAATTATATTGGTGGAGAGGAATGAAAGCAGATATAGCCAAGTTCGTGTCTCAATGCCTAAATTTTCAGAAGGTGAAAGCTGAACGACAAAGACCAGCAGGACTGTTACAGCCGTTATCAGAACCAGCATGGAAATGGGACTGCATCACTATGGACTTCATCACAGGGTTACCATTGACTCCCCGAGTAGTTGATGCAGTTTGGGTGATTGTAGACCGACTGACTAAAACGGCTCGATTTATAGCTATACGACCTCAGTATACACTGGAGAGGTTAGGTAAGTTGTATGTGGATAACATTGTCAGATTACACGGTGTACCTGAAAGCATTGTGTCCGACAGAGATCCACAATTTACTTCAAAGTTTTGGAAAGGATTACAGAAAGCGATGGGTACAACATTGAAGTTCAATACTGCATTCCATCCTCAGACAGACGGATAATCGGAGCGCACCATTCAAATTCTAGAAGACATGCTCCGAGCTTGTGTAATTGATTTCAAAGGATCATAGGATGAAAAGTTACCACTGATTGAGTTCACTTATAACAATAGCTATCAGGCTACTATACAGATGTCACCTTATGAAGCACTGTATGGTAGGAAGTGTCGAACTCCTTTGTTTTGGAATGAAGTTGGATAACGTAGTATTGTTGGACCAGAATTTGTTGAAGAGACTTGTCGAGTAGTCGGCATTATCAAGGAAAGAGTAAGAACGGCTCAGAATCGTCAGAAGCAATATGCAGATACTAGACGCCGAGACCTTGAATTCGTCGTAGGTGATAAGGTATTCCTCAAAGTGTCACCTATGCGAGGTTTGAAATGGTTCGGACAAAAAGGGAAACTAAGTCCGAGATATGTCGGACCATATGAAATTCTAGCTAAACGTGGAAAAGTGGCTTACCAGTTAGCACTACCACCATCTATGTCAAGTGTGCATGATGTATTTCATATCTCCTTATTTAAGAAGTATGTCAGAGATCCAATGCACGTTTTGACAGTAGATCTACCTGATTTAACTGCGGATCTGACATTTGAAGTAGCACCAACTGAAATCACCAGCCGAAAGGTGCAACGACTACGCAACCATGACATTTATTATGTTAAGGTCACCTGGAGAAGCAAAGATATAGAAGAAATCACATGAGAAGAAGAGAATATTATGCGAAAGCAATACCCTCATCTATTCGACTCGGAAGGTATGTACAATTTCGAGAACGAAATTTTTATAAGCAGGGGGGAGTTGTAAGACCCGTATCGAACTAACCAATCTTACCACCTTGTACCAGGTCTACCTATCATGGTCGAGCCAAATGGACCAAGTGCGTGAAGGAAATAGCGAGACCAGGTATTAAACTGACCCAAAAATAGTAAAATAGGGGGCAGGGTCGCATACCCAGATAGGCAGGGTCGGACCCCCCTCATTAGGGAGTCAGACCCCTGAAATTTTGACCGAGGGTCGGACAATTTAGACCTGAGGGTCGACGGGATCTCCGACCCCCTCATCGACCCCCTTATTGCCGACAGAAATCGTAAATAGGAAACTTTCCAAATTTCAAGGGGATTCTTTCCTAATCTCAATGGGACTTATTTTGGGAGGTTCTCCTCTATAAATAGGACGTCCCTTAGTCTCTTTCACTCCTTTTGAAACCCTAATTGAAAGTGAGAGAAAGAGAAGAGAAGGAGAAGAGAAGGAAAGTTGGAGAAGAAGACTAAAGAGAAGAATTCAGAGAAACCTCGAATCTCAAAGAAACCTAAGGTATGGGTATATTTCCATTAATGATTTAAGACCTTAGAATAGTTCATGAAGAGGGTATGGTCTAGGAGAAACCCAAATCATCCATCCATGGGAGGATTTCAATGAAATCCATAGAGGAAATCATGGTAGGCGAAGTACGAAAGAAACCTAGAGTTTGAAGCCATAGAACAAGCATAGAATGGATTGTGAAAGTAAGCCATAGGACCCAAACATGAAAGAATGGATTGTAGGATGAAAAGATCGACTCAAACCACGAGGGGTCGCATGTGGGGTCGATTGGGAATCGACCCCCAGCATTCGGGAAGTCCAAGGATGCGGTGGTCGCACCCAGGGTCGATGGAACATCCGACCCTGGCATCGACCCTACACCCTGGGGTCACAGAAAACTGCTACCCTACCTGCGACCCTTCTTGCGACCCTTGCTTAACAGCAAGCCTAAAATTATCGAAATGAATTCTAATTAAAATCTATCGACTTGTTAGGTTTTCCTAATGATATAAAAGTGATTCTTAAAGCTTGAAAGAGGATCTACACTCAAGCAAAGGTGAGGGAACAAGACCTAAACTAATTAGCTATAATAAATTGTTTTTATTTCTTGAGTCCAATGCCATGACTGATTCTATGTGTATATGCTTGTAATGTGCATTCAACATGTCATCCAATATTCCTGCTATTAATGTTCATGCATATTTAATTCTATTTTATTTATAACATGATGATGATGATGATGCTAGAAATAGACATGTGAATGTATGTGTGTGGTTAGTGTGCTTGATGCGAGTGGAGCATCAGGGGGAGGACGTGACATTGTGGTACAGCCTGGTCACTAGACTCTAGCTCTATCTCTACTCAAGTCTTGTCCACTGACATCATCGTATCGTCATTACCTTAGCAAAACTATTACGTCGTAGGGTATCAGGGGAGGTGGTCTCGGACCGTGTAGTCTTCGACTCTGCTGAGGGGCCTTAGCTTTATCTCTATGGATGTATTGAGGGATGCTGGGGTGAGGCCTTGGGTACACTGTTTGACATTAGGATTGGTTAGTTGCGAGCCCAGTTTACAAGCCCTCGCCAGCAGGGGCTTACATGTTGGTATGGGTAGAGTATCAGGGGAAGTGTGATGTGGTGTGGTCCTAAGCACTTTAGCTCTATCCCTATTCCATAGTGGGTGCATGTGGGACGACAATAAACGTTAACCTTTGGGCGGCTTCACACACTCGTGTATAGAGATGAGGCGGCCACCAAACCTTTCTATAGCACATTGCAAACTTATATACCAGACCACAGATATGAATTGAATGCATGCATATGTTTGTTGCATTGTTTTGTTTGGTCACTGAGCCGTGATGTGTGCTCACTCTTTCGACGTCGAATATTTTTAGTTGATGATGCATGTACCACTATGGAAGATTATATGAATGCTTCTGTGTACGGGCATATGGCTGCGATGGAGGCTGAAGACATAGTGGAGACGCATGACTCCTCATGCGAGTGCAACTCATGCGTTTTCGATTAGATTTTTATTTGAACTATTAAGGAAATGTAATTGATATTTTATTTACTTATGTCTCGGTTGATACAATATAATTTGATATTTTATTTATGATTATCACAGTTAGATTCCTCAGTTCATTTAATATTAAGACTTCCGTTATTGTGTATTTATTCTGATTATGGTTGTGGATGTGTATGGTTTAGTTTACAAGGACACAGCCTATTAGAGATCTTGGTTGAACCGTTGGTTTATTAGTGGTTCATCACACCGTTCTGAATAGTGCGGAATTGGGGTGTGACACACCTGTTTAGGTATGCGACCACACACTCCTAAATAGATGATTTTGGGTTCAATTTCACATCTAGCCTTATGGTTTCTTCACGCACTTGGTCTGCTTGGCCTGACCATGATAGGAAGACCTGAAGAAGGTAGTAAGCCCGATTAGTATGATATGGGTCTTACACGTCAGTTATTGTATTGACATACTAGTCTACTCCAAGGACAAAGAAACTCATATCACAAATCTAAAAGCCACTTTGCAGCAATTAAGAAAAGAGAAGCTTTACGCTAAATTTACTAAGTGTGAGTTTTGGCTGAATGAAGTCGCTTTCTTAGGCCATGTTATATCCACTGAAGGAATTAAAGTGGATCCTAGCAAGTTGAAGCCATTGTAAAATGGGAAGCACCTAAGAATGTTGTCGAAATCAGAAGTTTCTTAGGTTTAGCTGGGTACTATCGACAATTCATGGAAAATTACTCTAGAATCGCCATACCTCTCACCAGTCTGACAAAGAAAAGAGAAAAGTTTATTTGGACCGATAAATGTGAAGAGTGTTTCCAAACATTGAAGGTTAGATTGATATCAGCTCCCATCTTGACTATTCTGATCCTAAGACAACCATTTACCTTGTACACCGATGCGTCTAGGTTAGGTTTGGGATGTGTGCTTATGCAAGGAGAATAAGTAATTGTGTATGCCTCAAGACAACTGAAGACACATGAGAATAACTATCTCACTCATGACGTAGAATTAACAGCGGTGGTACATACTGTCAAGATATGGAGACATTATTTGTATGGAGAGATATTTCAGATTAAATCAAATCATAAGAGTCTCACTCATCTTTTTAATCAGAAGGAGTTGAACATGAGACAGAGAAGATGGCTGGAATTACTGAAGGATTATGATTGCGATATCCAGTATCATCCAAGAAAAGCTAATGTATTTGTTGACGCATTGAGCAGGAAAGCTATGACAAAATCCCAAGAAGAAGTTGGTGCAAATGTTGTAGTTTGTGTCACAGCGAGCAGTTCGTGATTGATATTTCGAATGAATCAACTGATCAAGGGTTTATTCATCTATTCTCAAACATGTTTGCTACATTGAAGATTGTACCTGATCTATTAGATGAAGTGAAAGCAGCTATTAAATCAGACCCTTATCTGAGAACCATACAAGAAGACCTTGAAAAAGGTAGGACTAACCCTAACTTCACTTTGGATTCTGAGAAAGTAATAAGATACAAAGGGAGAGTATGTGTTCCTGAAAATGAAGACTTCGATATTAGACACAGACTAATAAAGGAAGCCCACACCACCGCTTATTCGGTACATCCTAGAAGTACAAAGATGTATCATGATCTAAAGAAACTATATTAGTGGAGAGGAATGAAAGTGAATGTAGCTAAATTTGTGTCTCAATGCTTGAATTGTTAGCAGGTAAAGGCTGAAAGGCAAAGATCTGCAAGATTATTGCAGCCACTGCCAGAACCAGCATGAAAATGAGACTGCATCACTATGGACTTCGTCATCGGGTTACCATTGACTCCCCGAGTAGTTGGCGCGGTCTGGGTGATTGTGAATCGTTTGACCAAAACAGCTCGTTTCATAGCTATACGTTGATGTATGGACATGTAGCGACGATGGATGGGGAATTAACGGAGGAGACGCATGATTCTTCATGCGAGTGCAACCACTGTGTTTATTATTAGTTTAGCTATGTTTGACTACTGGAACATGTAATAGATTAATTATTTTTACGTCTCGAGTTTTGGAGATAATCGGATTAATTATTTATTATCATTATTAAACACTCAGATCATTATCTGTAAGACTTTCGCTTATTTGTTTATTACCTCTGATTATTACTGTAGAATGTGTGTGTGGTTTGATATGGTAGGTACGACCTATGCGAGATCCTGGTTGAACCGTTGATTCATTGATGATTCATCACACCATTCCGATTAGACCAGAATTAGGGTGTGACATGTATGCAATTGAAAGTATTGCTGAATTTGAAGATCAGCCCTTCATACCTTGCAAGGTACTAAATCAGAAGCTGCTTTGAGGCTTTTAAGATAATATCAATCTTGGCTTTGGTTTCACACCATCAAAGCAACTTTTATTAGGTGCAGACCAAATTTTTTCCAAGCAGATAAAAAGTAACGGCATCCAAAGCTCACGAACTAGTGCAGTATGTTTTTTCCTCTTCCTGTACTTTTTTTCCTCTTCCACCAAGAGAATAGCAATTCAGTATTGTTGAAGCCCTGCCAACTGAATTTGCAAATAGATAGTAGAAATTTCCATACTTCAGTTACAACCTCACATTCAAGGAAGATGTATTGGAGGATTCCTCATACTTATTGCACATGTGGCAGCTGGATGCCAAGTGAATATTCCTTCTTCTTACCGCATCATCTGTCGGCATTTTTTTATGGCACCATTTCCATCCAAAGAGAGAAGTACGGGGTTCCAAAGCTTTATTCCACACATCTGAATGCCAGCTTGGAAAGTTATTACCTTTTGGTCCTTTTGGTCTAAAGACCAAACAGGTTTGTCCCTCATGTTATCAGAGAGCTGGATAGTCCGAGTTGCCGTTATAATGGATTGAAGTCTTTGAGATGAGATGTCAGGAAATGATCACGTGCCCAATATGTTCAGCTTTGGCTTTTAATCCTTTTACAACTGATGTAGGGAGCCCAATATGTTCAGCCACTGTATAGGGCCGTAGCCAACAATCAATCAATCACTCACTAGCTATTGTTTCTTCTGTGGTTTACTGGGTATGAACAGAGTAAGTGTACTCAATTTATTGAAGCTGAACAACATCATCGATGCTTGCATGGATGCAAGCCGCCACCTCCTTGTCCCCTCCTCTTAGCTTGACACTATATATGGTCCAGAACTGAGAGGAGTCATACCTAGCTAGTTTCAAGATTGCTGGAAAATGCTAAACACATCATCATCCCACAGGAGCTAAATATCTCAGTCCATTATAACTCAGCCACTGTTGGTTTTGCCAAAATCGATACAAGCAGAAGAATTCTAGGATCTAATAGAAATGCTTCATCTTCCAAAGTTAATGCCAAGTGGCATCCCTCTACAACCCGCAAGGTCCTATGCAGTTTCACATTCATTACATCAATACCAGATGCAGCTGTCAACAATGGAAACTCCAATCGTTCCACATCCTCTTTGATCAATGGGCGTAATGAATCTCTTGGAAATCCTCCTTCAACTATGCAGGCGCCATGCTTTAACTCCACCACAACTCCCCATAACCCCACTGCATATCCACGTCTAGCCCCTTCTTACAGACCATTTACTCTACCACCTAGAAATCACATAGGCAATCTTGAACCTTCTACCATAGTTCTAAAAAGAATGGGATTCATTGGATTTCTTGGAACATGCTTTGTAAATCTAAAGAGAAGGGAGGATTGAGATTCCGTGATCTCTATCTTCATAACAAAACCCTCCTTTCCAAGCTGGCTTGGCGTCTTTGGATTGACCATTATTCAAATTGCGCGAAATCCTTCCCAGCTATATACTTTCCTAATACCGATGTTCTCCATGCCAAATTGGGTCATCAACCCTCTTGGGCTTAGAGAAATATTCTTGAAGGTCACAATGTCCTTTTGGAAGGCCTGATGTGGTAAGTCAGGAATGGAGATAAGATTAACATTTGGGAAGATAGCTGAATTCCATTTATCAAATGATTTCAACTTAATAATCCTACACCACGAGGATGTTTGCTGAACAAAGTTCTAGACCTTGTTGATCAAAATATCAAAAGTTGGAAGAGGGAGGCTCTAGACTCATATTTCCACCATAAAGAGAAGGAAGCTATCTTGAAGATTAATTGAAGTCTATCAAATTGAAGATAAACTTGTTTGGACCGATACCAAAAATGGTATATACGTGAGCTTTTTGGTATGCATGCCTCCAAGCTCTTGCTCCATGTGAAGATCTTTTTCAGAGACGCATCTCCATTGATCCAACCTATCACAAATGTGGAGAACAATCTGAATTTATAGATCACATCTTGCTGAATTGTCCTTAGAGATCAGAGAGGGTATGTGATCCAAACATGTCCTAGTAAGATCTTCCTCAGTTTAACCAAATTGGGTGAAGCTAATTCCATTCGATCTGTATTGAAGCATGCTCCTGATGAAGGGTTTACAAAAATTCAGATAATTCAGATTGAATCAGACTGCATGGAGATCATAAAACGCTTATTAAACCCAACTAAACCGTGCAATTCGGAGATCCAACTTGTCATCTCTGATGTGCTTCATCTTGCCTCCTTCTATGAAGAAGTAATGTTTTCTTTGTTCCAGGGGGAGCTAACATGGTTGCTCAATCCCTTGCTTGAAAGGTCTTGTCATTTATGATAATGACAATTTGGCCATTATCCATTCTTTGGTTTCATGATTAATGTACTGGAGATGTTTTGGTTTATTCTTGTTTTTTTATTCAATGAATTATCTTTTGACCCAAAAAGAAAAAAATAAAAAATAAAAAATAAAAATAAGAAGAAGAAGAAAAAGAGTTTTCTCCATTCAAAACCAATCATGGTATCATAGCAGAATTGACTAACATCATTATGTCTTCTTCTACCAATTTCCGAACCATGTCACTTGCTTGACTACTAAACATCCTTTAGCAATATCGGTTCACCTTGAACCGAACCACCATGCTGAACCGAGGCCACAAACAACCAAATTGGAGAGACACTATGATGGCATAGTATAATGTACTCTTACAGAATGGCATATGGGCACTGGCTTCACTCCTACCCAACAAGAAAGTCATTAGTTGCAAATGGGAGTTCCGTATTAAACGAAAATCGGATGGCATAGTAGACAACTACAAGGCCCGTTTGGTGGTGAAGGGACAATCAAACTGAAAGGATTGACTCTAGTATAACCTATAGTTGTGTGCTTAAGCCTACTATAGTATGGATTATTCTCACCTTAGTTCTTTCCAAAGGATGGTGCATGCATCAACTCACGTCAACAATGTTTTTCTTTATGGCCTACTCCAAGATGAAGTTTACCTGACTCAGCCTCCAGGGCTTGTTGACTCTGCACAACCCAACAAGGTCGGTTACATAGAGCTCTATATGGCCTAAGGCAAGCACCATGTGCTTGGCTCTCATGGTTAAACAACAAAACTTTATGCCATGGGATTCCAGAATGCTAAATCTGATACATCTCTATTCATTCGGATGACAAGTGGCAATCAAATTTTTGTTCTTGTGTATGTGGATGACATAATTATTACAGGAAGTGATAATGTTGTGATCCAAGGTTTAGTCATGGATCTCCATATCACATTTAAGCTTCGAGATTTCGATTCCTCACACTATTTTCTAGGCATTGAGACAACATCTCATGAGTAGTTCTTCTCAACATAAGTACTTTTAAGATATGCTTATCCTCCTCAAAATGGATGGTGCCAAGGACCTTGCCACCACTGCATCGATTGGTGTCAAGCTCACTGCACATGATGGAGACCTAGTTCTTGATCACCATGTACCGTAGTGTTGTAAGGGCTCTACAATATGCAACCAGCACAAGGCCAGAAATTGTCTTTTCAATGAACAAGGTATACCAATTCATGCATTCACCCACTGAAAACCATTGAACTACGTCAAACAGATCCTGAGATACCTAAAGCACACAATTGCCTATGTTTGACCCTGAGATACCTAAAGCACACAATTGCCTATGGGTCTCATCTCCGAAAGTCTAGCACTTTGACTTTGCAAGTATACTCAAATGCCGATTGGGCCAAATGTTCCGATGACTGACAATCTACCGATAAATATTCTATGGACCCAACTTCATCTCTTGGAGTTCAAAGAAACAAACAACAATTGCTTAACCCATGCAATCGCAGAAATAACGTGGGTCTAGCACCTACTCAATGAACTTAATCTCCCAAAAATGTCCACACCAATCTTATAGTGTGATAATCTAGAGACTACCTATCTGATGGTGAATCCCAAGTTTCATGTCCGAACAAAACATGTGGAACTTGATTACCATTTCATGCAAGAGAAAGTGACAAACAAGGATTTGGGGTTACAATTAATCTCTACCGTTGATCAAGTGGCCAATATTATGACAAAGCTTGTGTCTACCCAATGGTTCAATAATCTCCGGTCCAAACTCAGTGCCACAAACCCATTGCGCTTGGGACTAGAATTGTTTATAGCACTGCTCTGTAACACTCTCAACGGTCAAGAATCAAGATCAACACTACTACATGACAGTGCTACGAACAATCTTTTTGCTTGTGCTTAAGGGGGAGGAGATGACAAGGATAAAACAACACAACTGGCTAACAATCTACGTATGACATTTGTATATTCAAATCGTGTGTTTCAATTAAATTTTGTATATTAAACTGTTTGTCTCCTCAAAGCTCTCCCACAAAAACATACGGTGTAAAATGCCAAGTCAACATCTTGCTCAGTTACACATATATTCAAACTCTCCACGGATAAAGAGTGAGATTTTCTCCATTCAAAAACCTATGCAACTATTCTCTTTGCTTCCCCAACCACGTCCGGATGCTCAAGTCCAAACTACGTACAATTAAAATCCACCCATGAATCCAAACTAAAACAAAATTTTAAATCCCATTTATAAAATCTCTCTCTCTCTCTCTCTCTATTTATTTTGGGGTCGAGGACAGTACTATACTCAAGTGAGGTAATAAATGCATTTAACAGCCGCATAACAGAAAGCCAACTCCTCCAGTAATGAATACCTCTCTCTCTCTCTCTCTCTCTCTCTCTCTCTCTCTCTCTCCCCTTCCCATGCTCTGTCAAACATGGCTCTACCTGATATAAAAAGAACAACGTACCCTTTCAGATCTCTATAATCAATCATACCCCAAAACAGCATAAAATGGATACTCAACATTCTCCATTCTTTTGTAGTTTGGGCATCAGTCCTCAACTCCCCAGCCTGTGGGATCATTCCTCATCTGAAGCAAATATGCATTAAGCCTATTAAGCTCCAATGTTTAGAAATGGATACAAATGAAAAACCCAGATGGATTTTGTAGTCCAATTAAAAAAAGAAAAAAAAAAGAAAGAATAATACCCAGAGAAGACAAGGAAGAGTCCTGAAAGAAGATGTATACCAAAAAGAATTGAGATTTTTTTTTTCTTATTCAAGAATGGTAGTGCAAAGCAACAACAATAACATCATCTTCCTCCTCTCACTAACCCTGAAGTACCCACCAGATCTCCAATCTCTCATTGCTTCCTCTTTTTCCTTTTTTTGGGTATGTATCTTATATATATACATGTACTAGCAGCCTCTCTCTCTCTCTAATTGATCTAAATGAGCCAAATTTAAGTATACAGCTTTCTCAGAATAAGGTGGGTATAACATAAGACCAGAGAGAAACAATGGAAATGAAAAGAATAAATAAAACTGCCAAGGGGACTAGGTCATCTCTCTGTGTTCTTCAGGCATTGGCTCTATAAAATCATTACATAGCTGGTTTTGGTCAAAGGTAAACTGCTAATCTTGTATGAACTGATGGAAGAACAGAAGGTATTGGGAGAGCTCTCATCCGACAGGGGGGCTGGGTTGTTGTAAGAAGAGAAAAAAGAACAGAACGAATGGGATACAAATGACTGTACTACAGACTATAATGCCTCACCGAGTACTCCAAAACTTGATGGGTGGGGCAGATCATCTCTTTAACTCTGCTACCATTCCTGTAAATCTTAAATGTTGGAACAATTCTCACATTCTCTGCCATTGCTACCATTGGACTCTCCCCAACATCAACCTTCAGCCAAACACCACCAATAAAATATTAAATGATTTATTTTCCTCACATAATGCAGGTGATAGAGTTGTTCATATAGGATTACTACCTTGACAAAATTTACAGATGGATACCGAAGACAGAGAGTATCTACAAAAGGAGATATCTGTTCACAGTGCTTATTTGATGCTTCCTTGAAGTGCACAACTGAAACACCTGCGATTTCAAACTTAATTCCACATGTTAAGGAAAGAGGAAGAAGAATCAATGAAAAATTTTAAGAAACCATGGGAGAAAACTCACCAGGTGAAGATATTGCAGCTTTAAATTGATCAAGACCTGATACTTCCTCCACCTCACCACCAAATTTCATATTATAAACTTCCTCTCCTCGAAACTTCTTTAATGCAACTTGGGCATGGAATAGAGCTTCTGCAACTTCATTATCACCTGGAAGTTCCTTTCTCAAAACTTCATAGTCCCTCACAGTTTCAGCCCATCGTTCTAGCTACAATCCCACCAGGAAAGACACCATACTCAATTATTCGACACGACAATGTTAGTAATACAGTACATGTGAATAAGTTGGGATTGAAAGAGCAATTCACCTTTCCATTTGAGGGAGCCCTTCGAAGAAGGGCCTTGATGTAATTGGGTTGGATCCCGAGAGCTTGGTTACAGTCTTCGATAGATCGCTCCCACTTCCCAAGCTTAGACCAACATGCTGCTCTATTGCAATAAAGAACAGAGTTGGAAGGATCAAACTTGAGGCCCTCCCCATAAGCTGAGCAGGCTTCGGCGAACTTCCCAGCATTGAAGAGATCATTACCATGGGCACGGGCTTGAGCCACCAACCTCACATTGTTCAGCATTACTCTAATTTCAACACTACGGGGATCAATATGTCCAGCTTTCTCAGCTGCTGCAACTGCATTCTCAAACCTGTGAGACATCCATCATCCATTCTCATTTACCCCAAGAGCCTTACGTACTTTTCTAGAAGAGCTTTATATTTCTGAACTTACCTTCCCAATGCCATGTCAACTTGAGCTCGGACAAAATAAGGGTAAGATTCGGAAAGCATTCCAAAGAACTTGGCCTGTGAACATGAAGGGGTAGCTGGTTCGTATTTTGGTATTCTTGAGAGGATAGAGTCTGCATCCTCTAGCTGGTGAAGCTTCAGGAGCGCTTCTACTCTACATGCAAAGAGCTGTAAATTCCATCCCAATCAATTCAAGCTATATAAATCTCTACTCTGCCATACATTCTGAACTGAAACTGATCAAGAGGTCATACCTGAGAAGAAAAGTCTGCTCCAGCTGCAATGGCAGCTTCACCTTCCCTTAATGCACTCTTCCAATCACCAATACTCCGGGCATCAGCACATCTTTTCAGATGTCTCTCCACAGCCTGCAACTTCTGTAACTCAGCCAGATCAGGCTGCTGCCCAGGAAAACACAGGTGTTTCCGGGCATTTTCAACTTGCCCTAACCTGTAAAACTTAAAAAAATTAAAAGCAAAATTCCTGTTTTTCAACCCTCACAATCATATAGATTGTAAAAGGGCATATTGCAGGAAAACCAAGGGTCTCTAAAAAACCTAAATCAGTTGGGAAAGCAAAATCACTTCAAATGCAATGAAATTTAAGTGATTCCAAGTGCCGAAAACACAACCCAGGATTTTAAATCAATCCACCAGCCACAAGAAAGATAAAAGGAGGTGAATCCTCATTCCAGAAGACTAAATAAAGACCAGACCAAATAAAGCATGACCAACAATCCAAAAGATTCAAACACAGAGAAACAACTAAACCGAACCACCAACGAATTCAAATAACTGTGCAGCAGAAATGGAAGAAAACAAAGCCAGAAACCCATGTGTCTTAGTCACACCAAATGAATGACAAAACATCAGAATGACAGGCTTCACTCAATCCAAAGAGAACAAAATAACAACCACCATTGAAGACATAACACAAACACCACCTCATCAAACGTAACAAACCCACAAGGAAACAAGAGAACATATATAAAAATCAGATCTTGTGCAGAAAATTAAGCAAAAAACAATGGAAATAAATAGAGGAAAATTTTAGTTCCCAATCTCCCTACCGCATATGAAGAGACGCCAAACGCTGATGTGCTCTACCATAAGCAGGATCCAGCCTGACAGCCTCCTCACATTCCCTCACAGCCTCAGTTAACCTACCAAGCCCAGTCAATGCAGCTGCCCTGTTACTCCGACATGCCGCATTGTCTGGAGAAATCGCAATCGCTCGATCATACAGAGAAAGCGCTTCTGCAAAATGCCCTCTTTTGTACTGCTCATTACCGACCTTCTTCACCTCCTCCGGATCTGAACTCGCCATAGCCCTCTTCACCATCGCTGATTCCCCTGCAAATTGGATATTACCTGTTACATTGCCAGTACTCGCTTCACCTCCACTACTACTACCGACAAATTTGCCACCAACGCCGCCCCGCATTATACTACCATGCCCATAGTTTACAGTGCCCGAGCCCAGAACATCATTCCTTACAGGGCTCCTGGTCGCCATTCCTGTCTTCAAAATCTTTCCCGACCTAAAAATGTTTCCGCCTGGAAGTACATTTACAATGGGCGAATTGACAGGACCTCCACTGCCACCACCGCTGGCGACACCAGAGTAGATTAACGGGACACCGCCGGAATTCGATCTGCCATGACCAGGCTTGCAATTACGACTTGCAACAGGGGATCTATTGCTCTCCGCCGCAGTTGGGCTGCTTTCGCTTGAGCCCGAGAGTTCACCTGAGTGGTTATTCCCACCATCATCTGATCTTTTGACGACCGCGTTGTTCCCAGTTTTGCCTGAAACCGAACCAGACGAGCTAGAACTGCTGCTCGCAGCTGGTCCACCGCCACGAGTCCTCAATGGCGAAACAGGTGAACCCAGATCGAGTTCCTTGAAATCAGGTTTGTTGTTTTCGCAACTCAAAGCACTGCGAAACCGATCGGCCAGGGAATCAAACTCCATTTCAGGTATGGGCTTGCCTGGATGCGACATTTCTCACGAAGAATAACGACAATGATTCAATTTTTATTTATTTTCTTTAGTTTCTTTCTGGACTTTTGCTCTTATCTTCAATAACCCCTTTCAACAATGCTTGTAGCTGAAACTACAAGAACACCACCAGCAACAACAACAGAGAGGAAATGAAACCAAAGAAGCTTTGAAGAATCCATGAATAACCAAAAATTTAAAGAAAAACAAAAAAAGAGTTAAGAGAAAAGAAAAGAAAGAAATAAAGAGATGGGGATCTCGTGTTTTGAAAGGAAGAAGCAAGGAATGAATGTGAGTATTTGAAAGTATCAGCGACAAAGAGAGAGAGAGAGAAACTAACTGCATAGAAAATTTTCTCCAGGAAAGAGAGAAAGAAGAAGGGAAGAGAAGAAAAGAGCCAAGAGCTTTTCTTTCTTATATTTCTTTCTTCCTTTCACCTGCTACTGCTTCACGAGACACCTTTCTCTCTCCTCTTTCTCTCTCCTCTTTCTCTCTCTATTAATTTCTTTATCATTTTCCCATTCCGCCTCCGTCTCTCTCTCCTCCTCTTTATTTCTTGCATTTTTCCTGCATATTCTATTTCAGTTTTCTCATTTTCTCATTTTCTCATTTTCTCATTTTCTCATTTTCTCATTTTAAATTCTATTTTTAGTGACAGAAAAGAGAGTGCGTACGATAAGCATCTAAACATAGGGGTTGATGATAGTCGAGAACTATTATTACAGTGTTAGAGTGTTGACTGTAGTCCACACGCGGATAATATTAATTTATTACTATTTTCTCTCTCTTAAGTCTTAATTAGTCTCTGCTACTCTCTACTATTCACCTCCTAGATTCGGTACTTTCCAGATTTTTCTTTCTTACGCAAGCCTGTATCAATGATGTAAATTTACTAAAATAACCTTTCATCTTAATATCTAGATTTACCGTTTTAGGATGAATGGACTAAGGTCTCATTTGATAACACTTGGATTCCTTTGAAGTTACTTCTGATCTTGAATCAGTTGTCTATTTTTTTGTTGAATCAATTTTTTGAGAATAGAATACTATTTGATAACGTTATTTCAGAATTAATTCTAGAATTAATTAAAAATAAAAATCTATTTGATAAAAATGAATTTAAAATCAATTTCAGAGCTGCTAGTGGAGGTGGCGATAGTGGTGGATGGTGGTGTGGTAATAGTGGTGGTGGATGGTTGGTGGTGGCGATGGTGAAGTGGCAGTCGTGGTGGTGACGGCAATGAATAATGATAGTAACTCCCTTCCAGAGTTATAGTAGCTTCCTTCAAAGTAACTCTGGAGTAACAAAATAATTTTTTTTAATTTCATAATTTCAGTTTTTAGAGAGGATTTTAATCCGATTCACTTCTTAGGAGTTAAAATTTGAACCGAATTTATCAATCATATTCATACTTATCTTTTACTAAGTCAGGAGCAAATCATTCACCTCCAAGAACGTTATCAAACAGGCCTTAAAAAATACTGTCAAAGTATGAACGCAAGTGTGGAGGGTATTTTGGGGAATCGGTCTTAATCTCAGACAGGAGCGGCTGGCCATGGGCAACGTGCCGTGACACGCCAACTGGCCCATTCAGAAACCCTAGCCTTTCAGCGGCGTCCAGCTAAGCTTACAGAGATGGATTAACGGCGTTAGTCTTAATGTCTAATATTCGGTTCCGTACGAATTTTCCGTTAATATAAAGTTAACAAGTAAGCGGAGCTGACGTTGACGGGAGATGTTGACTGGAGGGGAGCAATCTGCAGCCCCATTACCTACTGTACTAACGTACGGTCCACATTTAGGGAGGAATGATACCAGGCTATCCTGTACTTGCCAGCTCACTCGGTTCGATTTGGTTTGGTTTACTAAAATAAACCAAGCCACAACCAGATCAATTTAATGTCACGGAGTCCCCGCCGATAAATCTGTCATAAATTGTGTTTGGCTTTTAAATCGTCATTATTGTTTTTGTCTTATTATTATTATTATTTTTTTTTCTTATTTTTCAAATATTGCTAATTATATTTTTTATTTTTTTATTTTTTTCACGTTCAAACATCACGTAACGATCACTTGATTGTCATCATTGGTTGAGATATAAATGGATAGCGTGAAATTTATCTATTTAAAGGAATTCGAATTCAAATAATTCGATTTGGATTCGAATAACAGGGGTCAGATTCAAATATCAATCAAATGGTTAGAATTATATCTACTCGGTTTAACCTAGTGTTAAAATACATATAACCTTAAGATAAAGGTGTGAAGATGCATATAGTGTTAATATTTATATTGTCATTTAAGGTTTTCTCTTATTGTTTCGGAAGAGACTATATATTTGTTCTAAATTAGGCTCTTTTTTTTTTGCTCTTTTTTTAAACAATTTGTATTTTAATTCCATTTTTTGGATTCGAATCGAATTTTAATTTGATACTCAATTAAATTTCAGATTCGAATTTTTTTTTTTTCATCCATTAGATTTTGAATAGGTTTCGTATAGTGTAGTTGGTAAACGGATTGGGATTCAAATAGTGGTATATCCCAATCGAATTCAATCCATTTACATCCCTAATTATGGTCTAGTAACGTTGATACGCAATATTATCCAATCAGGAGTATCAATCCATTGATTTGGTCAAAGTCCTCTCTTGGTTCCTGGTTTAAAAAGGAAGGTTGGTGATTGGTGGTATTCTTTATTGATTTTGGTTTGTCATTCAAAGCCTAAAACCAAACCGTTAAGAAAAGTTTAATTTTGACCTGATTTGATTTCGAGTTTGTATCAGGCTAGCTAATGTGCATTTTATATATATATATCCACTATCTAGCTGGTGCTTAATGGGTTCTTATCGTGCCATTATCAGGCTAATTGGTTTGGTCCTATTGCGAAAGATAAGTTCTTATCTGATCTAATTTCAGTGTTTCATCGGATTCTAAAAACACAGTTCATTTACAATCCAATCCAAATTTTTTTTTTTAAATGAAGTTTGAAGGCTGTGAATCAAATCTGAAATTGCCCAGATTACCCACATATCTCGAAAATGTTCAAAAATGAAGTTTCCTATGTAATTCTAGAATCAATCCAAGGTTTTGTTTTTCTTTTTTTTTTTGGTAAAGCATACATCTATTGATTAACAAAAACACGGGTTGCAGTCTAGGCCTCAACCAAACATAGGTTTAGAAGCCAAGGAATGGAATTTGGCCATATAGTCTTCCCCGAAAACGACTTGGCCTTCTGGATTGGCTTCCCTTGGAACATAAGATATATGACAGTTTTCATATTTTGAAATCAAATAACAAATGTCTTCCTTCAACGGCTGGTAGATAGCCTTACAAGAGGAAGACTGGTTTGTGATACACTGGACCAGTTCCTAACAGTTAGACTCAAGCAAAATATTCATAAAACCTTCTTCTAGAGCAGATTGAAGAGTCAGATGGATGGCTATAACTTCACAATGAAAAGTAGAGGAACAATAGAATTTCTGTGAAAAAGCTCTTACCGGATTAGCCTTAGAATCCCAAACAATAACTCCAATACTTCCAATGGAAGAACGAGCATCGAAAGCCCCATCGGTATTTATTTTGTAATAGCCTCTAGGAGGAGAAGTCCAGATCTAGTCTTTATTGATGTCATCCTTTTTGCTGAACGGAATCTCTTTCAACCATGATTGAGAAGAGGCAAATTCATGAAATACAGATTCTGCTTTCCCAATAACTGATAAAGAACTACTATGGAATTGAAAAAAATGGTTTGCATTTCTGTCCTTCCATAGGTGTCCGATATTGAAAGAAGCAAGAGACCACGCAGACCCAGCCTTGTTCTTGTTTTGATCGAAGAGAGGATCTCAAAGAACAATCGAATGATGGAACTTTAGATGAGGAGAGTCAGGTATCTTGTAGTTAAGAGAAGAACCGAACCACATCGCTTAGCAAAAGGGCAGAACAGTAAGATATGTTCAATTGATTCCAATTGAGGTCCACAACTTTTAGAATCAGGTTAATTTTGACACCACTAGTCTACTTGTATACAATATACACATATGGACCATTTTATTAATGGCATAATAACATCTTGTATTAAACTAAAAATCAAAAGGAGAAATGTGTGGAATGCAAATCTGGGTTGATCCTTCATTTTTAACCTTTAGTTTTTAACCAAGGTTAAATTGTAGATGAAATTTGAATAAAGATCCATCAATGGTACCCAGATTTAAGCATGGGGGACCCACTCGAATTTTAACAAATAATAACCTTTGATTTGTTGGATTTGTTGGGTTGGTGTCTTGTATTTTGTGGGGTCCACACAATTAATAGAGTTTTACTTGTATTAGAATTTGGTATATTACATGTATAGGATAAACTTATAATTGTAGTGGGATTAGGATTTCTAGGTTTCCTATATATGTTGTCTCTATGGGAAAAATCCTAGAAAAAAAAATTGGGTGACAGCTGTGAGGCTGACAGAGGAGAACACTCTGTCAGGTGGAGAGTTGTAGAGGTTTCTTGGCAATAAAGAATTATATTTTTCTCCGTAGACGTAGGCATCCCACAATGGGGTGTTGAACCACGTTAATCTTCGTGTTTTTTTCTTTCTGTTTGTGTCTCCGATCCTAACAAGTGGTATCAGAGCCAAGTTTCGGTACATCGGTCAGTGATCTAGGAAAAGGAAGGAGGTACGCAGTATGAAGAAGAAGAAAAAAAAAAGGGGATTTGAATCCCGGCACGGTACACATAATGGCCAGTTGATGTTGTACCGTGGGTAAAGAAGGACTAGTAGGCTGCGGTGAGGAGTCGGTTCTCTAGGTCTGCGCTGGAGGTGCAGAGGTGAGAGGCTCGAGTTCCAGGTGTATCTGGAGTTGCAGCAGGCTGTGTGTGATGTTATCTTTTCGGTAATGCTGTGGTAGTGGAAGAGGTAGAGTCACATCACTTTGTACGACGGTGAGCTGTACGGGACACCCAGACTGGGTGTAGGCTATGTCTGTTTGGGTATAACAGTTTAGCAGAGACAAGTTTACAGAATCAACATCAACGGGTTTTCTTCAAGGTGGTTTGCAGAATCCAAGCCAGGTGGACATTTGTTGGGTTGGTGTCTTGTATTCTGTGGGATCCACACAATTAATAGAGTTGTACTTGTATTAGAATTTGGTCTATTACATGTATATGATAAACTTATAATTGTAGTGAGATTAGGATTTATAGGTTTCCTATATATGTTGTCTCTGTGGGAAAAACCCTAGAAAAAAAGGCTGGGTGACAACTGTGAGGCTGACAGAGAAGAACACTCTGTCAGGTGGAGAGTTGTAGAGGTTTATTGGCAATAAAGAATTCTATTTTTCTCCGTGGACGTAGGCATCCCACAATGGGGTGTTGAACCACGTTAATCTTCGTATTTTTTCTTTATGTTTGCGTCTCCGATCCTAACAAGTTTTGTTGGGTTGGTGTCTTGTATTCTGTGGGGTCCACACAATTATAAGGGTAATATTTGTATTAGGATATGAGTCTATTACATGTATGGGGTTAAACTTATAATTGTGGTGGGATTAGGGTTTCTAGGTTTCCCTATAAATTGTTTCTATGTGGGAAAACCTAGGTAAGACTACAAGGACTGTAGAGGATTCTCCTCTGACAGTGGAGAGCTGGAACGTTGAAAGGCTGACAGATGAGATAGGCCTGTCAGGTAGAGAATTCTGTAGACTGTTCTTGGGAATAGAAGAAAGTCACTCTTTTCTCTGGTGGACGTAGGTATCCCACGATGGGGTGCTGAACCACGTTAATTCTTCGTGTGCTTCTTGTTTGTTTGCGTTCTCCCGATCCTAACAAGTGGTATCAGAGCCAAGTTCGATAGATCCGTCACTGATCTGAGAGGAGGACGGAGATCTGTAGAAACTATGAAGAAGAGGAAGAAAAAAAAGGGGGTAAAGTGAGTTTTTTTTTAATTTTTTTTCTCCTATTTACTTTCTAAGTCATTGTAGAATTGAAAAAAAAAAAAAAAAGGTGGGATTGGATTGTTCCCCACAGTGGTCAAAAAAAAAAAAAAATCTTTAGTAACAATGTTCCTGACCACGGGGATTGTTGGATATTTACGATCATAAAGGGATCTGCCTTCAATGGTGGACGACTCCGGTATGCCAGCGGTAAGGTTGCTCTCCGGTTCTAGTGGAGCAGAGATGATGGCGGCGGTGAAGCTAGCATCAACGACCCATCGGAGCCTGGGATGGAGGCTGTATGATCAAACGGTGATTTCTTCAGCAGAAGGTGGCTCGAGAATGACAACCGGACCGTGTCAACAGTCCCTGGCTAGAGTTTCTACAGGAGGTATGCAGCTTGGTTCAAGGGTGTCGATGGCCGTAGATCTAGAAGCCATGAACTTCTGGTTCGTATTAGGGGGATCGGTGTCTACTGTGAAATTGCATGTGCGATCGACTGATGAACGACAGGCGCCACAGCAAGGGACAGTGAAGTCCAGCTTACTCGCAGAGGCGGTGCCGATGTCTTGCGATGGTGGTGGAAGGTTTGTCAGGGAAGACAGAGATTCGGGGCTTGGGGTGACCATGGCTGATCGATATATATGGATCCCTCGGTGGTGTTCAGTGCCTGTGGCTATGGATCTGTTACAGGTTGTGCAGGGTTATCCCAAGGTGCCTTCGAGAGGAGTTGCAGATGTGTCTAGGTCCAAGAGTTTTGGTTACATATTGCGACATTATCGCATGTGAATGGTGCGGCAGGGATGGAACAGATCTCCCACGGTCAGATTCCATCCACGTTGGTGATTCTGATGAGGTTAGTGATGAGTCAAGTTCCACCGGAGGGAGACTTTAATCGTCAGGGGCAGGGGACATCTTTGGGTTCTGGCTGCATGTTACAGTCAGTGGAGGTGATTCCTAGTTTAGTAAGGAATCATGGATGGATTTATGTCCCTTCTTAGAATTTCTAAATGAAGAACACATGGCTGGTGTTCCTATTGGAGGTTGTAATGGAATTGCAACTATGCAATCTTTTCAAAATGGTACCTCACAGATGATAGTGGGGATGGCGATGGATGGACCAATTGGCAACCCTGATCGGGTTGATGGCACTTTCTCGGCAAGTGATGGTATAGAATTGGGTATGCTTACTTCGGGGTTGGCATCATTATCTCATGTGGCACAAGGGTCGGCCAGGGTTGTTGCAAACCAGATCATGGTGCTAGGAGGACCTTGCCGTGAGGTTGAGGACCAGGTGATAGCAAGAGGCCGATTAGGTGTTGTGCAACTATTATCACATGTGGTGGAAGGGGCCAAGTCATTATCACATGTGGGGGTTTATCAGGTTGTGTTCGAAGAAAGATCTCTCGGGTCTGACAACTATGGACTTGGTTAGATCGGGTCTTGGATCTGACAGCAGGATTGAATTCCAGCACGGTGTGCATAATGGCCAGTTTATGTTGCACCGTGGGGTAAAGGAGTATTGGCGGGATGGGACAAGGAGTCAGATCTCTAAGTCTGCATTGGAGATGCAGAGGTGAGAGGCTTGGGTTCCAGGTGCAATTGGAGTTGCAAAGGGCTGGGATAAGGAATCGGTTCTCAAGGGCTGCAATGGAGGTGCGGTGGTGAGAGACTTGGGTTCCAGATGCAACTGGAGTTGCAGGAGGACTGTGAGTGACGGTGATCTTTCCGGTGATGCTGCAGCAGTGGGAGAGATGGAGTCACTTCACGTCGTGCGGCGGTGAGCTGTACGGGACACCCAGACGGGGTGTGGGCTATGGTGGTTTGGGTGTAGCGGTTTGGCAGAGACGGGTTTACAGAATCAACATCAACGAGTTTTCTTCAAGGTGGTTTGTAGAATCCAAGCCAGGTGGAGATTTGTTGGGTTGGTGTCTTGTATTCTGTGGCATCCACACAATTATAAGGGTAGTATTTGTATTAGGATATGAGTCTATTACATGTATGTGGTTAAACTTATAATTGTGGTGGGATTAGGGTTTCTAGGTTTCCCTATAAATTGTTTCTATATGGAAAAACCTAGGTAAGGCTACAAGGGCTGTAGAGGATTCTCCTCTGACAGTGGAGAGCTGGAACGTTGTAAGGTCGACAGATTAGATAGGCCTGTCAGGTAGAGAATTCTGTAGACTGTTCTTGGGAATAGAAGAAAGTCACTCTTTTCTCTGGTGGACGTAGGCATCCCACGATGGGGTGCTGAACCACGTTAATTCTTCGTGTGCTTCTTGTTTGTTTGCGTTCTCCCGATCCTAACAGGATTTCCTATGGGTGTGAATCGGACGGTCCTAATTGGTTTCAGTTGAACCGTAATTGATTCTACCACTTTTAAGCCCGAAACCTGTGGTGATCGACTGATCTATCTAATCGATCGGTCCTTGAAAATCCAGAGCCAATTTGGGTCGGCCTGTACGACGCTATGATTCTCTTACTTTGGATTTCCAATTCAGAACTCAGAAACAAGTTTCAGCTCCTAGGTAGCAGAGTACTCATCAGCCATTGCTTAAGCTAAAATAAAGATTCTCAGATTCCGAACTGGAATCAGAAATTATTACCAAAAAAAAAAAAAATTAGAATCAGAAACATATAAAGAGAGAGAGAGATGTTGAAATATTTATGTATGAACTTGATTAATTACTGGACCCGTTGATCAGTGGGAGTCTGTGTTACTAGGTTAGACCGGTTTAATCTGATTTGTCACAAGATAAAGAGATAGACAATCCCTTATAGAGTGTGGAACTGATTAGGGTTTTGTGATAGTATCATATATACTAGATCTTGAGTCATGCAGTCATATAGTTGATTTCTTTTCTCTGTACCCATGAACAGTGAGAATCACGTGGAACCTCTACATACTATGGAAGACCGTGATTAAAGCTCCAACACCAATCTTGGAGAATAATGATGGAGAATAACGGTAGAAACCAATCTTCTATTCTCAAATATGTCTTTACAATTATTAGTTACATTGATTATCATTGTCTTCTAGATCTCCGTATGGATATTAGTGTTTGGGATGAAATCTTATGAATAAGAAAATGTCTAATAAGAGAGAGTAAGGATTTACCTCTAATTCTCAATCCATTTAAGGGTGTATTTCTAAATCCCACTAATAGAAATATAACTTATCGGTATGGTTTCAGATTTGAATAAAAATTTATTTATAAAATAACTTAAATAGTCTCTACTGCGTCTTTGAGACTTGTTGCTATCGGTAATCGCCTGAACTTTCTTAGAGAGTCGAACCTTTGTTGTCGGTAATCGTCTGAGTTTCCTTAGAGGGTCGAACCTTTGTTGTCGATAATCACCCGAGTTTCCTTATAGTCTTGAACCTGTGTAGGAGGAAGCAAATAGGCAAATGAGGGTAGGTTCGAAAACACTGTGGCTATTCCAATGCCTAAGTTGGAACCGAGTTCAAGTAGTCTCACGATTCTATAAGAAAAACTCTTGCCATTGTTTTCGCTAGAGTAACCAAAAGCTTGGTGGAGTGTCGTCGCCATGAGAAGGGTTTTCGTAAGCATTGTTGAAAAACCGATTAGGATTCAATTAGTAAATCAGTTTTGGTTATACCATTTGGAATCGATTATTAATCAATTTGATTTCGATTTATTTCCAACATATCTTAAACAAATTGGTAAAATCGAAACCGAATCAATTGACACTCTTTAATCCAGACAAATCCCAAAAAATACACATAAACCTGTTGACCATAGGCTCCAAAATGCTCACGTCGAGCTCTATCGCAACAACTCATATTTTCCATAACCTGTCATGGGGGTATTTAACCAAAACTCATGGTGGTGTGGTGGTGGTGGTAGCAGTGGATATGGAGGACAATGTGACGCCGACTGTTAGGATTTCGGCTTCAAAATGGGGGGAGAGAGAGAGAGAGAGAGAGAGAGAGAGAGAGAGAGAGAGAGAGAGAGAGAGTTTTATCTCATTTTTTAATCAATGTTTACATGGTCGGTTTATCGGTCGGTCTAAGTTAGATTGAGAACCGACTGACTGATTAAAAACACAACCTAAAACTGTGACTAGATTTGGGGGATCCAAATCCAATTTGGGTCAAGATAACCCAACCTGATCCATGCTGCCATATGACACATTGACACCTTGTCCAAATCTAGGGCAAAAAAAGTGATCTAATCCATTGCCAACCCTTAGCTCTCTTTGGTAGTTTATATTCATGTTTATGAGTTATTTATGATAAATCATTTATAAGAATAAATTATGAGTCATAAATAATAATCTTTTACTACCACTAGATATAAAGAAGTATAATAGATTATCACAATAATGAAAAACACCTAGGGATGCAACAAATCGAATTCTCAAATACATTACTATCCAAATCCGAATCAGTTTACCAACTACCCTATCCGAATCCGATCCAAAATCTAAAGGATGTATAAAAAACAAATTCGAAGCTGAATTTGAAATTTAACCAGATTTTTTGTTAAAATCCAATTTGAATCCTGGAAATGGAACTGTACAAATTACAAGAAAAATGAGAAAAAACCCTAATTTAAAACAAATATATATACATTAAATGGCCATATATTTTACCCAAAAAAAAGAAGAAAAAGAATAGGCTATATAAACATTAAGGCTATATACATCGTAACACTCTAACACCTAGGGTTATATACGTCTTAACATTAAGCTAAACGGAGCAGATATAATCCAGGCCATTTGATTGATATCCAAATATGCATCCAAATTCAACCTTGCTATTCGAATTCAAATCCGAATCTGACTCCGATTGTTCGAATTTAGATTCCCCTAAACGAATGCTAATTCAAATGAGATCTGGATTTTCAACTATCCATTTACATTCTTATGAACACCTTTTAACTAATTTGTAAATTTTGGATTATATCAATTTATTTTAAATATAGACGAATACCATAAATAATACCAAACAACTACATATGTCATAATATATTATATAATTCATTCTATAATGCATACTAAAGAGAGCCTAATTATTAGGGACCTGGATCCTCTCCAGTCGAATAGCTCCCCCAATTTGAGATCGTAAGGCTACACGCATATTAATACATTGGTATGCGTGTCGAGGCTTTCCAACCTGTCGAAGCATTTAACAATAAAGCTCTATTTGTTTTGATGTAAACTTTTACGTGTAACATTTTATATGTAAAAAAAAAAAATTCAATATTTGTTTCCAGTAGGTAAAAGAAAGACGAAGTTCTTTGTCCATCCCTTTTAGAGATCAATATATTTTACCTTAATTTTACGTCAAAACAAATGGAGCCTAAGGGATTAAAGTAAAGCTTTCATCGGTTTTAACAGTTCCAAATAGTCAGTTTAAACGGTTTCATTATTGAAACCAAAATCAAACTATTTAATTAAATGGTTTCATTTTTCAAAAACTAGAATCGAATAACTTAATAATCGATTCATGATTTCAGTTTGAATGATTCGGTTTCATTTTTGACACCCTTAAGAGCAATACAAAGAAGAAGCGTCTTCCCTCACTGGGGACCATTTTATAATCCTTAGTGCCTGTTTGGTAACACTCTGACTCCCGCTCCCTGACTCTTGCTCTGGAATCATTTTTGAGCTCTCACTTTTTCTCAGAGCTTATTGAGAACAAGAGCCTATTTGGTAACGCTGCTCTGGAAACAATTCCAAAGTTCATTGAGAACAGGAGGTTGTTTGGTAAAAATGAATCTAGAATGGATTCTAGATTTGGTGGTGGTGGCAGTGGCGGTGGCGGTGGGGTGGTAGTGGTGGTGGTGGTGGTGGTGGTGGTAGTGGTGATGGGTGGTGGGTGGTGGTGGTGGTGGTGGGGTGGTGGTGGTGGTGGTTGCAGTGGTGGTGGTGGTGGGTGGTGGCGGTGGTGGTGGGTGGTGGCGGTGGTGGTGGTAGCGATGGCGGTGGTGGTGGCGGCGATGGTGGCACAGGTGGTGGTGGCGGTAGTGGCGATGGTGGTGGTGGTGGCAGTGGTGGTGGGTAGTGGGTGGTGGATGGTCGGGGTGGTGGCGATAGCGGGCTATGACTTCCAATTTTGGACTCTCTCTTTTGGCTCCGGCTTCGTAAAAACAAGTATTTTTTACTCTCAAATTTTGGCTCTGAGAGTCATTTTTTGAACTGATTGACTCCATGGGAGCTGGAATCAACATAATGTTACTAAACACTTTCTGGCTCCCAAATGGCTCCCTGGGAGTCTGAATCAAAAGCAGAGCCGGAGCAGAGTGTTACCTTTACAGGCACTTAGTATAAGGTGATCCACCTCTTTTTTAGGCTCTCTTTAGTATGTATTATATAATACATTATGATATAATTATTAGTTTGGTATGATTTATTGTATTTATTTATATTTAAAATAAATTGATATAATCTAAAATCTACAAATAGATTACAAAATATTTATCGTTAGAAAAATTTTCATCTAACCCCCCAAAAACTATGTCAAATTCGATCTAACCCCCACAAATTTCAAAAGTCTCATCTACCACCCAAAACATTTACAAACGTCTCATCTACCACCCAAATTTTTTCCAGTGTTAATCAAAAAAACCCTACGCGTTAGTAGAGTTCCGTTAGTTGCAAATATTAGGACAATATTGCCCTTATTCTAAAAGTAAAAGACCATAATGCCCCCCAAAGTAAAAAACACATTTACTTACCAATTTTTCATCTTCTACAGTAAAAGTAAAATGAAGAAACCCTCTTTCTATTCTGGTTTATTCGTGTTCTCTGCTTCCGGTGGGAGGTCATGATCGACGGCGGAGAAGGGGAGAGAAATGAGGCGAACAGTGGAGGTTGGAGGTAAAGATGAGACGATTCCATCTAGGACGTAGATGGAATCGAAATCCGAGCAGTGGGACGAGGAAGAGAAGATCGACACAGCAACAAAGTGACCTCTGATGAGGTCAGTGAGGTGTTAGATAAGCCGGAAAATGAAGGAAGCAGCTGGCAATTAGGCAATGCCATAGGTGCCTTTGGTGGAGGTGGTGTCTTCTCCGTTTCCATAGAGAAGACTAAGAATATTTCTTTCGTTTTTTAGAAAAGAAAAAAAAAAAAGAAAAAGAGAAGCAACAGCAGATGGGCTATAAAAAGGTTAGAAAAAAGAAGAATAAAAGAAAATGAAAATACAGAGTTCCATAACATACGATCTTTTGAAAAAAACACCGGAAAACGGTGTGCTTCAGGAGCAGTTTCTTGCTAAGAAAATTCATTTTCCTATTCGTTGTTTCCATTAGAAAACTGAAAACTTCGTCTTTCCCAACAACGAAACTCAAGAGTATAACCAAAAGATGGGCAAAAGCAGATCTCGCCATCATGAACAACATTTGACAAGTTCACGGCAAATCCTATCACGTCACCGGCCAAGTTTTTCGCCAGGTTCTGGTCCAACCCGTCGTAATCAAACTGCAAGTACTCAGACGGCTTGCCCAACTTAAACGGGTCGAACTCGTAGTCACCCACTAAGGTTCCGTCGAGCCATTTCGGTGCCTTCGCACCTGGGAACCACAGAGGCCGGTCCAAAAACCTTTTTGGGGCTTTCTTCGGTGGACCGGTGGAGCTTTCTTGGGTCCACCGAAACCGAACTGGGCTTGGAATTTCCCTGATTTAGAATGTATGTCCTGAGACGAGTTCAGAGGAACGATGATGTTGCAGCGACTGTTGTGGTAGCCATAGCTCTGGCCTAAGATGCGCCTGTGGTGAAGTGTTGAGGGTTTGGAGAGATGAGGTTAATGTTGTCGGGTTATGATCAGAGATGAGTTTCATTTTAGTGTTTTAAAGAAATGGGCAAATTAGTAACTTGATCTCATTTTAATGTTCTAAAGTTTCAAATAGAAAGGGTATGAATGTCTACTCACATGTTCAGTCAAGTCTGTCAGTTAAATGGGCCGGTTAGAATTTCTGAAAACTATTGGATAGTAAATAGAATTTGACATCCTTTTTGGGGGTTAGATGAAAATTTTTCTTATCGTTATTATTTTGATAATCTATTATTATTTCTTTATATCCTTTGATATTAAACAGGTATTATTTATGATTCATAATTTACTTTCATAAATAATTTATTATAAATAACTCATAAACATAAATATAAATTATAAAAAAAGACTCTTAATAACGAACTTTATACTATACTCTCTTCAAATGTAGTTCTCTTTATGTCTTCCATTCCTCACACAATAAGCTAGCGTTATCAAGGCAAACTTTGACCATTAGACCGATTGAGAGTTTCTCGGGTTATTATCGTCTCCAATTATTAGAGTCTTCAATCGCTGATCCAGCGGTTGGAGTTAACCAGGCGCACCTACCGATGTATTGGTAGACGCACCCAATTAACTCCAACCATTGGATCAGCGAGACTCTATAATTGGAGATGAATTGGACTCGAGTTTCTTGGGTATGAGAAAAAAAAAACTTATAGATATTAAATGGATTTAAATTTTAATAATATTTTTACATTTTTTTTGGTAAATATTTTTTGATTCAATATACAAACACGTGACTGTCAATATGGCATTACATTTAATTCACATTTAATAAAGTTCCTCTGTAACAAAATCTAGAAATAAAAATACAAGTATACATTTACCATGCAATACATATAATTGGGATTTCAAGTCAAAGAGAACTTAGTATTGTGACGATTGAAGTAACCTTAAGGTAAAACAATCTTGCATGGAAAGAGTATTTCTACTTGACCATACATGGGAGAAGACCCCAAACGAATCCAAAACGACCACAAAAAAACCAACTCATGAGATATGCGTAAAATACCGAAGCTAAGTGACGTGTATAAATACCACCGTCCCACGACTCCCACTTGGGAGCAAAACAGACCACACTACACCACAGCAGAGGCACGTTCGGCCACCATCACGTGGATCCAAATCGTCTCCAGCGGCAGGAGGTTCCACAGTACATTGGGGGAGGCTGAAACCGTTGGCCGGCCCGGGGGGGGGGGGGGGGGGGGGGGATGTTGCCCATCACGTCGTGTTGACTGTTACTTGCGCCTACAATTAAGCCACAGTAGAGACTCTCCACTGAAGATCATTCCACTAAAGGTATAACCACCGAAACGGTTTTGGCAAGCAGTTCAAGAAGAAATCAAGATGCACGTTCCATCTCTATAAATAGACTCACCCATTTAAGGTGTTCCATTTTTATAAATAGACTCATCCATTTAAGGTGTTCCATCTCTATAAATAGACTCACCCATCTAAGGTTTGATGCATCCCATAACTCATTATTCTCACTACTCTGAAAAATGGATCAAGGTTTTACTGTTAATTTTCATTTCAATAATTGACCATTTGGTTTTTAACCATTAAAGTGGATCAAGAACTAGCAAAATCAAGAAATAAAACAATAAGAACATTTCTCATACATTATTGGAACATGGTTTTAGTAATTGGTACGGATCGTTTAGATCAGTCGATTTGTATCAGTTTCAGCTATGGTCAGTCTTGATCCGATACTCGACTCTTCCAAATTTTTAATCAATATCAACCACGTGTCAGCACATGTACACCATTGAAGCTAGCCGTATATGATCTAGATCAATATTAAATCGATTTTGATAACGACTAGTAGCTGGATCTAAAACCTAATACTATAGTGCATCTCATAGTCATAGCAAGTTAGAAGGGTTGTCTAAATGCTTGTCACCGTCGTGGTGCTAATTTTGTAAAAAAGAAAAAATCAACCAGCAAAAATGATGGCAAATGTGGATATGAAGAATAATAAAAAAAAATATAAGTAGTTGTTGGGTATGATGTATGATATTTATTTATATTTAAAATAAATTGATATAATCTGAAATCTATAAATAGATTAGAAAATATTTATCATTATTGTCATAATCTATTATTTCTTCTTTATGTCTTGTGATATTAATTGATTATTATTTATGATTTATAATTTATTTTTATAAATAATTTATCATAAATAACTCATAAATATAATTATAAATTATACCAAAGTGGACCTTAAATTAAGAATAATACCCATTTATGTCATAGAAAATTTCTTGATTTGGAAAAAAAAAAAAAGACTCTATGGAGTAATTTTAGAAAATACTTTTTTCTTTAAAATTATTTTGACAAAAGTTTGATTCCTATAATGATTATATTGGTCAAGCCATTTAGTTTCAACCATAAAAATCAAAGGGTTCTAGAAGGACAAGCCATTTAATTTCAACCATAAGAACTAGGGATCCCTAAGAACAATTCCTATTTTTGTGAAGGGAGCATATATCTAATTGAAATGCAATTGATTGTTAGCCGATAAAAAATAAAGTAGAATTTTGACCACATGCAAATGTTTGTTGAGACTGAAACTTTGATCCGTTCATCATCATATTTTACGGAAAATATTATTAAGAATAGGAAATTTTTTTGAAAAAATTACTTATATCATCCCCCGTGGACTTTGATCCAAATACACCTACTACCTTAAAGTTGAGAACAATTATACCCACTATCCATAAATGCCATAGTTACACACAAGCCCACTCTGTTAGTTTTTTGTTGTTAGTTGTTGATGTCAACACAATTTTATCTTTATAAAGTCCAAAATACTTTTATGGATATTGTTAAAAAGACCATAATAGTGTTGTGGAGTGGAATGACATAATTATCCTTATTCCTCTCCCTTCCCTTTCCTTTTCTTTTACCTTTTCCCATCTCTCTTGAGCCTATGCAAAGATGAGAGAACTTCTGCTCTCCACTAAGAGACGTATAAACCCTAAAAAGTTTTGGGTTCCCCCCTCTTTGGTTCTATCCACTGATGACGATCTTGGAGTTGGCCGGAGTAGTTGGAGTTGACTAGAGTAGTTGGTAAAATCGGGGAAATATTGGAAGTTGGATTGTAAAATGAGGGAAAAAGAGTGTTTTTTATACAAAGGTTTGGGAGGGTATTTTGGTTATTTCATCTTTTCTTATTTGTAGAGGGTTAAACAAAATCATTCAACTATATTGTTGGTAAATGCAATAAGGGTAAAATAGTCCTTAAATTTTTTTTTACTTAACACCGTTAGAATTTGGGGTGTCGTTGTAATTGTTCTCAATTTTAGGATAGCAGGTGTATTTGGATCAAAATCCAGGGGTGATATAAGTTATTTTTAATTTTTTTTTTTATGTTCGGCTGTGTTTCCCTATGGCCTCATAGCCCTCGATGTTGGATTTCTGATGCACTCTCTCTATTGGCTAGAACGTTGGTGCAAACTACATACCGTAGACATCAATCCTCATACCCTAGTAAATAACTCAAAAACATATTAAATAGAGTATGCAAATTTTACTTGACTTCGCAACTAAAAAGTGTAAGAATTTTTAGATCCTTTTTGGATTTTTCTCATGGGATTTCTCATAAACCCTAACGAACATACTATACAGATTTGTAGAATACCTTGGGAATTAAAAAGACATGATAAGACACATACCTCTTGCTGTAGATTAATTTTTGACCGTTTTCTTTGCTTTGAATGCTTGAAATGCTTGGATCAGAGTCTTCCACAGCCTGTCAGGATCCCTTGACCTTCTCTCTGCGTATGAGAACAGGAAAAGAAAATAACACCGTGACTGTGAGGACTCTAACCATTGGTATTTATAATACCACCCCCAACCTTGGACCAGTCCAACAGTGGACCAGGTTGGTCCATCTCTAATCATACTTAAACCGGTCTACCTATAATCAGACTCCCATTAAATCAACTAACTTTATAATTAATTTAGCCCATAAAAATATTTTACAATCTTCCACTTGGGCTATATTAATTATAAAGTCACCATTGACCCAGTGTGGCCATAAAATCTAATTACACCAAAACCATCATTTACTTTGATCCAGTCATTAAGTCTACAAATGTCGAACAACAACGGAAATCACTCCTACACATTCGATGTATCTCATTCTGTCAGTCACATACAAATGTCTACTTAATGACATAAATCACTTTGAGATGAATACTTGAGTCCAATAATCGAATTACCACGATCCCGTTACTTTAAAATCCTTATAGGTCAACACACTTTGATATTATTCAACTTATATAGGCAAACCGTCTCCAGTTTGGACTAATATCATACTTTGGCCTACTACCTTCTTTGGCTAAATACCGCCTTGCAACTTTGACATTTCTTAAATAATCAAGAATACATACAAGCAATAAATGCTCACCAATAATCCTGACCATTAAACCATAGGCAGAACAAACAATCACAGATAAACCATCAATTACTAGATCTCCCACTAATCAAGCAGATCTGAATACTCTCACCGAGTAAGAGAATCTAAAGACTCCCACTGACAAAATCTTTCAACCATTCCAATAAAACTACCTTAACCTGTCTCTACATTGCCCTAGAGATCAACTATGACTGGTACAATTAGTCGAACTTATGATTGTACAGTCTAACCTTGAAAATCTATTCACCACTTTACAGAACAAACATAGTCAACATTATAGACATTCATTCACTTTATAACAACATAAGTACCATAACAACATAACTCTTTTTTATTTATTTGAAAAGAAAAACCTTACATTCTGGTATTTCAAATAACATCATTACATTTTCAATATGGGAAGCAATATGTTAAGTTAATTAATAAATATAAAAACAAAGTAAAACCAAAAGCAGAAAAACCATTTGAATGTAAAAGAAAATTTTACAATGAGAAGCTTAACAATTTCAACTTGTATTCAAGCCAATAATCTTTAGAACCAACTTACTCCGAAAATCTAGAGAATTCTTGAATCTTTATCCGATAACAATATTTGATCAAACAATCTATCTTTGGTTAATCTATCCACATTTGAGCAATTTACCTTGAAGTTACCCAATAATAACCTTATCAATGGCTCTATCTCTCTCATTTTGATAATGTAAGCCACTAGACCTGAATATATTTTCTAGCAAGGAATGTGATATCTAATATATCAATTACATTGGTTTCATTGATTTTGAGCTTTTCAATGATAGTTGATAGCTCCCAAAAATACTTCCTTACATTATCATTTCCAACATAATTGGTACTAGAGAGCTAGATTAATAAACTATCTTTTGACTCCTTCTGAAACATTATTCTTATTCTTTGGATTTTTCTTAGATAATCTCTTCGTAATATTTCTCATCTTAATACTACTACATATAATCTCAATAGTAGAATACCTCATAACTTATGTAAACTACTATGAAAGATACATCTAGGTCAAACGATCCTAGACTAGTCTCCAATCTTTTCATAATAAATTTTATTTTTTGTCCCAGAAAGAGTGGGAAAAAAACTACCAAACCATATGGTACATTCATTGAGACATACATCATAGGAGACATAAACCATCATCATTATATGAGTCCAAACACAAATGTCCTACAATCGATAAATTACACAAGACTCATATAAATACATGTAATTTATATTTATTTATACTTTATCCCAAATAGAAAAAGATAGCTATCAAAACATTCTTTGAGACAGTCATACTTGGATGAACACATCAGTGTTTGAATTTAAATACAGTATCAAACAACTGAAGACTCATACACATACCCTTTACTTGCATTAACTATATAAACCATTCATATAAATAAATATCATTTTTCAAGAGTTAACCAACTACACATTCTCCTTTGGGATAAACATGCAGTGATCTTTTCAGTTTCTGTGCAATGATTGCGAAAGAATAATGACTTTCAGAAATCCCACCACCTTTGGGCTAATGAGACCCCCTAAAGTCAAAATCCTTTCAACTCATGTGCATGAACATACTTTTAACTTTAACAATGCTACCTTTGGGTTAACACTATCTTTTTTAGCTGCTTTTCACACCATGGAGAACAGTGTACTAAAAATATATCTTTTATTGTATATATAAATGCATAAATTTGGAGTTTAAGGACCACCATGTTGGAACTGAGTGTACCACTTTGGTAGATTTCACCTAATCCTCACATGACACCCACACACTTTAATTTGAACAAAACTTGACAATGCCACATTTGGGTGTACATCGCCTTTACACAAGCATTTATAAATACATGAACTTTGAATTTGAAGACATCATGATGAAACTAGGTATACCATTTTAGTGGGTTCCACTCAATTCCACAATGATATCTCCAAACCCTACAGTAGCAAATGGGTCAATAAATAAAATTTCATGTACACATAACCTTCTACATGCATTTGGTACAAAAATAACTAACAAACAAGTAGAAAACTACAAACTGGACTAATTTAGGACATCTTTTAGTCAAAAATAAAATTTTTAAATCACCAAATATGTCAAACTATGTCAAACTATGTACCAAACTGTAGAGCATGAAAATACAAACACAACGTAAAAAATCGTGTCAAAATCCGACGCTCTAGCGCCCATAATCGCCGATCAAAGTGGGCACTTGCATTCTTGCATCCTGAACCGGTTCTGGGCGGTTTAGCCTGGGTCGATTCGGTCTGGCCGGACCAAATCCACAAATTAAAACATTTTTTTTAATGCTTTGGTCCAGACTGAACCAAATGGTCTGCTCTTAAACAGAACCGCAGACCCGCCGTTCAACTGGCGGTCCAACCAACCCACCCATCTGGGTTTTCGGGTCTAGCTTTTGGGTCGTTGGGTCACGTTCTCGGTCACAAAATCGGGTTCATGGGTCGGGTTTCAGGGTCATAATTCGGGTCAGGTCAAACCATTAACCAGGTATCAGGGTCGCACGTGCTGAACCACACGTACGCCCCTGGGCGATCTGGTCTTGGGTCGGTCTTGGTCCAGGTTTGGACTGGGCCTGATCCTTAGGTTCGGGTTTGGTTCTTGATCGGCCCAGATCATAGTTCCGGGTTGACACTGAGTTAACCCGCTAGGGTTTGCGGGTTGACCTGGTGACGTCAGCCATTCCTCTTTTTTTTTTAATTGCTGCCGCTGTGTAGATCTCACACACTTTTTCAGGGGGTGCGTGAGGGCACATCCCGCCACTTCCGGCGACTAACCTTATGTCACCAGCTCCGTCTTTTCGAGACCTACAATCCTATAAAATTTATTTTATCTTTTACAGGTCCAAATTTTTTTTTCGAAAGTCTCAACCATAGACAGGTTCCTACAAAATTTTGAGAGAAAAAACCTCTCCTTTTTCTAATTCATTCAGACATATAATCTTTACAATACTTTCCCATTGATCTTAGATCTGTGTGGGTGACTCTGATACCACTGTAAGAATTTTTAGATCCCCTTTGGGTTTTTCCCATGAGATTTTCTATGAACCCTAACAAACACACCACACAGATTTCTAGAATACCTTGGGAATTAAAAAGAGATGATAAGACACATACCTCTTGCTGTAAATTGATTTTCGATCTTTTTCTTTGCTTTGAATGCTTGAAATACTTGGATCAAAGTCTTCCACAGCTTGTCGGGATCCCTTAACCTTCTCTCTGCGTATGAGAACATATGAAGAAAATAACACTGTGGTTGTGGGGACTCTAACCATTGGTATTTATAATACCACCCCCAACCATGGATCAGTCCCACAGTGGACCAGGTTGGTCCATCTCTAGTCATACTTAAACCGGTCTACCTATAACCAAACTCCCACTAAACCAACTAACCTTATAATTAATTTAGTCCATAAAAATATCTTACAAAAAGGCCATCAAATTAATTTTTTGGACCTCCTACTTTTCTATGTTATGGCCTAAAATTTAATTATATCACTTAAATCAATTCTACTTCCATCCAAACTCCCCAATTGAAATTTTATTTTATAATTTATTTTCAAAAATTTCAATTTACTTCACTTTATCATTGAAATTTTTTTTTTCACTCTTCCTCCAACCAAACAGGCTTTAGTGGCCATGTTATTGATTTCATATAATTATAGACTGAATTTTAGACCAATACAAATCTTCCATAAGTCATTTTAAAGATTTTGTTTTTATTTAGAAGTCACATATAAGAAAATGACCCATGCAATAAGGCTGTGATAGTTTTGTTATAAAATATTTTAAGGAATCTTTTAAAAGTCAATACAAATTTGTATGAGGATGGAAAAAATCCAAAAATGTTTTCATGAAATGCAAAACAAAAATTCGGAAAACAAACCTATTTAAATTAGGATGTTTTCTCAAAGACTTTGTTTGGTTGCAATGGGAATTAAAGGAAAATGAAGTGAAATTTAAATTTAAATGAAAACTTTTGTAATGATTATAGCACATGCTATCACATTACTATGTAACTAAATTTCAAAGTATGGACCAGTGGGATTAGTCAGGCCAAAGGTCTGTATATCCGTCATTAACCAAAAAAAAAAAAAAAAGAATTCCAAAGTATTACACGTGTAGTTATTAACTAACATTTTACTTCGCATCTAAATCCCTCCCATTTGAAAGCACTTTGCATCTAAATCCCTCCCATTTGAAAGGTAAAATAAATTTTACATCTTATAATTATCATTACTAAATATATTAAATTTTTTTGGTAGTTTGTACAATTATGTTGTGTTATAAGTATAAACCTTTTGTATTTAAGTAAAAAAATTTCACTTCCCTTCCCTTATTTTTTAATTTTTATTTTGCTAGATGAAAGGATTATATTAAAAAAAAAAGGAAAAAAAAATAAAATAATACATCACCCTATACAGATGTAACCTTCACCTTCGACATTACCATTAGCAGAGGTCATCTAGAGAATCACAAAAACCTGAATCGTGATCTGTGAGAAGCATCCCATACCACATCTGAAGCAACAAATCGGACAAGAAGACCAGACCAAGGGAGATTGTTCCCAAACACTCTTTTTTGCCAACTTGTCTGCCACCACATTAATCTCACGAAAACATTGAGTAATCCAAATTTGACTATCAGAAACTACAGCAGAGACTACTCTCCAACCTCCAATCCTGCATCAGAAACCATAAACCATGGAAACTCCCCAGATCACAGAGCAATAACTGTAGCTGCTGAGTCAGACTCAATCTAGATTTTTTGAAAACCCAGCTGAGCAGCAACTTTTAAACCATGGAGCACACTCTTTATTTCAGCTACATAACTCGTAGTCACTCCAATGGGTTTTGCATAAGCGTGTACCACCAACCCTCTGATAATTCGAATGACACCTCCAATTCCTGACTGACCCGGGTTTCCAAGACAACATCCGTCAGTATTAAGCTTACACCACAACTTCGGGGAGCAGACCACACCAATTCCATTGGCTGCATATGATGGGAACTCATTGTTTGTAAGTCCAACATACGGGAGATCCTTAATTCCTCCATCGTTTTGATTCTGCAAGGAAGCTTCACTAACAACTCCTTGCACCCACTCTTTACATGACCCCATACTGATATAAACGATGGTTTAATATTATTATGGAGACCTTGGTTCCTCACCATCCAAGTTGCATTAAAAGTAACAAAGAGGGCACCAACCTAGATATGCCGTAGAGGGACCCCACTTGATTTTCATCGCCACCATACTAACACCTCCTCTGTTGAGTGGAAAGATGGAATATTTACACCAAATAACCAATCTACTTCCACCCAGATTTTCTTGGAAAATTCTAAATCACAAAAGAGGTGATAAAATGTTTCCAACTGTTGAGAGCATAAACTACAACGTGAAGCTAGATGAACACCTTTCTTTTGGATTATATCATCCGTTGGAAGCTTCTTCCAACACCACCTCCATGCAAACCAGGAAATAGAAGGATGTAAACTTTTATGCCACACTGCCGAATACCATGGTTGCACTTGCTTTTTATGCCGTAACAGTTCCCAGGCTGATTTCACTGAAAAACGACTCGGATTTTCTCCAACCCATAGTTGTTGGTCTTCAGTGTTGGAAACTAAACTGACCTATATTACGGTTGGAAATCGCCCGTCAATCCGCGCTCTGAATGACCTGCAATTACAAAGATGAGACAAAGGAGTGGGCGCCTAAGCCCCGGGTACACTCCGATGCCTAAGTTAGATTTCCAAGGTAAACAGTCAAGAGATAGCAGAAAGCTATCTCCAGTTTAAAGAGTGGGACGATAAGAGAGTTTGAGCGTGTGAGAGGGATGAATAATAATAGCTTGTAACTTAACTTTTACCTTGAGGGATGACCTCTACTTATAGATTGTGAAGAAGCATAGAGGTACTGGGACTCAGGGGAGTAGACTGCCAATAGGATTGCCATGTGTCGCTCTGTGGGACACTCATGTGGTAGACTCCGAGTAGGAGTCGGAGACCTTAGCCAAGGAAGCTAGGTCGGTCAGCTCTGGGACTGACACGTGTCAATGTGTGAGTAATGGCCGACCGGAATAGTCGGTGTCGTATCAGACTGAGAGAAGGACTCTCCGGAGGTAGCATAATCACAATGGGACTCTGGCTTCCGACTGAGAACCGTAGCCGAGTAGGACTATAACTCCGAGCGCTACCCAAGAGGCCGGGCGCATGAGAGGCCGTATGCAAGACAGGCCGAATACATGATGCCGAGTGTGAGACACTTCGAGCGCTCAGGCTCCGAAGGCGCAATTTGACACGTGTAAGATTTTAAATGGAGGGGATTTTTCCCTCCTAACAGATGCCCCTTGCGCTGTCGAATGCAACGAATTCGGCAGTGCAATAAGTTTAAACCGTTGAGAAAACCTGCGCTGTATGAGGCCGATTGCCAGATTGATGGCTGCATTGAATGACTCTGGGTGCTCCTGAGTGGAGGCGGTTCCATGAACCATCTCCACGATTGATTGAGGCGCGGGGCTCGAGGCATTAAACTCGAGTTCCGCAAACATGTTCGACCGTCGATCCTTTGATTTGACGCGAATCGATCCTAGATCCGATGGCCACCAGGAGGCGGTGTGCCTCGAGAAGGAGCGCCATTAACTGCCGCTCGTCTTTGAAACTGTCGAATGCATTGAATGGTTGAGATTGGAAAGACACGGATCGCCATATTGATCCGACGGCTACCAGGAGGCGGAGGGCCTCGAGAAGGAGCGCCATCATTGCGCATGACGTCAGGCTGTCACGTCGTGTCCGACGCGGTAGACGATGACCAATGGAGCTGAGGCACGTGTCTCAAATCCCAAGAGACGGTTCACGGTCACAGGACCTATAAATACTCTCCTACTGCATTCATTCAACCATTTGCTTCAGTTGCAACCTGAGTTTTATCAGAGCATTCGGAGTCCAGTCGAACTTCCTCGTTTTTGATCTTTGCTTCTGCAATCGGAGTTCAATCTCATCCAACCAGTAAGTCTCCTCACTCTTCCTTTCTTGTTTGTTCATGCTTAGTAGCTTTTCTTCCAACAGTATCACTTCTTCCGGTAGAGTGAGAGTGAGCGAAAAGATGGCCCTTTCCAAAACTTCTTCTTCTTCTGAGGGATCATCCTCTTCCAGGGAAGGATGGTCCGCTGCCTCTAAGGCTTCCAATACGGTTTCAGAGGAGGAACTCAAGAAGAGTTCCTCTGAGGCCGAAGAGCGTGGTCGCCCCGCAGGCCCCACGACTCAACGGGCTTCTCGTCAGAGAGGCAGCCGACCGTCAGTAACCGCATTCGGCACCGTCCCAGCATGGAAGGTGCCGAGTAAGATCAAAACCGAAGCGGCTTTGTTATCGGTATGCCGGGCATATCAGCTCGTAGAGCCAATGACGAATTTCTACGTTCGGCTCGCGACCTCCGATGAGCGGGCCTGTACTGTGAACACATCGGAGATTTGTGTGTATGAACACACCCTGAAGTCAAGGCTTCGGTTTCCCCTTCACCCATTAGTCGTAGAAATTCTTCAGACCTACCGCATCGCCCCCTCCCAACTTGCTCCGAACGGGTGGCGATGCATTTTTGCCTTCATCTTATTCGTCCGCCGACTAGGTGAGACTCCGACCTTAAACTTGTTTCGATCGGTCTTCCAGTTGGCCAGTCTGACCGAGGCCCGGGCTATGACCGGGTGGTATTTTTTTAATCAGAGGGGCGGAAAGAAGCTTTCGGCTATCGCCCAAAAGCCTTCCTCCATCCATGGGTGGAAGGACAAGTTTTTCTTCGTGGGTCCCCCTGCAGACGACTCGGCTCTTCCTCTGTCGAACGTTTGGCTGGTGGTCGACACCATGAGGTTCAACAAAATCCCCTTCCTGACGACGGAGGAGAGAAGGACTCAGAAGAAGATGATGACCGGGGAGACTGTGCGCCTCTCCAACCTTACGGATACCGCGCAGTTGGCCGAGCACGGTCTTCTCGATGAGTTTAATAACATTAGGATTCACTATGTACTGCTGCTATTTTAATGTCGTCACTAACCATTTTTTCCTTGCAGTGAACTTCAAAGACGATAAGATCGTTGCCCGCATTATGGCCAAGCGGACGGCCGAGGCCACAAAGGGGGCTCGGCCGGCTGGTGGGCAGGAGGACACACCTGCACGAAAAGAGTCGAGGGCCACGGTCGAGGCAAAGGGCAAGGGGCCCATGCCCGAGGATCCACCAAAGCAGAAGATAAAGTCGGCCACGGAGCTTCCGGCCGACATATATAAGGCACGGCCGGCCCCTAGGCTCGACCGTCAGGAGGAGAAGACGGTGGAGGCTGCGACGAAGGAAGTCCAGCCCCTTCAGGTGGTCGCCGTGAAGGAGACCAAGGCCGATCAGGGTGTGGTGACGCCTGCGGCCAAGAGGGCCACAGAGAAACCCCCGGTGGTTTATCGGACTAGGGCCATCAGAGCCTCCAAGGAGGAAGCCGGGCACGAGGCCTTTCAGAAGAAAGAAAGAAAGAGGGCTCCGAAGATACCATTCTCACCAGCGCTCGGACTGAAGTCGACGGACTCGGTCTTCAAGAGCACAAAGGCGGCTAGAATAATAGTCACCGAGGGACGCCTCCCAGCCGACATAGCCTTCACCTCGGACCTGTCAAACGAGGAGGTCTACAGACGATCCTTTACAGCGTGCAGTCAGGTAATATTCGGAGTCTTCATCTCTTCATTTTTCATTCATTTTTTTTATGTTGTCATTTCCTGACCGGTCCCTTTCGTGCAGGTGAGCAATCTTCTGGCTGAGGTCAGCGAGCGGGCTGCTCGGGATTTCTTCGATCTAGACGAGAAGGAGGTCCTGGAGGTCTCCCTGTGCGAGGCTTTGAAGGCCACCGAGGAGAACTTTGTTAATAAGTCCTCGGAGGTCAAGGCCCTTGTTGCAGAGAAGACCAACCTCCGGGCTTTCCTGGACAAGGCCGAGGCCGCTCTCTCCGAGGAGCACAAGAGAGTGCACTCTTCGGAAGAGAGACTTCGGTCGGCCGAGGACAAGCGGCGAAAGGCCGAGGAAGATCTGCAGGCCGAGTAGCAGGCGAAGCTGGCGCTGGAGGAGAGGCTAAAGAAGTCCGAGGAAGAGGCCAGGCTTGCCAAGGAAGCACTGAACAAGGCCGAGGAGGATCACCGGGAAGCTTTGTCTCGAGCCGTCGCCGATTACAAGTCTTCGGCTTGTTATGAAGAGGACTCGACGAGGCCGCCTGTGTGTACTTTAAGAGGGGGGTCAGGTATTTGAGGGAGCAATTGGCTGACAAGGGCGCCCTCAAGATAAACTGGTCCGAGATCCCAATTGTCGCCCAGATTGATGGGTTGGAGCCCTCGGATCCTGTGGAGACCCCGCTCGATGCTGAGGAAGTCCTAGCGGAGCCGAAGGCCTACCCAATGCTTGAGGACGATCTTCCCCCTACGAAGGGCCGCAGACGCAGCTCGTGGAGCTCCCGGACCTTGCGCTGCCAGCCGAGGATTAATCAAATCCGGCCGCTGAGGACAAACGGTCTTGAAAAGACCACTTGTATATTTTTTTTTAACTGTATATTTGTAACCCTGCCCTTAAAGGGCCTTGATCAATAAATATTCATTTTCTTTGTATATCTGTTGTCTTGAAATCTTTTCTGTTTGGCCTTCGGTAGGCCAAGAATAAGTAATTAAAGTAGCCAGGGCCGGTAGCTTGTAGTAGAGTCCGAAAACGAACGATGCCAAATCCGACTGCGGACATACCTTGGAAAAATGTCAAGGCATTGTTACATTTGTCTTGACTGCCTCTTACCCTGGGACTGTTGTCAGCTTGGCGCTTAGGCTGGCCGAGGGCACTTAGGTATATCCGTGCAGTGTGATGTTTGGGAGACGAGTATGGTTTGCCTCAGCCGGGCTACTGTTGTCCGATCGCATAGTCAGGTAGATGTTGTTTCCTGCCGGATTCGGCGTGTAGACCGTTGCAGGCATACGAGTATGGTCTTCATGCTACCTTGGTCTGTTGGTGGACCATGGTAAGAAGATACGGGTGTGACCTTCATGCGACCGTGGTCTGCGGGTGTGACCTTCATGCGACCGTGGTCTGCTTGTGGACCATGGTCGGAAGGGTACGAGTATGGTCTTCATGCTACCTTGGTCTGCTGGTGGACCATGGTAGGAAGATACGGGTGTGACCTTCATGCGACCGTGGTCTGCTTGTGGACCATGGTCGGAAGGTATGAGTATGGTCTTCATGCTACCTTGGTCTGCTTGTGGATCGTGGTAGGAAGATACATGTGTGACCTTCATGCGACCGTGGTCTGCTTGTGGGCCATGGTCGGAAGGTACGAGTATGGTCTTCGTGCTACCTTGGTCTGCTTATGGACCGTGGTAGGAAGATATGGGTATGACCTTCATGCGACCATGGTCTGCTTGTGGACCATGGTCGGAAGGTACGAGTATGGTCTTTATGCTACCTTGGTCTGCTGGTGGACCATGGTAGGAAGATACGGGTGTGACCTTCATGCGACCGTGGTCTGCTTGTGGACCATGGTCGGATGGTACGAGCATGGTCAAAGTTTGACCTATGCCTGTGTGAACAGTTGGGCCGGAAGGAACGGCTAAGAAACAATTGCTGAGATGACTGAATTATACGTGCTGCTCTGTATTAAAATAAAAAACAAGCGGATCCCCTCATGGGGTCCGGTATACAATTGAGACTTAAAAATTGACAAAAAAGTTTCTGATTAATGATAATATTTCCGAAGGTTGGTGGCATGCCACGTCCTCGGAATTTCTTCACCGTCCATGGTGGTCAGCTTGTACGAGCCCGAGCGTCCTGTTCGGAGCACTCGGTACGGTCCTTCCCAGTTCTTGACCATTTTCCCTTGATTTGTGGGATCGGAGACTGCCATTTTTCTAAGGACAAGATCTCTGACTTTAAATTGTTTTGGTCGGACTGTCTTGTCGTAGTGACGGGCTGTCGCCTGCTGGTAGCTGGCCATTCAGAATGCGGCCGATTCCCTTACATCTTCGAAGTTGTCGAGGTTCGTCCGTAGATCTTCAGAGTTGGTGTGCTCGTAGAAGTTCAACATCCGGAATGTTGGATGGAAGACTTCAATGGGGACGACTGCCTCCGTGCTGAAGGCGAGCATGAAGGGTGTCTCTCCCGTGGGTGTTCGGCTGGTCGTCCTGTACAACCAGACGATACTTGGTAGCATATCCACCCACTTTTCCTTTTGGTCTTCTACCATTTTTTCAGGCCGCACAATATTGTTTTGTTGGTGGCCTCGGTCTGGCCGCTTGTCTGCGGATGTCCGACTGACCCAAATCTATGGTCTATTCAAAATTCTTCGCAAAAGTTTGCGAAGGATGCGCTGGCAAACTGAGTGCCGTTATCCGTCACAAGGACTCTCGGCACGCCGAACCTATACATGACCGAGTGTCTGAAGAACTGTTCCACTTTGGAGGTGTCGATCTTGGCTACGGCTTCAACTTCAATCCATTTGGTGAAGTAATCAATGGCCACGATGACATATTTCCGTTGATAAGTGGCTTGGGGGAAGGGCCCCATGATGTCCATACCCCATATGGCAAAGGGGAGGGGACTTGTGATCGGCTGCAGTGGAGCGGCCGGAGCATGCTCCACGGGTGCATAGAACTGGCACTTGTCGCACCTGCGGACAAGCTCGATGCAGTCCTCGTGCATTCTCGGTCAATGGTAGCCTTGGCGGAGGATCTTTTGGAAGAGCGATCGTCCACCCTGGTGTCGGCCGCAGATACCTTCATGTACTTCTTTCATAACGCTCTCGGCCTCGTCTGATCGTAGGTACCTAAGCAGCGGTAAGGTATAGGATCTCCTATATAGTACATCATTGTGTATGGTGTATTGCCGGGACTTGGCTTGGATGCGGCGAGCATCTTTCCTGTCAGTCGGGAGGGCGCCCGTCCGGAGGTATTGATATATGTCATCGTACCAGCTGGATGCGACTCCGACGGGAGCTACGACTTCAACAGAGGTGCTGGCGTGGTCCAAGAATTCCACGTACATTACAGAGTCCATCGCATGGATGTCTTCTATGGATAATCTTGATAGCTCATCCGCTTCGGTGTTTTCTTCGTGATCGACGTACTGCAGCTCGACGCTTTGGAAGGTCACGATGGCCGAGTTCACCTTCTCGAGGTATTTCTGCATCTCGGGCTGTCTGGCCTCGTAGCCTCCTTGTACTTGGCGGATGACCAACTGAGAGTCGCCTTGTATCACCAGTCGACAGACGGCTAGGCTTTTGGCCAATCTGAGTCCGGCTAGTAACGCTTCGTACTCGGCCTTGTTGTTGGTCGCTCTAAATCCGAACCTGATGGCAGATCGTATTTTAAATCCATCCGGACTTTTTAAAATTACTCCTGCCCCTGCTTTGTCTTCCATGGAGGAACCGTCAAAGTTCAGGATCCAAGCGGCCTCGGCTTGCTCCAAAGTCGGTACCACTTGAGGTTCTGCAAAGTCTTGGTTAGGTAAGGTACTTTCGACGATAAAGTCCGCCAAGGCTTGTGATTTGATGGCCATTCTGGGGACGTACTTTATGTCGAACTCACCGAGCTCTACCGCCCAATTGATGAGTCGCCCGGATACATTGAGCTTCGACAACACCTTCTTCAATGGTATGTTTGTCAGCCTCGATATTGGATATGCCTAGAAGTACGATCGGAGCTTCCGCGCGGATGTGACCAGGGCAAGCGCTAGTTTCTCAATCGGCTTGTACCTGGTCTCGGCGTCAAGCAGTACTTTGCTGATGTAGTAAATTGACCGCTGGACCTTGTCTTCGTCTTTTAAAAGAACAGCGCTGACTGCACGGTCGGATACTCTGAGATATAGCTGCAACTCCTCCCCCGGGTTTGGTTTCACCAGCAGGGAAGGCAATGATAAGTATGCCTTGAGGTCTTCGAAATCTCTCTGGCACTCTTCAGTCCACTCAAACTTTCCGGCTCCCTTCAGAGTTTTGAAGAAGGGGAGACAACGCTCGGAAGACTTAGACATGAAGCGGCCGAGTGCAGCTATTCGGCCATTCAACTCCTACACTTGTTTACCCTTGGTCGGTGCAGCCATATCCATGATGACCATGATCTTTGAAGGGTTTGCCTCAATGCCCCTCTGTGAGACCATGAATCCCAAGAATTTTCCTGATCCGACTCCGAAGGCACACTTTGTAGGGTTGAGCTTCATGCTGTGTCTTCGGAGGACTTGGAATGCTTCGCTGAGGTCGGCCATCTGCCGATCGGCATGCTGGCTCTTAACAAGGAAGTCATCGACATATACTTCCATGTTCCTGCCAATTTATCATCGGAAGACTTTGTTGACGAGTCTCTGATAGGTGGCTCCTGCATTTTTGAGGCCAAAAGGCATGACCGTATAGCAGAAGAGCCCCTGATTGGTGACAAAGGAAGTACATTCTTCATCAGCCTTTCGCATCTTTATTTGGTTGTAGCCGGAGTACGCGTCGAGGAAACTTATTAACTCGTGTACAGCTGTAGCATCTATCAGCTGGTCAATGCGCGACAGCGGATAGCTGTCCTTCGGGCAGGCCTTGTTAAGGTCAGTGAAGTCTATGCAAATTCGCCACTTGCCGTTAGACTTTGGCACCATGACAACGTTGGCCAACCAATCCGGGTAATCGACCTCCCGTCTGAATTTGGCCGCCAACGACTTCGTACCTCCTCATCTATGACCTGGTCGTCGGCGGTGTGCAAAGCTTCTCTTCTTTTGTCACACAGTTCGATGCTGAGGGTTGACGGCCAGGTGTTGTTCAATGACCTCCTTAGGGATCCCGGGCATCTCAGAGGCCGACCATGCGAAGACATCGAGATTCTGCCTTAGAAATTCGATCAGCTCTTCCCTTTGTTCCTCGGGCAGCAAGGAGCCGACCTGGAACGTCTTCTTCGGCTGATCGTCCGCAATCGGGATCTGTAGAAGTTCCTCCGCAGGTTATCCTCTGTTGGGGGAGAGATTCTTGGGAACATCCACCATGTTCACCTGTGCGGACTTCAAGGCCCGCTGACTATTCTTCAGCTCGGCGGCGTACCACCTTCGTGAAGTGTCTTGATCTATTTGGCACTCTCCGACTCCATCCTCGGTCGGGAACTTCATCACCAGGTAGTAGGTGGACATGCACGCCTTCAGCTTGTTCAGCGAAGGACGACCGAGGATGACGTTGTGCGTGGATGGCCGATCGACCACCATGAATTCGACCATTACCCGACGCTGTTTGGGCTTCTGGCCGAGGAAGACAGGCAATTGGATGCCCCCTTTAACCGTAACTGGGTCTCCGGAGAAGCTAATGAGGTCAAAAGTGATGGGTTGGAGCTGGTCATCCGTCAGCTGCATCCTCTGGTAGGCATGGTAGAATATAATGTCCACCGAGCTCCCGGTGTCTACCAGGCACTTTGCGACATCGCTGTGTCCGATTTCGGCCATGAAGACAAGAGATTCCTCATGGGGACCGCGATGTTGACAAGATCTTCGTCACTGAAGGTGATGACTTCTCCAGTTCGAGCTCTTTTCGACGGCCACTCAATATTGGCTACCAGACGCGAGTAGGCCTTTATCGACCTGTTGGAGGTGTTCCCGGTGGCAGGTCCTCCTATGATTGTGAGGACTGATCGGCCCTCGGCTTGGAGGCCCTTGGTGATGGTATAGACCCCATTGTCACCAGGGATGCGCAAACCCATTGCTGAGCGAGGTCGGTCCTCTAGGGGCGGACTGCCGACAAACCTGCGCTCGGCCTTTCTTCTCTTTGAAGCCGGGTGGGACTTCCTTCTTCTTCTTTTTCCCCGGCCTTCCGTTTCCGACCAGGACGGGATGGACCCAGACTGGGTATGCTGTCGACCTCCCAGTCTTTCTTTTACCGACACTCTTTCTTTTTGTGCTCCCGAGGAGCCTTCAATTGTCCCAAACTGGATGGCGCCGACCCACTGTCTGGGGGGGGCCGGCCCACCATCAGGGTCTCTGTCGTCCCTCCGAGCAGCGTTTTGATTATCGCCCGCGTCCACTAGGCAGTTGTTGGGCTGAGGGTTTCTCGGAGGTGGAGGTGGTAATCCACGGTCCCTCCGAGCGGGAGCCGATCCTCGGTCTACATGCCGAACGAAGTTACCATAGTATCCTCGTCTGATGAGGTCCTCAATTTCCCTTTGAGGTATTTGCACTCTTCTGTTTCATGGCCATAGTCGCGATGGAAGCGACAGAAACGGGAGTGGTCCTTATTCCTCCCGTTGCCGAGTTCTTTTGGAGGCGGTCGGAGGTTCCGATCGTTCTTGATTACTTCGAGGATCTCCGTCATTGAGGTGTTGAGCGGAGTGTAATACTCGAAGGTCTTGTAGGGGTGCCGGTAGGTCTGATCTTTACCGGACTTCTGCTTCTTTGGGTCTTCCGAGCTCGGTGCCGGGTCGGCCGTCTCAGATCTTTTCTTGTCTACAGGCTTTGGGTTGGCCTTCAGATTGTTCACAGTGTTATTTTTCTGGGCCCTTATCGTCTCGTCAGCGGAGGCATACTTCTCGCATCTAGCGAGCAGGTTGTCCAGGTTCTTCGGCGGCTTTTTGGAAAGGGACCAACAAAGCTGACGGTCGGTTACGCCGGCCTGCAGGCTGGACATGTGCACCGCGGGCTCAACATCTTTGATTTCAAGCACCTCGGTATTGAAGCGCTTGATGAAGTCCCGTAGGGACTCGTCCTTCTGCTGTTTGACCATTGACAGATGGTACGACGTCTTCTTGCGCACTCGGCTTGCTTGGAAGTGCGTCAGGAATTTGTTCGATAACTATTCGAACGATGTAACGCTCTTCGCAAGGAGATTATTGAACCACGTGCGAGCAGCCCCCCTGAGCGTTGAAGGAAACATCCGGCAGATGAGGCTGTCGGTCAGAGGGTAAAATAGCGTTGTGGAGACGAAGGCATCCAAATGCTGCTCGGGGTCGGTACTCCCGTTGTAGGAATCCAAGACTGGCATCTTGAAGTTGTCGGGAGGGAGCGCCGTGATTGCAGTGTAGGCCGTTCTCGGCGGGGCTACCCTGTTTTGTTCCACCTGCTGAAGCCGAGTGGTTATCTCCAATAGCCGCCGCTCCACCTCGGACTGGGCGTGTCCGGAGGTTGAGCGCCAGTCCCTGGTGTATCTTCATTAACTCTTTCTCGGCGGAGGGCATCGAGGAAGGACCCCGGGTCTCTCACCGGAGGCGGCGCAACTGGTGCCTGGTGTTAAGGTGGTGGGGAATGTCGAGCGGCAGACCCGGCCACGCTCCGTCCAGGAGCTCGAGCTGCTGGGAGATTAGGTGGCAAGGCGTTTGCGGGATCCGCCCTCGCCCTTGGCGGATGGACCGCGGGTGGAGCTTCCGGTGGCAGATTCGGTACCGGGAGAGGATTCTCCCCTCCTGCGGCCGAGTTGCTTGCTCGAGCTCCTCTCAAGACTCTCGCAAGCTGCACGATTTGCTGTTTCAGCTCATCAAACTGCTGACGCATGACGTACTGGGGAGGAGGTGGTGGTGTTACCGACGGCGTGTGGCTCGGGGCTAGCGCCGGAGCCAGCGGTGGTACTGGTGCTGGTTCCGGTACTGGTGCGGGTTCTGGCACTGGGTGTGCAGGCTCACGGTCCGCCCTCGTCGTGCTTTCGGTACTACCCACATGCACCGATGACTCAGAATGGTCGTGCTTGGGTTCTTCTGTGAGCCATTGAAATCAGAGTTCTCATGCGCTAATTTTTCAAACTCAGTCAAAAAAGGCCCCACGGTGGCGCCAAACTGTTACGGTTGGAAATCGCCCGTCGATCCGCGCTCTGAATGACCTGCAATTACAGAGATGAGACAAAGGAGTGGGCGCCTAAGCCCCGGGTACACTCCGATGCCTAAGTTAGATTCCCAAGGTAAACAGTCAAGAGATAACAGAAAGCTATCTCCAGTTTAAAGAGTGGGACGATGAGAGAGTTTGAGCGTGTGGGAGGGATGAATAATAATAGCTTGTATCTTAACTTTTACCTTGAGGGATGACCTCTACTTATAGATTGTGAAGAAGCATGGAGGTACCAGGACTCAGGGGAGTAGACTGCCAATAGGATTGCCATGTGTCGCTCTGTGGGACACTCATGTGGTAGACTCCGAGTAGGAGTCGGAGACCTTAGCCAAGGAAGCTAGGTCGGTCAGCTCTGGGACTGACATGTGTCAACGTGTGAGTAATGGCCGACCGGAATAGTCGGTGTCGTATCAGACTGAGAGAAGAACTCTCCGGAGGTAGCATAATCACAATGGGACTCTGGCTTCCGACTGAGAACCGTAGCCGAGTAGGACTATAACTCCGAGCGCTACCCAAGAGGCCGAGCGCACGAGAGGCCGTATGCAAGACAGGCCGAATACATGATGCCGAGTGCGAGACACTCCGAGCGCTCAGGCTCCGAAGGCGCAATTTGACACGTGTAAGATTTTAAATGGAGGGGATTTTTCCCTCCTAACAACCTGCTATGCCCATGATATGACCTGATATAGAATGGGAGATCTAATCGATGGCCAAGCCCATCAGTCATTCACAATGAATCTTGACAAAGGCCATCTTTGATTTTTGATTTGACTCAAATCAAGATCCAAACGATATTTTAGTAAAGTTTCACCCAACCATATATCATTCCAAACGTCCATGTGAGCACCATCTTCAGTCAACCATTTCAAATGTTTGGAAGTCCAATCCCACACTTGAGGTTTTCTAATTCAGATAGGAGAAGTACATTGAGGTTTTCTAACTGAGCGATTTTTATGCAAATAGCGACTACGCATAAACTTTGCATAAGGAGTATTTTCTGTTTGAATTTTCCAGATTAGCTTATTTAGGAGAGAATCATTTACCTTTGATAGCCTTCTGATTCTACGACTTCCCTCCTTCTTTGGGGCACATATCAATTCCCATTTAACAACCACACCTTGTTTCTTTATTGGATCCCTGTCCAAATAAAGTTCCGCATCCAAGACTCCAACAATTTAATTAAAGATTGTGACCATTTGTACACTGCAAAAGAATGAGTAAATGAGCTGCTCAACACCGAACGGACCAGCTCCACCCTTCCAGCATAGGAGAGGAGCCTCTCATTCAAAGTATTGAATTTTTTCCTAAAATGATCCACCAAAGGGTACAAGAATTTTCTTCGAATCCTACCCTTAAATTGGGGAACTCCCAAATATTTCATCGAAAACCATCCCTCTGCAAATGATAAACAATCTAGTATCTTTCTTTTACAACCAAATAGAACCAAAATGGTAGATTGAGTTTTAATGCAAGGGAGAGTAAAAAGAAGGGAAGTGAAAATTTTCTAATCTTAAAAGGAAATTTTTATAATAATAAGATAATATGATTGTATAAACTACTTAAATTTCTTATCATACTTAGCAATGCTTTTTCTAGATATAATTTTTATTTTACTTTTCAAATGTAAGGGATTTAAATAAATGAAAGTTAAGAAAAAATGACAGAAATATAAAAAAAATTTAAGGGATGATTTTGATACACATAGTAGGCAAGAAAATGAGAAAAAAGATCTTCTATAGTGAGGCACCTGTGTAGTGAGGATCCCATCTACTCAAAGTGATTAACACGTATCCCGATCCACTCAAAGTGCATCGGGAGTGGATCGGGATACATGCAGATCCACTTTCAGTGGGTGGGATCCTCACTACAGGGGTAGAGTCACTACAGAGGATCCCAATCTAGAAAAGATCCTCTCTAGCTGAGCACCACTGGAACTCTTTCTCTCTCCTGACGAGAGCGTGATCCAATGGTGCTGGGCAGGGCTGCTTGCTGGAGAGGAGCCTGATCCTCCTCACTCCACAGTTAGCACATCGTTCCTTGGACCATATTTGTTTTTGATTAAAATGTACCCATGGTTTGAGTAATTGTATTGAGGAACGTTGGCGATTCCGATTATGATTGTACTGGCCAAAAGCAACGAAAAATCATAAACTTTGAGGGCGTGATCGAGAATTCGAATCAGCTGATTCCTATATCCATGTTTCAAAAGCAAAGATCCGTTCTAGCTGATCCAATCAGCCCCGTGTAGCATGCTGAGTCAGCTTACAGGATCCGCTTAAACTACAAATGAGATGCGATCTAGTTGCTTTTCAACTTGATGGATCAACACAATATGGTCCCGATCGAGATCATTGGCATGGATCCCAAACACTTGAACCTTTCCTACACCCATGGTTGTACCAATGATCAACTGATCCAGGGATCCTAAGGCCCTGTTTGGTAACACTCTTGACTCTTGATTTCAGTGATTCTTGCTCATAAAGAGCAGTTTGGGAGTGGAATTGTATTTAGTAAATTCAATCTCAAATTCTCCCAAAAATCAAATAAGATAACATGCCACACCCCAATTCTGGACAACCCAGAAGTGTGATGAATCGTCATAAGAACCAACGGTTCAGGCTAGGATCTCGTAAGATCGTGCCAACAATCCAAACCATACACATTCCACATCACAATCAGAGATAATAAAACAAATAGCGAAAGTCTTTATTAATAGTGAACTGCGTATGTAAGACTCATACTCTACTAACCCGGTCTAACAGTGTCGTGCCAGGTCTTCCCATCATTATTGGATCAAGTGGACCAACCGTGTGAAGAAGGACCATGAGACCAGGTACAAGAATCGACTTAAAAACACTAAAAAACAAGTGTATGGTCAACTACCTGGTAGGTATGGTCGACTATACGATGAGAAAGAAAGACCACTGATTTTGAACCGTACGGTCGATGTTTTCAAGGGTATGGTTGACGGATTCTGGCACCGTACGTCTTACCGTAAGACCCCAAATCAGATTCCGAGTTTGGAAACTTTCCAAATAAAAGGAGGATCTCTTTCTTTTTTCTAGAGAACTTTATATGGAGAGTTTCTCTTTATATAAAGGACGTTCCTCAACCCTTTTCTACTCTTTTGAAACATTATCAAACCCTAGAGGAAGAGAAGGAAGAGAAGGAGAAGGAGAGAAGACAAAGGAGAAGGCTGAGAGAAGAGTTCTACCGACTATCTGCAACAAGTAAAGTATGAACCTTGTCTTTGTAGCCTTAGAACATTAGGAGTAAGAGTTTCAAAATAAATTGTAATACAAAACCCAAAGTAAGGATTCAGTTATGGGGTTTTCTGTGTAGATCTCAAAAAGAGAATACTGGAGAATGGGTTAGGGTATTATGTGGAAAACTAAGAAATTGGCCTTAGAATGATCGTTAAGGAGGATCCCATTGATGATCCAAGAGGAATAACTCAGATTGAAAGTAGATTTTGATCAAAAATCGTATGGTCACAGCTACGGTCAACCATAGTATGACCAGAGTATCGACCATAGCCATTCAGGAAGAATTCAGGAATCGTATGGTCGCAGGTATGGTAGCATATAATGCGATCGTAGGGTATCGATCGTACGTGGTAAGGTCGACACAACTTGAGACCATAGGATCAATCAGACACCTATCAGTGATCTGTTTCGATTTTTGACTATTGTAACATATTACACATGAAGTTTAATTTAAATTCATGTAACTTCTAGGTTACTAAATTGATTCAAAGAGAGTTATAAGGCTTGGAAGGAGATCTTTGCTAACAGGTGAGGGAACAAGACCTAAATTAATTGGATAATAATAAATTATTATTTTATTGAGTCCAATGCCATGATTTATTCTATGCTTGTATGCTTGTAATGTGCATCTCACATGTCATCCAATATTACTATTATTATTGCTCATGCATTTTTACTTCTGTCAATTTGCTACCATGTTGATTGATGATGATAGGAATATGCATGTGATTGTGTGTGTGTGGTTAGTGTGTTAGATGTAAATGCGACATTAGGGGGAGGACGTGGTATTGTGGTCTCTGACCTAGTCACCAGACTCTAGCTCTATCTCTACTCAAGTCTTGACCATTGACATCGTCATATCGCCATTACTTTAATAGAACTATTAAGTCGTAGGGCATCAAGGGAGGTGGTCTCGGACCATGTGGTCGTTGACTATGCCAGGAGCCCTTAGCTCTATTTTTATGGATGTATTGATGGATGTTGGGGTGAGGCCTTGGATACACTGGATGACATTTAGGGTTGGTTAGTTGTGAGCCTAGTTTGTAAGCCCTCGCCAATAGGGGCTTACGTGTTGGTATGAGTAGGGCATCAGGGGAAGTGTTAACGATGTGTGATTCAGACACTTTACCTCTATCTCTATTCCATGGTGGGGTAGTTTTGGATGATGATGGTGTTTGATCCATTGGGTGGGCTTACTCACCTGTGTATAGAGGTGCAGTGGCCACCAATCCTTTCTATAACATAGTGCAAACTTAAAAATCAGACCAAAGATATGAAATGAATGCATGCATATGTTTGTTGCATTGTTTTGTTTTGCTCACTGAGCCGTGATGTGGGTTCACCCTTTCGACGTCGAATATTTTTAGTTGATAATACAGGTCCTACTGTTGAAGATTTTGTGAATGCGTCGACGTATGGACACGTAGCGACGATGTACGGGGAACTAATAGAGGAGGCACATGATCTTTTATGCTAGTGCAATCAATGTGTCTTTGACTAGTTTAGTTATATTTTGATTACCGGATATGTAATTGATTATTTATTTTTATGTCTTGAGTTACTTACATACAACTTGATTAAATATTTAATTATCACTGTTAGATACTCAGTTAATTAATTATAAAGACTTTCATTTTTTTGTTTATTATCTCTGATTATTACTGTGGAATGTGTGTGGTTTGATACGGTGGGTACTACTTAAACGAGATCCTGGTTGAACTATTGATTTATTGACGGTTCATCACACTATTCTGGTTAGTCCAGAATTGGAGTGTGACAACTTGGTATAGAGCTCTCAGGTTCTACCCATTGACCTAACTACTTCCACATGAGTCATGAACTGAGTTAGGATAAATTAAAAACTGTAATACAAACACACCATAAGCACCTGTGTCGTTTGAAACATAAATTAAGAAAGAGAATAATGCACATAATTAAAGGAGAAACAAATTTATATATACATATATATATATATATATATATATATATATATATATATATATATATATATATATATATATATATATATATATATATATATATATATATATATATATGAGAAAAATGTATATCCGAACCAGAGTACGGTCCACAATCCAAGTAGTTACTCTGTAGTATAACGAGAGAAAAATAAAAAGAGCAATCATGGAGCTGGGAGTGTAGGTGGAGGAGTTGCTTTACGTCTCGATCATAGTCTTTAGCATATACTCTCGTGAGCCAGGCTATCTGAGTCTGGGTCGCTAGGAGACTAGCCGCCATATCTACTACCCACTGGTCTGTGGAGCGCTGAACATCTAGCATCTCTTCTACCCTCTGATATGTAGCACGCTGGACTTCTCGAATCTCATGTAGTAACGCCATCATGTCATCTGATGGTAGGCGCGAAGGACCAGCCTAGTGAGAAGCCCCAGAAGGACCAACTCTTGTAGAATGCTATGGTGATGGAGGAGGTATGGCATCAACATCCATGTACATCCGATCATCATCCTCCTTATCATCCCTCTCGTCTGCTGTTGCCACAGCTACCGTTGCCACAGCTGACGCCTCTGCATCTACTGCTACTACCTGAGTAAGAGGATGTCTCATGGCATTTCTTTCGTCATCACTGACCTGTATCTCTCTCATCCCTGTCCTGCTGATGGCCTCCCAATTAAGTTTAGCTAAGAAGGTGTCTTCATAGATCCTCTCATCCTCCAAGTTTACTTGTAAGAGAAAAAGAAGAGTGGATATCAATCGTCCATAGGGAAAGTTACCTCTCGAGTCAGGTAATGTGGCTCTGTGGATAATCCGGATGATAATGTAGGGGAGGCAGACAGGCTGTCTAGTGTAGATATAGTATAATGGGTACTGAGTCAACTGAGATACCATCTCGTAGTGTCCACCCTGATGGATCAGATTATGCTAGATGATCTTATAGTATACCCAGGGCTCAGGACACAGGTTGACTGCTTTCATTTTTCAGTAGTTGTCACAGAAAATCTGATTACATATTTCTCCTCGTACAGCAGAAGATAAGAACTAGGGCTCCCTTGGTGCATAGTAGACCAACGGCCCATCATTGGAAATGCCCAGAAGATCAGCCAACTCCTGACAGTTGAAGGAGATAGGAACCCCTTTCACCCAACTGGTGATTTGAAGCTCTCTACCCCTATCAACATTCTCTAAATCACCCTCTACCTGTAAGTGACAGTAGAACTGCTTTACCAAATTTGGGTGGATGCAACCCTCTTACAGGATCATTTGAAGCCATCCCATATAACCAAATGTCCTCTCCACATCAAATTGGGCTAAATTGGCTAAGTTAACACACTGACCCCCTTCCACCTTCTTTCGATGGAACCGTGGATATTGTAGCTCTGCTTCGATGGACCAGAAGCGATTAAGGTCATGGACTCGGGGAACCTTGGTGCGAACCATGATAACTGCGAGAAAAGAGAATAAGAAAACAAGTTAGAGAAATTTGAAATTGGGACAGCATAATGACGTAAAATGGAAAAAAGCCTAACTTTCACCCAAACACTTGGGCAGGAAGACTTACATGAGGCACAACCATCCTACAATGAATAATCAATAGGAAATAACCACCAATTAAAGTAGAATTGAAGAAATTTTGAAATTTGGGAGAAACCCCAAATTCTAGGTCAAAATTTGGATTTTCGCATTTTTACCAAACCAACTGATGAAACTTAAATTTTTTTTGAGGGCTTTCATCAGTTGGGTAGACAAAAGCAAGGACCATTAATAAAAATAAAAATTTTATGGTCAAATAGATATTAATTTGAAGAAAACCCTATAAATGGCAAAAACCTAGGTATGAAAGCTTAAAAAGGAAGAAAGAATAGAGAACATACCTTGGGGAATGTGATGAAGATTGTTGATCGATGGAGAAATCACAAAGGTCGTACGGTTGACACTGTAGCAACGCAGTAGTGGCAAGCTGCATTGAGACCGTAGGAGGAAGAATGAGAAATGAGGGGGAAAATCTCAAAAAGAAGTTTAAAACCTGATTTTTGAATCATACGGTCGCAAAAGTCGACCAAAACAGTTAATCGTACCATCGACCTTATGATCGACCATACGATTGATTGCTATCTGTTTATGATTCTGTTAGAACTGTTGCCTCATGATTTTTTTTTGTTGGCTTTTCTCTCCTTCTATTGTGAGATTAACAAAATGTTACCATTCTATCTCATCTCACATGGGTAGCCTTCCCAATACTATTCCACCCATGAATTTAAATGGCTAGGCGTAGATTAACCAGAGGGAGACAGAATGCAAACCCACCTCCACCACCTACAGAGGTCAATGACAATGAAAGTCATGAAGAGCAAGAAGGAAATGTTGGGAATCAAAGTGATGCTCCTCAGGAAGTTCACACCCAGGCCAACCCAACAAACTTACTACCACCACGTACATATTTGGCCACTGTAGTGATGAATTTGGCATAGCAAGTGCAACAGATACAATAAATGCAAGTGAACATGCAGGCTGCTATGGGAATTACTTCCCCAACTGCTACCACCACACCGATACCTGCAGGGCAAGCTAGTACTATACCTGGGGGTAGCAATACCGTGCCCCAAGCATCAACTATGAACAACACGGTATCCCAAGCATCGTAAACCCCAGTTGTGCAAACTCAAGTGCAAAACCCTAAAGCACTGCAAGGTGGTTACAACCAAGGTAATTATCAGTACCAACCACCTATGTATGGAACATATACACAATATCAGCTTGATCACTCCAGATTGATCAAGCACTTTCTGAAGATGAAGCCGAAGGAATTCACAGACAAGCCATCAGATCCATTGTGGCCAGCACAATAGATCGATGAGATGGAAAAAAACTTTATGATGATGACTATTAATGAAGAGGAGAAGGTGTTATGCACCACTTTGTTGACAAAGCACACCCAATTGACCTGGGCTATCTTCAAAGAAGCATTCTTCGAGAAGTATTTTCCCAGGAGTTTCAGGGATCAGATGGAAAAAGAATTTTTGAGCCTATATCTGGGACAAATGACTATCAACACGTACCAACAAAGTTATGAAGAACTGTTCTTCTTTGCTCCCGCCAATATGCATGAGGAAGATACTAAGACCCGTAGATTTGTCATGGGACTTAGGGGAAGTATTCGTGAGCACGTATCGTGACTGGAAAAGAAAATATACAATAAGCTATGCAGATAGCACGAGTTTTGGAGTTTAGTCAAAGAAAGAGTTACTTTGCTCAAAACAGGGGGATAAAGAAGACTAATGGAAACTCATTCAACGGAGGGAACTCAAAGACATTCAAACCTTCCGTACTCAAGGCTTCAATGCTGTAGCCAAGATCACTCCAACAGCCCAACCTCAACTAAAGCAAGGAAATGCTGGAGTGAAGTGCTACAACTGTGATAAAAAAAGGACACTATTCAAGGGACCGCCCTAAACCGAGGATACAAATGCAGCAAGGCAAGGTTTATGCAGTTACTTCTGAGGATGCTGTCGCATCACTTGATGTGGTTACAAGTACGATTCGACCTTATGTTTTGAATTACCTTGTGTGAGTATGTAGACTAAATTTAAGGAAAATCACAGGTATTGTACCTATAACTAATACACCAGCCAAAGTGCTTTTCGACTCAAGAGCCACACATTTAGTTATATCAGTGTCCTTTGGAAAGAAGCTAGATATACCCCTCAGACCTTTAGACTACAAGCTACTAGTATGGTCACCTATGGGATTGGAAGCAGAATTAGACAAAGGTTATGGACCATATCCAGTTCTCATAAATGGACAAAGTTTGGATGCCAACCTGGTGTAACTTGAGATGTCAGACTTCGACGTCATCCTAGGGATGGACTGGTTATCCCAGCATTCCATGAGTTTGCTTTGTGCTAAAAAGAAGATATCATTTAAGGACAAGGAAGGAGTAGAGTACAGTTTTACGAAAACTAAATTTTTCTGTGAAAAAAAACTTATTCTTTGTGCATTAAAGGCTAGGAGATGCCTCGAGAAAGGAGGAATTGGGTACCTAGTGCCCGTGGTGGACTTCACTAAAGAAGCACCACGAATGGAAGATATGAAAATTATGCATGAATTTTCAGATGTATTTCCTGAGGAATTACCAGGATTACCACCTGATCGAGTGACAGAGTTCGTTATAGACCTTATACTAGGAGCCACACCAGTATTTAAGGCACCCTATCGAATTAGGTTCGATGATTATGTCACCACTTGGCAGGTTTCTTCTACAAATTTAACCTGTTCCTTGATTATGTTTACCACTTGGTAGGTTTCTTTTACAAATTTAGGTTTGATGATTCTTTGTTCTCCAACTTCATTCCAAAATAGAGGAGTTTACCATTTCCTACCATACAATGTTTCATAGGGTGACATTTGTATAGTAGCCTGGTAGCTATTGTTATAAGCGAACTCGATCAATAGCAGCTTCTCATCCCATGCTCTTTTAAAATAAATTGCATAGGCTCGGAGCATGTCTTATAGAATTTAAATGGTTCGCTCCAACTGTCCTTCAATTTGAGGGTAAAATGCGATACTAAACTTCAACTTTGTCTGCATTGCCTTCTATAATCTTTCCCAAAACATTAAAGTGAAGCATGAGTCTCTGTCAGACACTATGCTTCTAGGTACTCCATGTAATCGGATAATATTATCCACATATAGCTTGGCTAGCCACTACAAAGTATACTGAGGTCATATAACAATGAAACGAGCTGTCTTGGTAAGACAATTGACAATCACCTAAACTACATCAATCGATCTGGGTTCAATGGTAAACTGGTAATAAAGTCCATGTTGATGCAGTCCCACTTTCAGGCTGGTTCAGGTAGCAGTTATAGTAAGCTCGTTGGTCTTTGTCTTTCAGCCTTTACTTGCTGGTAGTTTAGACACTAGAATACATACCTAGCCACACCAGCTTTCATTCCTCTCCACCAGTATAACATCTTCAGATCATGATACATTTTAGTACTTTTGGGATGTACCAAATGCGGTTTGAAATGAGCTTCTAACATTATTCCCTGTCGAAGGTCTGAATCATCGCTTTTAGGTATACATAATCTTCCTTTGTATCTCAGTACCCCTTTTGTATCCAAAGTAAAATCAGGATTTAGCTTGCCCTTTTCCATGTCTTCTTGCACAGTCCTCAGGTAAGGATCCTGTAGGATTGCTGCTTTCACCTCATTCGACAGGTCAGGTAGAATCTTTAATGTGGCGAACTGTAGTGTGAACTTATGGACAAGACCTTGCTCTACCAAGATGTGAGTAGATTCGATTAGGTATTACTCTTCTTTCCACTTTGGGGCTGTTGTTGTAAGGCTTAATGTAGCATTTGTGCTAGGTCCTCCATCCAGCTTCAATACCCCTTTTTTCTCAATGCATCCGCTACTACGTTAGCCTTCCCAGGATGATATTGAATATCACAGTCATAATCCTTCAATAATTCTAACCATCTTCTCTGTCTCATGTTCAACTCTTTTTGGTTAAAGAGATGGGTGAGGCTATTGTGATCTGACTTGATCTGAAACTTCTCACCGTACAAGTAATGTCTCCATGTCTTGATCGCATGAATTATCACCGCAAGCTCCAGATCATGAGTATGATAATTCTTCTTGTGCTCTTTCAATTGTTTTAAAGCATAAGCAATCACCTGCTCACCTTGCATTAGAACACATCTTAAACCCAATCTGGAGACATCAATATATAGGGTAAATGGCTGCCCTGGTACCTGAATGGTCAAGATAGGCGTTGATGTCAACTTTGACTTCAAAGTCTGAAAGCACATTTCATATTGATCAGACCAAATGAACTTCTCCCCTTTCTTGGTCAGCTTGGTGAGAGGTAGGATGATTTTAGAGTAATCCCCCACGAACCATCTGTAGTAACTGACTAACCCTAGGAAACTTCTAATCTCGAAAACATTCTTAGGTGCTTCCCACCCTATGATAGCTTCTATCTTGCTGGGGTCTACCTTTATTCCTTCTAATGACACCACGTGACCGAATAAAGTCACCTCGTTCAACTTGAACTCACATTTCTTGAACTTGGCATATAGCTTCTCCCTCCTTAGCCGTTGTGAGGCTGTTCTAAGATCTATCGCATGAGCCGCTTTGTCCTTGGAATAAATCAATATGTCATTTATGAAGACTATGACTGAAGTGTCCAACATGTCATGGAACACTCGGTTCATAAGCTCCATAAAAGATGCTGGTGCATTAGTCAACCAAAAGACATGACTAAAAACTCATAATGTCTGTACCTGGTTCTAAATGCTGTTTTTGGAATGTCGCCATCCTTGATCTTCAATTGATGATATCTAGACCATAGATCAATTTTGAAAAACACCTCCGCACCTTGCAACTGATCATCAATACGAGGCAATGGCTATCAATTCTTAATCGTAAGCTTGTTCATTTCTCGGTAGTCTATACACAGTCAAACACTACTGTCCTTTTTCTTCACGAATAACACAGGTGCCCCCCAAGACGATATACTTGGCTGGATAAATCTCTTGTCCAATAACCCCTGTAGTTGAATCTTCAGTTCCTTTAGTTTTGTAGGAGTCATCCGATAGGATGCCTTGGATAAAGGTGCCGACCCTAGCAATAAGTCTATAACGAACTCAGTTGCTCGATCAGGTGGCAACCCAAGTAAGTCTTTTGGAAACACATTTGAAAACTCCCGTACAACTTCTATATCCTCCATCCCCAGCACTTCCTTGGTGACATTTACCATGGATATCAGTTATCCAACTCCTCCCTTTTCAAGGCATCTCTTAGGCTTTAGTGTAGAGAAAATGAGTTTTCGTTTATGAGAAAATTTGGTGTAAGACCCGTATCAAACTAACCGGTCTTACCATCTTGTACCAGGTCTACCTATCATGGTCGAGCCAAGTGGACCAAGTGCGTGAAGGAAATCACAAGACCAGGTATGAAATTGATCAAAAATAGTAAAATTAAGGGTAGGGTCGCATGCCTAAACAGGTAGGGTTGACCCCACCTCAACAGAGTCCAACCCATGACTTTTCAATCCTAGGATCGGATGACTTGAGACCCTAGGGTCGATGGGTCCTGCGACCCTAGCATCGACCCTAGGATGACAGACTGAAACCGTAATTAGGAAACTTTCCTAATTTCAAGGGGATCCTTTCCTAATCTCGATGAGACTTATTTTGGGAGGTTTTTCTCTATAAATAGGACATCCTTTAGCCTCTTTCACTCCTTTTGAAACCCAAATTAAAAGTGAGAGAAAGAGAAGAGAAGGAGAAGAGAAGGAGAATTGGAAAAGAAGACTAAGGAGAAGAAATTCAGAGAAATCTCTGAATTTCAACAACCCTAAGGTATGAATACATTCTCCATGAATTATGTAAGACCCTAGAATAGTTCATGAAGAGGGTAGGATCTAGGAGAAACCCAAATCATCCATCCATGGATAAATTCCATTGGAATCCATGGAGGAAATCATTGTAAACAAAGTAAAGTGTGTAACTTGGAGTTTTGAGCCATAGAACAATTATAGAATGGACTATAAAAGTAAGCCAAAGGATCCAAATATGAAAAAATGGACTGTAGGATGAAAGGTTGACTCAAACTACGTGTGGTTGCATGTAGGGTCGATTGGTAACCGACCCTACCAGACCACAGGATCGACCCCAAGCTCTCGGAAAGTCTAGGGAGGCTGTGGTCGCACCTAGGGTCGATGGGTAACCGACCCTTTGTGTAAGACCTGTGTCAATCTAACCTAGTCTTATCACTTGGAACCAGGTTTACCCATCATGGTCGAGTCAAATGGACTAAGGGCGTGAAGGAGATCGAGATCCCAGGTATCAAATCGACCCTAAAATACTTAATTTAAGGGAGGGTCGCATACCCAGCTAAGGAGGGTCGGACCCCCCAAAATTAAAAGTCAGACCCTCTATTTTACAGGGAGGGTCGGACATCTTAAGAACCTAGGGTCGATGGGATCATCGACCCTCCCATCGACCCTCAGTTGCCGCCGAAACTGAAATTAGGAAATTTTCTAATTTTTGATTTGGATTTTTTCCAAATCTCAATGGGACTTATTTTAGGAGTTTCTACTCTATAAATAGGACGTCCCTAAGCCTCTTTCACTCCTTTTACAACCCTAATTGAATTGAGAGAAAGAGAAGAGAAGGAAAAGAAAAAGAAGAGAAGCAAGGGGGAGAAGAAAACAAAAAGGAGAAGAGTTGCAGAGAAGGATTATTCTTCTCAGGTATGGATACTAATTCCATGAGTTTCTACAGACCTTAGGATAGATAATGATGAGAGTATGATCTTGGAGAAACCCAAACCATCAACCCATGGTTAGGTTTTCATAGAAAACTATGGGAGATTACATGAAAGCCATCTAGGTGGATGATTCATGGCTCTAGACCATGGAATGAATGTTGAATGGACTGTAGGAGAAAGCCATAGGACCCCAAACATGAAGAATGGACTAAAAGGAGGGAAATTGACCAAAATCCATCGAGGGCCGCATAGAGGGTCGATGACCATCCGACCCAATGTGATCCTGAGGATTGACCCTCAGTGTTTGGGAAGTCCAGAGTGGGGAGGGTCGCACCCAGGGTCGATCATGACTCCGACCCTACCTCCGACCCTCAGTTAACAGAATGGTTTTTAAATTCTAAATAAATTTTAATTAAATTCTATCGACTTTGTTAGGTCTTCTAGCAATATAATAACATTATTAAGGTGATTCTAAAGCTTGGAAGAGGATCTATTAACAAGCTAAGGTGAGGAAACAAGACCTAAACTAATTGGTTAATAATAAACTACTTTTATTTTTTTGAGTCCAATGCCATGCTTGATTCTTTGCGAATATGCTTGTAATGTGCATTCAACATGTCATACAATATTCCTGCTATTATTGTACATGCATATTTAATTTTGTTTACTTATAACATGATGATGATGATTGATGCTAGGAATAGGCATGTGAATGTTTGTGTGTGGTTAGTGTGCTTGATGCGAGTAAGGCATCAGGGGAGGTGTTATGCGGTGTTTGATCCGGACACTTTAGCTCTATCTCTGACTCAAGTCTTGTGCATTAGCATCGTCGTATCGCCATTACCTTAGCAGAACTATTGCGACGTAGGGCATCAAGGAGGGTCTCGGTCCTTGAGTCCTATACTCTACCGGGGGTCTTAGCTCTATCTCTACGAGTAATTTGAGGGATGCTGGGGTGAGGCCTTGGGTACATTGTTTAACATTAGGATTGGTTAGTAGCGAGCCCCGTTTGCAGCCCTAGCCATCAGGGGTTCATTTGTTGGTATGGAGTTGTGCATCGATAAATGTGACCTTCGTTGTACAATGTTCATTTGGGTGCTGTGGACGACGGTAAGAGTCATCGGGCGTATACACACTCTCGTGCATAGAGGTGCGGCGGCCACCTATCCTTTCTATAGCACAATGCAAACATAAAACCAGACCAAAGATATGAATTGATTGCATGCATATATATTGTTGCATTGTTTTGTTTGCTCACTGAGCCATGATGTGTGCTCACCCCTCGATGTCGAATATTTTTAGTTGATGATGCAGGTACAACCGTTGAAGATTATATAAATGTCCCAGAGTATGGGAACGTTGCAGCGATGGTAGTTGAAGCTGAAGTGGATACACATGACTCCTCTTGCGAGTGCAACTTATGTGTATTCGATTAGATATTTTTCTAGTTTTCTTTATTTGGATTTATTAAAGACATGTATTTGATATTTATTTATGTCTTAGTTGATATAGAATAATTTATTATTTAAATATTAATATCACAATAGATTCTCAGTTCGTTTTACTATAAGACTTCCGCTATTATATATTTTCTCTGATTATGAATGTGAATGTATGGGGTTCAGATAACACGGATATAGCCTACTCGAGATCCTGGTTGAACCGTTGGTTTGTTAGCGGTTCATCACACCATTCTGAATAGTATGGAATTGGGGTGTGACAACTTGGTATCAGAGCATCTCAGGCCTTGTCCGCTAAACTAGCATACATTCAAGACAAATGTGAACTGAGATAGTATTTTAAAAGTAAAAACAGTAATATTAACACATTATAAGCACAAGTGATAGATGAGACAAAATTTAAAAAGAGAATAATGCATCTATTAAAGGGGAAATAATTTACATACAACGAGAGCGAAACAAACGTATATACATAACTAAGGCAGAGTACAGTCCACAACCCGGACAGTTACTCTGTAGTACAAAGAAAATAAATAAAATCAAGAAGCTGGAGATGAAGGAGGAGGCGGTGCCTCACGATCTCTGTCATAGTACTCAGCGTAGACTCTAGTCAACCAGGCTATCTAAGTCTGGGTCATCTGCAGACTAGCTGTAAGATCGGCTACCCGCTGATCAGTACGGGGTTGAGCCTCCATGAGCTCTCCCATCCTCATGGCTGAGGTCCGTTGGAAGTCTAGTAGCTCATCCACTCTCACCCGCTGAGCGTCTAGTAACTCTCCCATCCTCATGTCTGATGTACGCTGGGCGTCTATGAACTCATCCACTCTCACACGCTGAGCGTCCAGCAACTCCTCCATCCTCAGATCAGATCTGCGCTGAGCCTCTCTGATCTCATGCAACATCTCCATCATATCAGAAGGTGGGCGTGAAGGACCAGCCGCATGAGAAGGACCAGTCTCAGGTGCAGGATCCGCAGCAGAAGAAGTACCAACTCCAGCCGCATGCGTAGGTGAAGGCGGTGGTATCGAGTCGACATGCATATACATGCGGTCATCATCATCAACGGGATCCGCATGAGCTCTAGCAGCGGCAGCAGCTGCCTCAGCGTCAGCAATCTCGATGCGAGTGTGAGGGCGCACCATCTCGTTCTTCTCCTCGTCACTAACTTGGGCATCCCGCATGCCCATCTTGTAGATAGCCTCCCAATCGATAGGCGACGAGAAGGTTTTCTCCTGAATCTTCTCATCCACCAAATCAACCCCCAGGCGAGTAAGCAGGACTGTGATCATACGTCCATAGGGTAGATTACCCCTATGATTGGGCAATGTGGCACTAATCATAGTCCGCAGGATGATGTACGGCAGGCAGACGGGCTGTCTAGTGCAGATACTGTATAGCAGATACTGGGTCAGCTGAGAAACCCTCTCGTAATGGCCACTCTACGGAATCAGATTATGCTGAATAATCTTGCAGAAGACCCGTGGAGCTGGACGCATGTAACAAGCTCTCATCTGCCAGCGATCAGGTCGTAGCAACTGACTGTCGATCTCTGCCCTCATCTCCATGGAAACAAATTGGGGCTCTCCAGGCGCACAGTAAACCATAGGGCCATCATAGAAAATGCCCAGTAGATCGGCCAGCTGCCGATAATCAAAAGAAATGTTCACTCCCTTTACATAGCTAGTGATGCGTAGCTCGTGACCCCTATCCACATCATTGTAATCCCCCACCACCTGGAGATTACAATAGAACTGTCGCACTAAATCCGGGCATGTGCACGCGTCGTAAGTGATGACAGGGAGCCACCCCATATCACCAAATGCTCTCTCCACATTGAACAGGGCTAGCTCAGCCAAGTTCACCATACGACCACCCTCTACCTTCTTACGAGTGTAGTGGGCATACTGTGCCTCGGCTTCATTAGAGCGGAAACAAAGCGGATCGCGAACTCTGGGTACCTTAGTACGAGCCATGGTATCTGCAAAGAAAAACAGATAATGAGTTAATAGGATAAAAATCCAAAATTTGACATTATAACGACGTAAGTGGCCAAAAGCCTCACTTGTCACCCATACACGTGGGCAGGAGGACTTACGTAGGCTCTAACATATCCTACAACACACATACAGTAGGAAATTTTAACTAATGGGGTCCAATTTGAAGAAATTTCAAGAAATCAAAAATTTCGACAAATTAGGGCAAAAAGAGCAAAAATCCAAGTTTCTCGATACCCAACCGATGAAACTCAAAAATTTTTGAGGGCTTTCATTCCTCGAGACACCAATAACAAAAGCCCCCAATAAAAATCAAATTTTTACGGTTGGAAAAAGTTTAATTTGAAAAATACGAGTTAATTGGACCAAAATCTAGAAAAGTAAACCTAAAAACAGGTAGAAAAGAGAAAACATACCTGTAGAGATGATGTGGACGTTGAAACACGGATCCAAACTGACCAAAATAGCGGAGTGACACTGTAGCAACTCAGAGGTGAGAGACGAGTTGAAACAGGAGGGAAATAACAGAGAATGAACCCAGAATCGGATCTTAAAGGTCTGATTTTTGGTCCGAGGGTCGAACAATTCACCAGGACCATCGACCCTCGGATCGACCCTCCCATCGACCCTCGGCTCTTGGGAATCTGACAGAAAACCCAGGGTCGGATACTGAGGGTCGGATACCCATCGACCCTCACATCGACCCTCAGCTCTCGGGAAGAACAGGTCATTCCCAGGGTCGGATACTGAGGGTCGGACATACCATCGACCCCCACCATCGACCCTGCATAGAAAAGACAGTATTTCTTTTATAAAATGAGTTGAAATTTAAAATTTTACATCGGTTAGCATGCCTACATGAAGTATCAATGATTTCTCACCTATTTTGATGATTTTCAGGCACCACCAATCTCAGAAGAAATTATGTTTGGACGTAGAGTAACCAGACAGATCCGAAATGCAGTTCCACCACCACCACCTGTGGAGGAAACTAGTCAGGAGAATATATACGTACCAGGAAATCCAGATCAGGAAAATCCTACAAATTTGCCACCTCCACCACCAGAGTTGGCAACGGTGGTAATGAATTTAGCACATCAGCTGCAACAGATGCAACATGCACTGGCCCAAATGCAAGTTGTAATGGGAATTATGTTCCAAGCCGCTTATGCTACACCCATGCAGACGGGACAAGCCAGTGCAGCACCAGTGGGTAATCACCCAGCAGCTCAAACACCTCAACCACCAGCTGCACAGATTCAAGTACGAGGATCGAAAGCAGCTCAGGTTAACTATCAGTATCCACAACCCATGTTTGGGGCATACCCCCAAAATCAGCTGGATCACTCTCGACTGGTTGAGAGATTTCTGAAGATGAAGCCCAAGGAATTTAACGGTAAACCGTCAGATCCGTTATGGCCAGCACATTGGATCGACGAGATGGAGAGAAACTTCCTCATGATGACTATCACAGAAGAAGAAAAAGTACTATGTGCCACCTTCATGCTAAAGGGTGATGCACATCATTGGTGGAAATCTACCAGGGCATATCTACTGACCAAACACGCCCTATTGACGTGGGCCATATATAAGGAAGCGTTCTTCGAGAAGTACTTTCCCCGAAGCTTCAGAGCTTCGATGGAGAAGGAATTCCTGAGTTTTATCAGGGATAAATGTCAGTGGATGCATATCAACAACGTTACGAAGAGCTGTATTTCTTTGCACCACTTAGTATGCAAGAAGAAGACACTAAGACCCGTAGGTTTGTCACGGGACTTAGAGGAAGCATCAGAGAGCACGTTCTGGGCTTGGAAAAGAAGATATATAATGAAGCTGTTTAAATTGCTCGAGTTATTGAATCAAGCCAGAAGGAAAGCTATTTTATACAAAACAGAGGTGTGAAAAGGTCAGCTGGAAATTCTTACAACGAAGGTAATAACAGGACATACAAGCCTTTCCGTACTCAGAATTTCACCGCTGCACCCAAGACCATTCAAGCAGCTCAGCAGCAACCAAAGCCAAATACGAGAGTCCAAGATGTTATAAGCGCAATCAAGTGGGACATATGATGAGAGAGTGTCCTAAACCCCGGAAGCCACAACATCAAGGATGAGTGTATCGTTGTTACATCCGAGGATCTTTGCCGCATCACCCGATGTGGTCACGGGTATGACCGAAACCTTTTAAGTTGTAATTACATTGTATGAGCATGTAGGCTAAGTAAAATAAATCACAGGTATCGTACCTATAAATGGCGTATCCGCCAGAGTACTCTTTGATTCAGGAGCTACTCATTCCTTTATATCTGTGTCATTCGGAAAGAAGTTGAATTTACCCATCAAAACATTGGACTACAAACTACTTGTATGGTCACCAATGGGGTTAGAAGTGGAATTAGAGAAAGGTTATGGACCATGTCCAGTTCTCATTGGCAAGAAAACCTTAGATGTGACCTTGATACAACTTGAGATGGCAGACTTTGACGTCATCTTGGGAATGGACTGGTTAGTTCGGCATTCTACAATCCTATTATGCACCGAAAAGAAGCTAACATTCAAAGACAACGAAGGAGCAGAATTCGGTTTTTTGGGAACCAAACTTTCTCGCAGACGCAAGCTGATACTCAAAGCCCGAAGGCTAAGAAGTGCCTTGAGAAGGGGGCGTCGGGTATCTAGTATCGGTGGTCGACCTAACCAAGGAAGCACCACGAATGGAAGATATTGATGTCGTGCGGGACTATCCCGACGTATTTTTTAGAGGAACTACCGGGATTACCACCCGACAAAGCCACCGAGTTTGTGATAGACCTTATACACGGAGCCGCACCCAGTATCAAAAGCACCTTATAGAATGGCTCCTACTGAACTGAAGGAATTGAAAGTGCAACTACAGGAACTGCTGGACAAGGGTTATATTCGACCCATTTTATCACCATGGGGAGCACCGATATTATTCGTAAAGAAGAAGGACAGAAGCGTTCGATTATGTATCGACTATTGGGAGTTGAATAAACTGACAATCAAGAATCGATATCCACTACCTCGGATCGATGACTTGTTCGATCAGTTGCAAGGAGCAAAAGTATTTTCTAAGATCGACCTTCGGTCAGGCTATCATCAGTTGAAGATTAAAGAAGGTGATATTCCTAAGACAACTTTCAGGACCAGATATGGACATTATGAGTTCTTGGTCATGTCTTTCGGATTAACAAACGCACCAGCAACTTTCATGGAGCTTATGAACCGGGTTTTCCACGATATGTTGGATACGTCGGTTATAGTATTTATTGATGATATATTGGTATACTCCAAGGACAAGGAAACCCATGTCAAGAACCTAAACGCCGCCCTACAGCGTTTAAGGAAAGAGAAGTTATATGCCAAATTTTCCAAGTGTGAGTTTTGGCTAAGCGAAGTCGCCTTCCTAGGCCATGTAGTATCTGCAGAAGGAATCAGTGGACCCCAGCAAGATCGAGGCTATTGTAAAGTGGGAAGCACCAAAGAGCGTTTCAGAAATTAGAAGTTTTCTGGGTCTCGCTGGTTATTATCGGAGATTCGTGGAAGACTATTCCTGGATTACTGTACCTCTCACCAGTCTGACTAAGAAAGGTGAAAAGTTTGTGTGGACGGATAAATGTGAGAAGAGCTTCCAGACATTGAAGACCAGATTGATATCCGCTCCGATTTTGACTATTCCTGTTCCAGGACAGACATTTACCTTATACACTGATGCGTCAGGACTGGGATTAGGATGTGTGCTTATGCAAGGAGAGCAAGTGATTGCTTATGCTTTAAAACAGTTAAAGGTACATGAAAAAAATTATCCCACTCATGATCTGGAGTTAGCGGCAGTAGTACATGCTATCAAGATATGGAGACATTACCTATACAGAGAGAAATTTCAGATTAAGTCGGACCATAAAAGTTTTACTTATTTATTTAATCAGAAAGAATTGAATATGAGACAAAGAAGATGGTTGGAATTATTGAAGGACTATGATTGTGATATTCAGTATCATCCGGGGAAAGCTAACGTAGTAGTAGATGCATTGAGCAGAAAAGCAATGATAAAATCTCAAGGAGAGGTTAGTACAACCGCAACAATGTGTACTACCAGAATGGTATTCAATCACAGCAGTGAGCAGTATGTGATAGATACAACGGATGGATCGGTCAACTAAGGGTTTATTCATCAATTTTCCAATACGTTCGCTGCATTGAAAATTATTCCAGATATAATGGATGAAGTGAAGACAACTATTAAATCAGATCCTTATCTGAGAACAGTACAAGAAGATATCAAGAAAGGTAGGACTAATCCTGAGTTCACCTTGGACGAAGAGAAAGTACTGAAATATAAAGGAAGAATATGTGTACCTGAAACAGAAAGTATGGACATTAGACACCGACTGATGAAAGAAGCCCATACCACCATCTATTCGATACATCCTGGAAGTACAAAAATGTATCATGATCTAAAGAAACTGTATTGGTGGAGAGGAATGAAAGCAGATGTAGCTAAGTTCGTGTCTCAATGCCTAAATTGTCAGAAAGTAAAAGCTGAACGACAACGACCCGCAGGACTGTTACAACCGTTATCGGAACCAGCATGGAAATGGGATTGCATCACTATGGACTTCGTCACGGGATTACCACTGACTGCTTAAGTAGTTGACGCAGTTTGGGTGATTGTAGACCGTCTGACTAAAACAGCTCGCTTCATACCAATACGACCGCAGTATACAATGGAAAGGTTAGTCAAGCTGTATGTGGATAATATTGTTCGATTACACGGTGTACCAGAAAGTATTGTGTCCGATAGAGATCCACGATTTACTTCCAAGTTTTGGGAGGGATTGCAAAAGGCTATGGGTACAACATTGAAGTTCAGTACCGCATTCCACCCACAGACAGATGGACAGTCGAAGTGTACAATCCAGATTCTAGAAGATATGCTACGAGCATGTGTAATTGACTTCAAGGGATCATGGGATGAAAGATTACCACTGATCGAGTTCGCTTATAACAATAGCTATCAGGCTACTATACAAATGTCACCTTATGAAGCACTGTATGGTAGAAAGTGTCGAACTCCTTTGTTTTGGAATGAAGTGGGAGAACGTAGTATTGTTGGGCCAGAATTTGTTAAAGAGACTTTTCGAGTGGTTGACATTATCAAGGAAAGAGTGAGAACAGCTCAGAACCGTCAGAAGCAATATGCAGATACTCAACGCAGAGATCTTGAGTTCGCTATAGGTGATAAAGTATTCTTGAAGGTATCGCCTATGCGAGGATTGAAAAGGTTCGGACAGAAAGGGAAACTAAGTCCAAGATATGTCGGGCCGTATGAGATTTTAGCTAAGCGTGGGAAAGTGGCTTATCAGTTAGCACTACCACCATCTATGTCAAGTGTGCATGACGTATTTCATATTTCCCTATTGAAGAAGTTTGTCAAGGATCCAGCACACGTGTTGACAGTAGATTTATCGGAATTGATTGATGATTTGACATTTGAAGTAACACCAACGGAGATCACCAGCCAAAAAGTTCAACGTCTACGCAACCAAGATATCTATTATATTAAGGTCACCTGAAAAAGTAGAGACATGGAAGAAATCACATGGGAAGAAGAAAATGTCATGCGAAAACAATACCCTCACTTATTTGATTCAGAAGGTACGTACAATTTCGAGGATGAAATTTTTATAAGTAGGGGGGAGTTGTAAGACCCGTGTCAATCTAACCCGGTCTTATCACCTAGAACCAGGTTTACCCATCATGGTCGAGTCAAATGGATTAAGGACATGAAGGAGATCGAGATCCCAGGTATCAAATCGACCCTAAAACACTTAATTTAAGGGGAGGGTTGCATATCCAGCTAAGGAGGGTCGGATCCCCCAAAATAGAAAGTCAGACCCTCTGTTTTACAGGGAGGGTCGGACATCTTAAGAACCTAGGGTCGACGGGATCATTGACCCTCCCATCGACCCTCAGTTGCCGTCGAAACTGAAATTAAGAAATTTCCTAATTTTTAATTTGGATTCTTTCCAAATCTCAATGGGACTTATTTTAGGAGTTTCTACTCTATAAATAGGACGTCCCTAAGCCTCTTTCACTCCTTTTACAACCCTAATTGAATTGAGAGAAAGAGAAGAGAAGGAAAAGAAAAAGAAGAGAAGAAAGGGGGAGAAGAAAGAAAAAAAGAGAAGAGTTGCAGAGAAGGAGTATTCTTCTCAGGTATGGATACTAATTCCATGAGTTTCTACAGACCTTAGGATAGATAATGATGAGAGTATGATCTCGGAGAAACCCAAACCATCAACCCATGGTTAGATTTTCATAGAAAACTATGGGAGATTACATGAAAGCCATCTAGTTGGATGATTCATGGCTCTAGACCATGGAATGAATGTTGAATGGACTTTAGGAGAAAGCCATAGGACCCCAAACACGAAGAATGGACTAAAAGGAGGGAAATTGACCAAAATCCATCGAGGGTCGCACAGAGGGTCGATGACCATCCGACCCTATGTGATCCTGAGGATCGACCCTCAGTGTTCGGGAAGTCCAGAGTGGGGAGGGTCGAACCCAGGGTCGATCATGACTCCGACCCTCAGTTAACAGAATGATTTTTAAATTTTGAATAAATTCTAATTAAATTCTATCGACTTTGTTAGGTCTTCTAGCAATATAATAACATTATTAAGGTGATTCTGAAGCTTGGAAGAGGATCTATTAACAAGCTAAGGTGAGGAAACAAGACCTAAACTAATTGATTAATAATAAACTACTTTTATTTTCTTGAGTCCAATGCCATGCTTGATTCTTTGCGAATATGCTTGTAATGTCCATTCAACATGTCATCCAATATTCCTGCTATTATTGTTCATGCATATTTAATTTTGTTTACTTATAACATGATGATGATGATTGATGCTAGGAATAGGCATGTGAATGTTTGTGTGTGGTTAGTGTGCTTGATGCGAGTAGGGCATCAGGGGAGGTGTTATGCGGTGTTTGATTCGGACACTTTAGCTCTATCTCTGACTCAAGTCTTGTGCATTAGCATCGTCGTATCGCCATTACCTTAGCAGAACTATTGCGACATAGGGCATCAAGGAGGGTCTCGGTCCTTGAGTCCTATACTCTACCGGGGGGCCTTAGCTCTATTTCTATGGGTTCTCTGAGGGATGCTGGGGTGAGGCCTTGGGTACATTGTTTGACATTAGGATTGGTTAGTAGCAAGCCCCGTTTGTAGCCCTAGCCATCAGGGGTTCATTTGTAGGTATGGAGTTGTGCATCGATAAATGTGACCTTCATTGTACAATGTTCATTTGGGTGTTGTGGGCAACGGTGAGAGTCATCGGGCTTATCCATACTCTCGTGCATAAAGGTGTGGCGGCCACCTATCCTTTCTATAGCACAATACAAACGTAAAACTAGACGAAAGATATGAATTGATTGCATGCATATGTATTGTTGAATTGTTTTGTTTGCTCACTGAGCCATGATATGTGCTCACCCCTCGACGTCGAATATTTTTAGTTGATGATGCAGGTACAACCGTTGAAGATTATATAAATGCCCTAGAGTATGAAAACGTTGCAGCGATGGTAGTTGAAGCTGAAGTGGATACACATGACTCCTCTTGCGAGTGCAACTCATGTGTATTCGATTAGATATTTTTCTAGTTTTCTTTATTTGGATTTATTAAAGACATATATTTGATATTTATTTATGTCTTAGTTGATACAAAATAATTTATTATTTAAATATTAATATCACAATAGATTCTCAGTTCGTTTTACTATAAGACTTTCGCTATTATATATTTTCTCTGATTATGAATGTGAATGTATGGGGTTCAGATAACACGGATATATCCTACTCGAGATCCTAGTTGAACCATTGGTTTGTTAGCGGTTCATCACACCATTCTGAATAGTACAGAATTGGGGTGTGACACTTTGACCAACCCTACACCCTTGGGTCGCAAAAAACTGTTACCCTACCTGCAACCCAACCTGCGACCCTAGCAATACAGCAAGCTTAAAATTGTTGGAATTAATTTTAATCAAAATCTATCGACTTGTTAGGTTCTCCTAGTGATATAAAAGTGATTCTTAAAGCTTGAAAGAGGATCTACACTCAATCAAAGGTGAGGGAACAAGACCTAAACTAATTAACTAATAATAAACTATTTTTATTTATTGAGTCCAATGCCATGACTGATTCTATGCGTGTATGCTTGTAATGTGCATTCAATATGTCATCCAATATTCATGCTATTAATGTTCATGCATATTTAATTCTGTTTATTTATAACATGATGATGATGATGATGATGCTAGGAATAGGTATGTGAATGTTTGTGTGTGGTTAGTGTACTCGATGCGGGTAGAGCATCAAGGGAAGTGTGATGCGGTGCAATCCTAAGCACTTTAGCCCTATCTCTACTCTCAAGACTTGTCCACTAGCATCGTCGTATCGCCATTACCTTAGCAGAACTATTACGTCGTAGGGCATCAGGGGAGGTGGTTTCGGACCGTGTAGTCTCTGACTCTACCGGGGGGCCTTAGCTTTATCTCTATGGATGTATTGAGGGATGCTGGGGTGAGGCCTTGGATACACTGTTTGACATTAGGATTGGTTAGTTGCGAGTCCAGTTTGCAAGCCCTCGCCAACAGGGGCTTATGTGTTGGTATGGGTAGAGCATCAGGGGAAGTGTGATGCAATGCGATCCTAAGCACTTTAGCTCTATCTCTATTCCATGGTGGGGTGGATGTGGACGACAATAGTGTTGGATCCATTGGGTGGGCTTACACACCCTGTGTATATAGGCGAGGCGGCCATCAAACCTTTCTATAGCACATTGCAAACTTATATACCAGACCAAAGATATGTATTGAATGCATGCATATATTTATTGCATTGTTTTGTTTGCTCACTGAGCCGTGATGTGTGCTCACCCTTTTCAAATTCGTATATTTTTAGTTGATGATGCAGGTATGACCATGGAAGATTATATGAATGCTCCCGTATACGGGCACGTTGCGACGATGGACGCAGAAGATATAATGGAGACGCATGATTCGTCATGCGAATGCAAGTCATGCGTTTTCGATTAGATTTTTATTTGGATTATTGAGAAAATATAATTGATTATTTATTTACTTATTTCTCAGTCAATGAAAGATAATTGAGTATTTTATTTATGATTATCACATTTAGATTCTCAGTTCATTTAATATTTAAGACTTCCGCTATTGTGTATTTACTCTGATTATGGTTGTGGATGTGTATGGTTTAAGCAAACGATCACAACCTATTTGAGATCCTGGTTGAACCATTGGTTTATTAGCGGTTCATCACACCATTCTGAATAGTACGAAATTAGGGTGTGACAACTTAGTATCAGAGCTCTCAGACCCTGTCTATTAAACCGATATACTTCCACAAAAGTTCGTGAATTGAGTTAGGATAAAATTTAAAAGCTTTAATAAGAACACACTGTAAGCACCTGTATTGTTTGAGACAAAATTAAGAAAGAGAATAATGCACATATAAAGGGAGAAACAAGTTTTATATACATCAAACCAAAAGAAAGGTTATATACATATCCTAAGCAGAGTACAGTCCACAACCCGAATAGTTACTCTGTAGTACAAAGACAGATAAAAAGAAAATATACATCATGGAGCTGGAGGTGATGGAGGAGGAGGTGCCTCGCGATCTCTGTCGTTGTCCTCAGCATACACTCTAGTCAACCAGGCTACCTGAGTCTGGGTCGTCTGGAGACTAAATGTCAACTCGGCCATCCGCTGATCAGACGCACGCTGAGCATCTAGAAGCTCGCCCACTCTCAAGTCCGTCACGCACTGAGCCTCTCTGATCTCACGTAGTGATCCCATCATATCATCAGATGATGGGTGTGAAGGACCAGCCAGGTGTGAAGGAGCCCGAGATGGACCATCTCTAGTAGAATGTGGAGGTGATGGAGGAGGTATAGCGTCTACATCCATATACATGCGATCCTCATCCTCAGCATCACTCCCATGGACCCCTGCTCCGACTGCTGCTGTTGCTGCCACCTCAGCGTCTGCTATCTCCACTCGTGTACGAGGACACACCAGAGCATTCCTCTCATCATCACTGACCTGAGCATCCCGCATGCCCATCCTACAGATGGCCTCCCAGTCCAGAACCGGTGAGAAGGTCTTCTCCTGAATCCTCTCATCCACTAAATCAACACCTAGGAGGGTAAGCAGTGTAGTGATCAGACGTCCGTAGGGCAGGTTGCCTATTTGACCAGGCAGCGCAGCACAGATCATCGTCCTCATGATGATGTAAGGAAGGTAGATAGGCTGCCTAGTGCAAATGCAGTAAAGGACAACTGGGTCAACTGGGAGATCCTCTCATAATGTCCACTCTGGGATATCAGGTTGTGCTGGATGATCTTACAGTACACCCAAGGCTCTGGAAGTAGGTTGATTACTTTCATCTCCCAGCGATCATCTCTGATAAGCTGACGATCAATCTCAGCACACATCTCCAAAGAAAGGAACTGGGGCTCCCTGGGAGCACAGTACACCAAAGGGCCATCATGTGATATGCCCAAAAGATCAGCTAACTGCTGGTAGTCAAAGGAAACCTCTACTCCTTTGACGTAGCTCATGATCCTGAGCTCCCTACCCCTCTCAGTGTCATTGTGATCCCCCACCACCTGGAGATTACAATAGAACTGTCTCACCAGATCCGGACGGGTACAAGCATCATAGGTAATCACAGGGAGCCAGCCCATGTCACCAAATGCCCTCTCCACGTCGAACAAGGCTAGACTAGCCAAGTCCACACGACGACCTCCCTCTACCTTCTTACGCGCATAGTGAGCATACTGAGCTTTGGCCTTGTTGGAGCGAAAGCGGACTGGGTCATGAGACCTAGGAACCTTGGTACGAACCATGTTATCTATCAAAATAAAGAAAAACAGATAATAGATCAGTAATGGTGAAGAACCCAAAAATTTTGGCATTATAACGACATAAATTGGTCAAAAGCCTCACTTTTCACTCATACACTTGGGCAGGAGGACTTACATAGGTTCTAAACTATCCTGCAAGGCTCATCTAGTTGGAAATTTAAATTTGAGAGATCAAATTTGAAGAAATTTCAATAAATTGGAAAAATATCAAAAAATAGGGCAAAAATGGAAAATTTCAAGTTTCTCGACAACCAACCGATGAAACTCAAATATTTTTGAGGGCTTTCATCCATTGGGTGACCAATAGCAAAAGCCCCCAATAACAATGAAATTTTTACGATTGGAAAAAGTTTAATTTGAAGAAAACGATGTAAATGGGCAAAAATCTAGTTAGAAAACTTTAAAAACATGAAACAGTAGAGAACATATCTGAAGAGAAGGAGTGGTAGTCACGAACGAAAGATAGGATCACCAAATAGGTAGGGGTCGCTACTGTAGCAACTCAGAGAAACGAGTTGAGTTGGAAGGTAGGAGAAAGAATGGGAAATGAATCCAAAATCGGGTTTAACAACCTGATTCTGGATCGTAGGGTCGCATAATTCGACCAAAACATGCGACCCTACCTCCGACCCACCCATCGACCCTAGCCTCTTGGTGATTTGACAGAGAACTAGGGGTCGGACCTAGGGTCGGACAACTACCAACCCTACCATCGACCCTAGGCTCTCGGTAAGCTGACAGTGATTCTCAGGGTCGCATACCCTAGGGTCGCATAAAGATCGACCCTACCATCGACCCTATGATGGAAAATACAGTATTTTTGTCAGAATGATCTGAAAAATTTGAAAATTATATTGATTAGTTGGATTTTTGACTGGAGAACAACTATATTGATTACCTCACATGTGCTATGATTGGTTATAGGCACTACCATCATCAGAACAGAAAATGGCTGGGCGAAGAGCGACCAGACAAAGCCGTAACTCTATTCCACCACCACCACCTGTAGAGGAAGACAGCCATATATATCTTGAGACACAGGAGAATCTGAATACGGCACCATCCGTGGTTAATGGCCAGACAAATCCTACCAACTTGCCAGCCCCACCTACAGACCTGGCTATAGCCGTAGTGAACTTGGCACAACAGCTGCAGCAAATATAATAGGTACAAGCTAATATGCAAGCTGCCATAGGCATGGCTTTTCCAGTTGCACAGACGACACCGATGCCAGCAGGACAGGCAAGCACAGTACCAGGGGGAAGTAACATGGTACCCCATGCACCTCAAACTCCAGTCATGCAGGCTCAAGTGCAGAACCCTGAAGTAGCTCAAGGTGGTTATCAGTACCAACCACCTATGTATGGGGCCTACATTCCGTATCAGCTGGACTACTCCAGACTGGTCGAGCGTTTCTTAAAGATGAAGCCCAAGGAATATAATGGTAAGCCAGCTGATCCTTTGTGGCCAGCACACTGGATTGATGAAATAGAAAAGAATTTCATGATGATGACAGTTACTGAGGAGGAGAAAGCACTGTGTGCAACATTCATGCTGAAAGGCGATGCACACCACTGGTGGAAGTCCACATGGACTTATCTATTAACAAAGCACGCCCAACTGACCTGGGGTATATATAAGGAGGCATTCTTTGAGAAGTACTTTCCTAGAAGTTTTAGAGATTCTATGGAGAGAGAGTTCCTGAGTTTGTATCAGGGACAGATGACTGTCGATGCATATCAACAGCGTTATGAGGAGCTGTTCTTCTTTGCACCAGTCAGTATGCAAGAGGAAGATACGAAGACCCGAAGGTTCGTCATGGGACTTAGGGGAAGTATTCGTGAACATGTTCTAGGACTTGAGAAGAAAGTCTACAATGAAGCTGTACAAATTGCTCGGGTGATAGAGTCGAGCCAGAAAGAGAGCTATTTTGCTCAAAACAGGGGTATTAAAAGGCCAATTGGAAATTCATATAACGGAGGGAATACAAGGACATTCAAACCCTTCTGTACTCAAGGTTTTAATGTTGTAGCCAAGACTACTCCAGCAGCTCAACCGCAACAAAAGCAAAATAAAGAAGGAGTAAAATGCTATAACTGCAATCAAATAGGACATTATTCAAGGGAGTGTCCTAAGCCCAGAAAGTAGCTACAACAAGGAAGAGTTTACGCTGTTACATCCGAGGATGCTGCCGCATCGCCTGATGTGTTCACAGGTATGATTTGAACCTTTCATTTTTGTGTTACATTGTGTGAGCATGTAGACTAAATTTAAACAAATCACAGGTGTCGTACCTATTAATGGCATTCCCGCCAGAGTACTCTTTGATTCAGGAGCTACTCATTCTTTTATATCTATGTCATTTGGAAAGAAACTGAACCTACCCCTCAAATCTTTAGACTACAAACTCCTTGTACGATCGCCGATGGGATTAGAAGTGGAATTAGAAAAAGGTTATGGACCATGTCCAGTTCTTATTGACGAGAAAACCTTGGATGCAACCTTGATTCAACTTGAGATGGCAGACTTTGACGTCATCTTGGGAATGGACTAGTTAGCTCGGCATTCTATAAACCTATTATGTGCCGAAAAGAAGCTGATGTTTAAAGACAAGAAAGGAGCGGAGTTCAATTTTGCGGGAACCAAACTTCCCCGTAAACGAAAACTCATCCTCTCTGCATTAAAGGCTAAGAAATGCCTCGAGAAAGGAGGAGTTGGGTATCTAGTATCAGTGGTCGACCTCACAAAGGAAGCACCACGAATGGAGGATATTGATGTCGTGCATGACTTTCCAGATATATTTTCTGAAGAACTACCAGGACTTCCACCCGACCGAGCTACAGAGTTTGTTGTAGATCTGATACCAGTTGCTGCACCAGTATTCAAAGCACCTTATCGAATGGCTCCTGCTGAACTGAAGGAATTAAAAGTACAGTTACAATAACTACTGGACAAGGGTTACATCAGACCTAGCATATCACTATGGGGAGCGCCAGTATTATTCATAAAGAAGAAGGATGGTAGTGTTTGACTGTGTATAGACTACCGGGAACTGAATAAGCTGACAATCAAGAATCGATACCCATTGCCTCAGATCGATGACTTGTATCAGTTGCAAGGTGCCAAGGTGTTCTCCAAGATCGATCTTCGATCAGGATACCATCAGTTTAAGATCAAGGACGGAGATATTCCCAAGACAGCATTCAGGACGAGATATGGACATTATGAATTTTTGGTCATGTCTTTTGGATTGACTAATGCACCAGCAACTTTTATGAAACTTATGAATCGGGTATTCCATGATATGTTGGATACTTCGATCATTGTATTCATTGATGATATATTGGTCTACTCCAAGGACAAGGAAACCCATATTATGAATCTAAGAGCCGCTCTGCAGCAATTACGAAAAGAGAAGCTTTACGCCAAATTTACAAAGTGTGAGTTTTGACTAAATGAAGTCATTTTTCTAGGCCATGTTGTATCCGCTGAAGGAATTAAAGTGGATCCTAGCAAGATTGAAGCCATTGTGAAGTGGGAAGCACCGAAGAGCGTTGCAGAAATTAAAAGTTTTCTAGGTCTAGCTGGGTATTATCAATGATTCGTGGAAGACTATTCTTGAATTGCCGTACCTCTTACCAGTTTGACTAAGAAAGGCAAAAAGTTTGTTTGGACTGATAAATGTGAGAAGAGTTTCCAAACATTGAAGGCTAGATTGATATCTGCCCCGATCTTGACTATTTCTGATTCCAGGACAGCCATTTATTTTGTATACTGATGCGTCAGGATTGGGTTTATGATGTGTAATTATGCAAGGAGAACAAGTAATTGTATATACCTCAAGACAACTGAAGACACATGAGAAGAACTATTCCACTCATGACTTGGAATTAGCGGCAGTGGTACATGCTATCAAGATATGGAGACATTACTTGTACGGAGAGAAATTTCAGATTAAATCAGATCATAAGAGTCTCACTTATCTCTTTAATCAGAAAGAGTTGAATATAAGACAAAGAAGATGGCTGGAACTATTAAAAGACTATGATTGTGATATCCAGTATCATCCGGGGAAAGCTAATGTGGTAGCTGATGTGCTGAGTAGAAAAGCAATGATAAAATCTCAAGGAGAGGTTAACACAACTGCCGCAATGTGTACTATTGGAAAAGTGTTCAATTACGGTAATGAACAGTTCGTGATAGATGCACCGGGAGAACCAACCAACCAAGGGTTTATTCATCGATTTTCAAATATGTTTGCCACATTGAAGATTGTACCTGATATAATTGATGAAGTGAAAACAGCTATTAAATCAGACCCTTATCTATGAACTATACAAGAGGACATTGAAAAAGGTAAGACTATCCCTGAGTTTGCCTTGGACGATGAAAAGGTACTGAAGTACAAAGGAAGAATATGTGTACCTGAAACAGAAAATTTGGACATTAGACACCGAATAATGAAAGAAGCCCATACCACGGTCTATTCGATACATCCTGGAAGTACAAAAATGTATCATGATCTAAAGAAATTAAATTGGTGGAGAGGAATGAAAGCAGATGTAGCTAAATTCATGTCTTAATGCCTAAATTGTCAGAGGGTGAAGGCTGAATGATAAAGACCTACAGGACTGTTACGGCCGTTATCGAAACCAGCACGAAAATGGGACTGCATCACTATGGACTTCGTCACCGAGTTACCATTGACTCCCCGAGTAGTTGACGCGGTTTGGGTGATTATAAACCGCCTGACTAAAATGGCTCGATTTACAGCTATACGACCTCAGTATACATTGGAGAGGTTAGCTAAGTTGTATGTGGATAATATTGTCAGATTACATGGTGTACCTGAAAGCATTGTGTCCGACAGAGATCCACGATTTACTTTAAAGTTTTGGGAAGGATTGCAAAAGGCTATGGGTACAACATTGAAGTTTAGTACTGCATTCCATCCTCAGACAGACGGATAGTCGGAGCGTACCATTCAGATTTTAGAAGACATGCTTCGAGCCTATGTAATTGATTTTAAAGGATCATGGGATGAAAAATTACCATTGATCGAGTTCGCTTATAACAACAGCTATCAGGCTACTATACAGATGTCACCCTATGAAGCACTGTATGGTAGGAAGTGTCGAACTCCTTTGTTTTGGAATGAAGTTGGAGAACGTAGCATTGTTGGACCAGAATTTGTTGAAGAGACATGTCGAGTAGTCGACATTATCAAGGAAAGAGTAAGAACGGCTCAGAATTGTCAGAAACAGTATGTAGATACTCGACGTCGAGACCTTGAATTCGTCATAGGTGATAAGGCATTCTTGAAAGTATCACCTATGCGAGGTTTAAAATGGTTCGGACAGAAAGAGAAACTAAGTTCGAGATATGTCGGGCCATATGAGATTCTAGTCAAACGTGGAAAAGTGGCTTACCAGTTAGCACTACCACCATCTATGTCAAGTGTGCATGATGTATTCCATATTTCATTATTGAAGAAGTACGTCAGAGATCCAACGTACGTTTTGACAGTAGAACAACCTGATTTAATTGATGATTTTACATTTGAAGTAGCACCAACTGAAATCACCAACTGAAATGTTCAACGACTACGCAACCATGACATCTATTATGTTAAAGTCACCTGGAGAAGCAGAGATATAGAAGAAATCACATGGGAAGAAGAGAATGCTATGCGAAAGCAATACCCTCATCATTTCAACTCGGAAGGTATGTTCCAATTTCGAGGATGAAATTTTAATAAGAAGGGGGGAGTTGTAAGACCCATATTAAACTAATTGGTCTTACCACCTTCTACCAGGTCTACCTATCATGGTCAAGCCAAGTGGACCAAGTGCGTGAAGGAAATCACAAGACCAGGTATGAAATTGACCAAAAATAGTAAAATTGAGGGTAGGGTCGCATGTCTAAACAGGTAGGGTCGACCCCACCTCAACAGAGTCCAGCCCATGACTTTTCAGTCCTAGGGTCGGATGACTTGAGACCCTAGGGTCGACGGGTCCTGCGACCCTAGCATCGACCCTAGGATGACAGACTGAAACCGTAATTAGGAAACTTTCCTAATTGCAAGGGATCCTTTCCTAATCTCGATGGGACTTATTTTGGGAGGTTTTCTTCTATAAATAGAACGTGCCTTAGCCTCTTTCACTCCTTTTGAAACCCTAATTGAAAGTGAGAGAAAGAGAAGAGAAGGAGAAGAGAAGTAGAATTGGAGAGGAAGACTAAGGAGAAGAAATTCAGAGAAATGTCTGAATCTCAGCAACTCTAACTTATTAATACATTCTCCATGAATTATGTAAGACCCTAGAATAGTTCATGAAGAGGGTAGGATCTAGGAGAAACCCAAATCATCCATCCATGGATAAATTCCAATGGAATCCATGGAGAAAATCATTGTAAACAAAGTAAAGTGTGTAACTTGGAGTTTTGAGCCATAGAACAATCATAGAATGGACTATAAAAATAAGCCAAAGGATCCAAACATGAAAGAATGGACTGTAGGATGAAAGATCGACTCAAACTACGTGTGGTTGTACGTAGGGTCGATTGGTAACCGACCCTACCAGACCACAGGATCGACCCCATGCTCTCGGGAAGTCTAGGGAGGCTATGGTCGCACCTAGGTCGATGGGTAACCAACCCTATGACCAACCCTACACCCTGGGGTCGCAGAAAACTGCTACCCTACCTGCGACCCTAGCAATACAGTAAGCTTAAAATTGTTGGAATTAATTCTAATCAAAATCTATCGACTTGTTAGGTTCTCCTAGTGATATAAAAGTGATTCTTAAAGCTTAAAAGAGGATCTACACTCAATCAAAGGTGAGGGAACAAGACCTAAACTAATTGGCTAATAATAAATTATTTTTATTTATTGAGTCCAATGCCATGACTGATTTTATTCGTGTATGCTTGTAATGTGCATTCAACATGTCATCCAATATTTCTACGATTAATGTTCATGCATATTTAATTCTATTTATTTATAACATGATGATGATGATGATATTAGGAATAGACATGTGAATATTTGTGTGTGGTTAGTGTACTCGATATGGGTAGAGCATCAGGGGAAGTGTAATGCGGTGCCGGTCCTAAGCACTTTAGCCCTATCTCTACTCAAGACTTGTCCACTAGCATCGTCGTATCGCCATTACCTTAGTGGAACTATTATGTCGTAGGGCATCAGGGGAGGTGGTCTCTGACCGTGTAGTCTCTGACTCTGCCGGGGGGCCTTAGCTCTATCTGGGGGGCCTTAGCTCTATCTCTATAGACATATTGAGGGATGCTTGGGTGAGGCCTTGGATACACTGTTTGACATTAGGATTGGTTAGTTGCGAGCCCAGTTTATAAGCCCTCGCAACAGGGGCTTACGTATTGGTATGGGTAGAGCATCAGGGGAAGTGTGATGCGGTGCGATCCTAAGCACTTTAGCTCTATCTCTATTCCATGGTGGGGTGGATGTGGACGACAATGGTGTTGGATCCATTGGGTGGGCTTACACACTCTGTGTATAGAGGTGAGGCGGCCATCGAACCTTTCTATAGCACATTGCAAACTTATATACTAGACCAAAGATATGAATTGAATCATGCATATGTTTGTTGCATTGTTTTGTTTCCTCATTGAGCCGTGATGTGTGCTCACCCTTTTCGAATTCGAATATTTTTAGTTGATGATGCAGGTATGACCGTGGAAGATTATATGAATGCTCCCGCATACGGGCACGTTGCGGTGATGGACGTAGAAGATATAATGGAGACGCATGATTCGTCATGCGAATGCAACTCATGAGTTTTCGATTAGATTTTTATTTGGATTATTGTGGAAATGTAATTAATTATTTTATTTACTTATGTATCAGTCAATGAATGATAATTGGGTATTTTATTTATGATTATCACATTTAGATTCTCAGGTCATTTAATATTTAAGACTTCCTCTATTGTGTATTTACTCTGATTATGGTTGTTGATGTGTATGGTTTAAGCAAACGGACACAACCTATTTGAGATCCTGGTTGAACCGTTGGTTTATTAGCGGTTCATCACACCATTCTGAACAGTGTGGAATTGGGGTGTGACATTTGGTCCCTATAAAATCAAATTCTGCACCATCCTTGCCCTTGAATGACAACTTCTTCTCCGCACATAGTAGACTCGTGGAATACTGAGACAACCAATCCATTCTTAAGATGACGTCATAGTCTGCCATCTCGAGCTGAACTAAATTTGCAACCATACTCTTTTCATTAATAAGTATTAGACACGGTCCATAATATTTTTCTAGTACAATTTTTAATCCCAACGGTGAACATACTAACATTTTGAGGTCTAAAGGTTTAAGGGGCATGTCTAACTTCTTTCCAAAAGAGACGAATACAAAAGAATGGGTAGCCCTTGTGTCAAAGAGAACTCTAGCTGGTATACCAGCTATGGTTACAATACGTATAATTTTTTACCTAAGTTTAGTCTACATGCTCACACAAGATATTGTAGAAAAATAAGGTTAGGTCATACTTGTGACCACATCAGGTGATGCAGTAACGTTTTCAGAAGTCATGGCATAAACCTTTACTTGGTGCAACTGCTTCGTGGGCTTAGGATAATTCTTTGCATAGTGCCCCTTGATTATAGTTGAAGCATTTGATGCTAATAGTCACCTACCCTGATTGAGATAGAACTGTTTGAGTAGTCTTTGTTGCTCCATTATTATTCTGTGGCTTAAAGGGCTTGAAGGTCTTTGAATTTTCTCCGTTGAATGAATTCCTATTTGGCCTCTTCACACTACGATTTTGAGCAAAGTAACTCTCTCTAGCTCGATTCTAGAATCCGAGCAAACTGTACAGCTTCATTATAAATTGTCTTTTCCAGTCCCAGCATATGCTCTCTGATGCTTCCTCTTAGTCCCATGGTGAACCTTCGAGTTTTTGTCTCTTCTTCTTGCATGCATACAAGGGCTAAAAGAAATAATTCTTCATAAGACTGTTGATAAGCATCAACTGTCATTTAACCCTGATACAAGTTTAGAAACTCCTTTTCCATCTGGTCTCTGAAGCTTCTGGGAAAATACTTCTCAAAGAACGCTTTTTTGAATATATCCCAAGTCAACTGAGGGTTCTTGGTCAACAGGAAACTACGAGTAGACTTTCACTAATGGTTTGTATCTCCTTTCAGTATGAAGGTTGCACACATTACCTTCTCCTCTTTTGAAATGGTCATCATCATTTCGTCAACCCAGTGGGCTGACCATAATGGGTCTGATGGCTTGCTCGTGAACTCCTTCGGTTTCATCTTCAGAAAACGCTCTATTAGCCTCGAGTGGTCAAGTTGATTTTGTGCGAAAAGTCCACACATAGGTGGCAGATTTTGATAACTACCTTGGTTTTTTTGAGACACTGGGGTGTGCATCACTGGGACCTGCTATGCTGTAGGCACCATGTTACTTTCGATAGGTGCTATGGGCACAATATTATTATCCACAGGTGCTATAGGCACAGCGCTGCTACCAACCAGTACCGTGCTGGTTTGATCGGGAGGTGTTGGTTTGGTATTGGTAGCTGGGGGGAGCAATTCCCATAGCAACTTGCATAGCTAGTAACATTCATTTTTGCTCTTGCACCTGTCTTGTCAAACTTGTCAAAACCGTGGTCAACTCTGGTGGTGGTTTTGGTAAGTTAGTTGGATTGGCCTGATTGTTGACTCCTTGTGGTGCAACATTCTGGTTCTCATTATTTTCAGCTTGCTCTTCAGGGTTTTCATTAACATTCCCCACTCCAGTTGGTGGTGGGGGTGGGCTTGGGTTACTTCCCCTTCAGCTTCCCCTACGTCCAGCCATTTAAGACTATCGATTGTGGTGGTTTCTGTATAGTTAATAGATGTGAGACAAGTACAACATATGGTAGTTTGCAAGTTAGTCCCATGATGTAAGAACAATCCCCAAACACGGAATCCAACAGGAAAAAAAATACAGGTCAAATTTTTTTTGTCTGGTTGGCTTTGACCGGTCATGCTTTATGATACCACTGAAGCGACCACACAAACCTTGGAAACTTCTCGGGGCTTTGCTATCGACTCTGTGGTCGACTCTATGGTTGACAGTTTGGTCGAATTAGTCAACCGATCAACCTAAAATCAGTTTAAATTTATGTTTTTTGAGTCATTTTCCCCATTTTCTCTTTTGTCTTCTTTTGGGCTCCAACTCAACTCGCCACCATTGAGTTGCTATGGTGTTAATAAAAAAAATTGGAGCTTTCTTCCTCGGTCGATGATAAGTGTGTGATTTTTATATTTTTATTCCCTTTGCACTATCCTTTTTAATGTGTTTTATGTCTTATTGAACTGAATAGGTTGAATTTTATTAATTTCACATATTTTATAGACATTATGAATTAATTGTTAAAACATAGGAAAATTTCAGCATCCTTAATATTGATGTTCTGAGTTTCATGCAGGTTTTTGATATGAAAAGAGTTTCAAAATTAAAAAGTTGTCTTCAGAAAAGTTGTAGAGGATGTCTCAACCTTTTCAGAATAGTATTATAGAGAAAAATCTGAGTTCGTTTGGGTCTTCAAACATGGTTTCAAAGACTGACACGAAAATTTAACGGAATCTGAATTGGAGTAGCCATCTGATTATATTAAAGCATTTGACGGTGGATGTAAATTCCATAAAGAATCTCCTAATCAAATTAGAAAATCTAAACCTACAATAGAAGACTCCAAAGAAGAAAAGAAGATTCTATAATTTCAGAATTCTAAATAGAGAAGGACTCCTAAACAAAGAAAGAATCCTACACAAAGGAGTTATAAGTTACAAATGATTGTTCTGTTTTATACATAGAGCACTAACGTGATAATCAATCACTCTCTCTCTCTCTTTTGTAATCAAATTAGGAAATCTAAACCTACAATAGAAAACTCCAAAGAAGACAAGAAGATTCTACAATTTTAGAATTCTAAATAGAGAAGGACTCCTAAACAAAGAAGGAATCCTACACAAAGGAGTTATAAGTTACAAATGATTGTTATGTTTTATATATAGAGCACTAGTGTGATAATCAATCGCTCTTTCTCTTTTGCTGAAAATTTTTCTATCTTTGAAAGGATTGTAATGTATAGCTAATCTTCTCATTCAGTTCAAGGGGATTTTGAAGGCCAAACTCATGTCAATGGTGTAATCTTTATATTCAGTAACGTTGTTCTTCTTCTCTCTTTTATTGGAATTGCTTATATTATTCTTTTCTCTTTAATTATGATTTTTGTCTGAATAATTCAGTAATGGCCTGCTGAATCAGTTAGATTAATATTAATTGCTATATTTAGAATCTATGATATGTAATTGTCCTGATTCTAATCAAAAGTAACAAACAGTGGTAGATGATTATGTCCAAGTTTTCGTTTCATCATTGTGAATAATATAACCTAAGTTAAATAATTCTCGCTTGTGTGTGATTATTGCTTAAATTGATCTATTTTCCACCCTCTTAATGCTGCCATTAAATTAAACATTGAGAGCTTATTCAGTGTTGTTCAATGATTAGATCTCTCTGAAGAGCTTGTTTTAGTAGAGATACTTAAGGAAAAACTCGGGTAACAGAGCTTATTGTTATCTAGGGTCTTTAATTCTAATTGGAAGGAAGAGCTTAACGTTGCAATTAATTTTACTCATTGCATGTGTCGGTGGATATTGAACCAAGAACTGAATATTCTCATCTAATTATCTTCCTATTTAAATTCTGTCTGTTTACTTTCAATTTGATTCAAACAAGCAAACCCCCCCCCCCTTTGTTGTTGTGTTTAATTAGCATTAATTAGTATATTTAGTTTGAATAGAATATAAATTTTAATCAATTCATTCTCTGTGGGATCGACCTTTACTTACCCTACTTATAGTTTATTAATCAGGTCAGTAAAGAAATATTTAATTAAATTAGTGTATTCGACACGTTACTAAATTTTGGCGCCATTGCCAGGGAGTGAATTTTGATTAGTTTTTTTATATCTCTTTTATTTTTCTTTTTCGGATTAGTTTTTTTATTTTAACTTTTTTATTTTATCTAATTTTTATTCAGTTTCTTTTCCTCTTATTAAGTTTTTTTATAGTTAATTATCTTAGCTAATTGTGTGAGTTTTTTATTCTGACGCGATCTACTCAAAAAGGAGATCTGAATTTTGATCCACAACTTAAACGTACTGTGCGTCGGTTAAGAAAAGAATCTAGGCAGATTATGACAGAAAGAGAATCAATCCCTCTCAGAGGATTTATTTTTAAAAGTTCTTCAAATGACTCTGAACAAGAAGAAATCGTGGCTGAGAATGACAGGACATTAAAGGAGTTGGCTACTCCTGATTTTAACCAACAACCTTTGTGCATTCAATACCCTACTTTGGACGTCGCTTTTGAGCTTAAGTCTGGTTTAATTCATTTGTTGCCTAAATTTCGTGGTTGTGTAGGTGAGGATCCAAATAAACACCTGAAGGAATTTCATGTAGTGTGTTCAAGTATGAAACCGACAAGAGTGTCTGAAGAATAGATCAAATTACGAGCCTTTCCTTTTTCATTATTAGATGATGCAAAAGATTGGCTCTACTACCTACCATCTGGGATGATTACTACATGGAATGAATTTAAAATATTATTTAAAAAAAAATACTTCCCAGCCTCTAGAGCCGCCACTATCAGAAAGAAAATTTGTGGCATACGACAGTACACTGGAGAAACATTCCATGAATATTGGGAGCATTTCAAGAAACTATGTGCCAGCTGTCCACATCACCAGATAAGTGATTAACTCCTAATTCAGTATTTTTATGAAGGATTATTGCCCATGGAAAGGAACATGATAGATGCAGCAAGTGGAGGAGCTCTAGTAGATAAAACCCCTGAAGCTGCAAGAAGGTTAATTGCAAACGTGGCTGTAAATTCTCAATAATTTGGTACAAGAAACGATGCACCACTCAAAAAGGTGAATGAGGTAAATACATCTTCCCTCGAACAACAATTATCTGACCTTATCCTCTTATTAGACAAATGGCTGTAGGAAATTTACAGTAGGTAAAAGCTTGTGGGATATGTTCGATGATAGGACACTCAACTGATATGTGTCCAACACTTCAAGAAGGACCCACCGAACAAGCCAATGCTGCAAATAACTTTCTAGGACCACCAATGCAGTATGATCCATACTCTAATACATACAATCCAGGTTGGAGAGATCCTCCAAACATGAGCTATGGAGGAAACGGACCAGCAAGGCAGAACTTCTATCAAAATAGATAACCAACTTTCCAACCCAGGCCACTTGTCCCTCATAATTCAAACTCATCATTAGAGGACATAGTTAAATCTCTTACTTTAAATACCCAATAATTTCAAAAGGAAACAAAATCCAGTATTCAAAGTCTAGAGAGTCAGGTAAGTCAAATGGCAACTATTGCAAGTCGTTTAGAAGTTCAGGTTGGAGGAAAATTACCATCACAAACTGTGGTGAATCCAAAAGAAAATGTGAATGCTGTGACACTCTGAAGTGGTAAGAAACTTGAGGAACCAACAAGGATGAGCCCTGTTGTCCCAAATGAAGAAAAAATTGAGAAAAAAAATAGAGAAAGATGAAATAGCTGTTCAACCTGAGGTAACACCCAAACCTTCTATTCTGTCTAAGACAAATCCTCTTCCTTTTCTTAGCAGATTTACAAAATCCAAGAAAGAGGACAAGGATAAGGAGATTTTGGATTTATTTCATAAAGTGGAGGTAAATATACCCTTGTTGGATGAAATCAATCAAGTGCCCAGATATGCAAAATTTCTTAAAGAGTTATGCACAAACAAAAGGAAGCTGAATGGTAATGAAATATTAAGTATAGGAGAAAATGTCTCAGCAGTCCTCCAAAGAAAACTTCTTGCCAAGTGTAAAGATCCAGGTATGCTCACCATTCCCTGTAACAGAGGTAATACCAGAATTGAGAAAGCTATGTTAGATTTAGGAGCATCTATTAATGTAATACCACAATCTATTTATAATTCATTAAATCTAGGCCCTTCGAAAGAAACTGGTGTCATTATCCAATTGGCTAATCGTACTAATGCGTACCCTGAGGGGGTAGTTGAGGATGTTCTTGTGCAGGTAAATGAGCTAATATTTCTAGCTGATTTTTATATTCTGGACATGGAAGATGATATCTCACCTAATCCAGCACCTATCTTATTGGGAAGACCATTCTTGAATACAGATCGAACAAAGATAGACGTTCATGATGGTACCCTCATAATGGAATTTGATGGTGAAGTAATTCATTTTAATATTTTTGAAGTCATGAAACACCCTAATTTCTGTAGTACAAGATTTTTTGCTATTAATACTGTTGATTCTAGATTGCAGGAAGTGTTTGAATTAAATAATAAGAATGAACTGGAGGTTGCAATTACCACAGAATTATAGTTAGAGGAGAACGATGAGATAGAGATTAGTAAAGAATTGAAGGAGACTATGACAGCTTTACATTCTTTAAAACTAATTCCAAAAAAATGTAGAGTTTCTTTTATAAAGCTACCTGAGTCTCATAAAAAATTATTATCCTCTATTTTGCAAGTTCTTACCCTAGAATTGAAGCCATTGCCATCCCATTTAAAGTACGAGTATTTGGGAGAGAATGAGACATTATCGATAATCATTGCGAAGAACTTGACACCTAGTCAAAAAGAGAAGTTGGTTCAAATGCTATGGTATCATAAGGAATATTGGGCCTATTAGGTGGTCAAGTATTGTAATATGAATATGATTGATGCTGGTGTTCAAAGGAAGTTGCAACTGCAAGAACTTGAGGAGTTGAAGAATGATGCATACGAGAGCTCTAGCATTTACAAAACAAAAATCAAGACCTTTCACGACAAGATAATTTATAGGAAGAATTTTGTTGTTGGCCAGAAAGTTCTTCTCTTTCATTCACGGTTAAAGCTATTTCCCAATAAGTTGCGTTCTCAGTGGATTGACCCTTTTGTGGTGACTAATGTTTTTCATCCTGATGCAGTGAAAATAAAGAGCTTGAAAACAAATAAGATATTTAAGGTGAATGGTCATAGACTTAAATCTTACTTTGATGGTTTTCAAATGGATAATATTAAAGAAGTGGGACTAGCAGATCCTACTTATGAGGAGTGATGGACAAAGCTAGTCGGCTAACGACGTTAAACAAATGCGTTGCTTGGGAGGCAACCCAAGAAAACAGATTTGTCTTTCTTCTCTCTATTAATTGCTTTCTTTTACATTCTTATTTTTCATTAAGGACAATGTTAGATTTAAGGGTGAGGGATAAAATTAGGATCTGTCATAGAAAATTTAGTTTTATTTAGAGTTTTATGTTTTACTTAGCTTTATTTATTTATTTATTTTTTAAACTTATTTAGTGTCGTATTTTTATTTTTAGTTTCTTTTAGTGTTAATGTGCTTTGAGAGTAGCTTTCATGAAAAATTTTAACATTTTTAACATTAGTTTTTAGTAAAGTCATACACTCTTACTATAGTTTTGACACAAAAATGAAAGGAGAGAGAAACTTAGGACATCATCACATGCAAAGTAATAAAAACCTATGTGAGGATAATATGTAGTTTGTATTTTAGGTGGGAATCGAGTTAGAAAATACATATTACCTGACCTAAAGGTATAAACCTTTTATGGAGCTAGTTGGCATTTTAGCCTTTGATTAAAGCTGAGACCTTATTGTTATAAAAAAAAAGAAGAAGAAGAAGAAGAAGAAGAAGAATTTATTTATTTATTTTTTAAACTTATTTAGTGTCGTGTTTTTATTTTGAGTTTCTTTTAGTGCTAATGTGCTTTGAGAGTAGTTTTCATGAAAAATTTTAACGTTTTTAACATTAGTTTTTAGTAAAGTCATACACTCTTACTATGGTTTTCACACAAAAACGAAAGGAGAGAGAGACTGAAGACATCATCACATGCAAAGTAATAAAAACCTATGTAAGGATAATATGTAGTTTGTATTTTGAGGTGGGAATCGAGTTAGAAAATACATATTTCCTGACCTAAAGGTATGAACCTTTTATGGAGCTAGTTGGCATTTTAGCCTTTGATTAAAGCTGAGACCTTATTGTTATAAAAGAAGAAGAAGAAGAAGAAGAAGAAGAAGAAGAAGAAGAAGAATTTATGTTCTTGAAACTAGACAGGGCATTCCGCCTCAGGAAGCGAGGTGTCTTGATTGAAATTCCTTAGATGAGATTTCTTGATAAAGAAAAAATAAAAAGTACTCTCTAGCATCAATGTCCTTGAGGATATATGCAAAAAGCGAATCAACATAAGTAACTTGGGAATGCATAACCACCTGCACTTCTCAAGCCAACTATAGTGGAGTAGCTTAGAGAGGAAGAGTATAGAAAAGAAATATGAAATATAAGTGTTGAAAGCTAAATATGGTCAAATAGGTTCTAAATCTTGGGTCTTGGTTTCCAGTGTGTTACCATAGGTTTTACTTTAAAGAAATGTATGTTTGGAAGATATAATAAGATTCCCTAATTAAAGATGCGTGCTAAGTATTTGAATCACATGAGGTAATAAAGTTTAAGTGTGGGGGTTTCCTTATTTCTTGATCTCAGGTTGAATGTTTTGATTAATAGGATTTGTGTATGTTTTTTTTCCTAAATATCAAAATTAAATTTTAGAATTTTTATATGAATTTTGTGTGTTTATTCTCTGAAAACACTCACGAGACATAACTCGTCCACTAGGGGTGACTGAGGGGTTTAAAGGCTTGTTGCACGTGCTAAGTGCAATCGTGATTCCTACGAAAGTGAGTTAGAATTTTATTTTTATATTTTTCTTTACCTGAGGACGTGCAAAAGCTAAGTGTGGGGGTATTTGATAAGTGTGTGATTTTTATATTTTTATTCCCTTTGTGCTATCCTTTTTAATGTGTTTTATGTCTTATTGAACTGAATAGGTTGAATTTTATTAATTTCACATATTTTATAGACATTGTGAATTAATTGTTAAAATATAGGAAAATTTCAACATCCTTAATATTGACGTTTTGAGTTTCATGCAAGTTTTTGACATGAAAAGAGTTTCATAATTGAAAAGTTGTCTTCAGTAAAGTTGTAGAGGACGTCTCAATCTTTTTGGAATGGTATTATAAAGAAAAATCCGAGTTCATTTGGATCTCCAAACGTGGTTTCAAAATCTGACATAAAAATCTAATCGAATCCGAATTGGAGTAGTCTTCTGATTGATTAAAGCATTCGACGGTGGATGTAAATTCCATAAAGAATCTCCTAATCAAAATAGAAAATCTAAACCTACAATAGAAGACTCCAAAGAAGAAAAGAAGATTCTATAATTTTAGAATTCTAAATAGAGAAGGACTTCTAAATAAAGAAGGAATCCTACACAAAGAAGGAGTTATAAGTTACAAAGGATTGTCATGTTTTATATATAGAGCACTAATGTGATAATCAATCTCTTTCTCTCTTTTGCTGAAAATTTTTCTATCTCTTAAAGGATTGTAATGTCTAGCTAATCTTCTCATTCAGTTCAAGGGGATTTTGAAGCCCAAACTCATGTCAATGGTGTAATCTTTATTCAGTAACGTTGTTCTTCTTCTCTATTTTATTGGAATTGCTTATATTATTATTTTCTCTTTAATTATGATATTTGTCTGAATAATTCAGTAATGACCTGCTGAATCAGTTAGATTAATATTAATTGCTAGATCTTAAATCTATGATACGTAATCGTCCTGATTCTAATCAAAAGTAGCAAACAGTGGTAGATGATTATGTCCAAGTTTTCATTTCATCATTGTGAATAATATAACCTAAGTTAAATAATTCTCGCTTGTGTGTGATTGTTGCTTAGATTGATCTATTTTCCACCCTCTTAATGCTGTCATTAAATTAAACATTGAGAGCTTATTCAGTGTTGTTCAATGGTTAGATCTCTCTGAAGAGCTTGTATTAGTAGAGATACTTAAGGAAAAACTCGGGTAACAGAGCTTATTGTTTTCTCGGGTCTTTAATTCTAATTGGAAGGAAGAGTTTAACGTTGCAATTAATTTTACTCATTGCATGTGTGGGTGGATATTGAACCAAGAACTGAATATTCTCATCTAATTATTTTCTTATTTAAATTCTGTCTGTTTACTTTCAATTTGATTCAAACAAGCAAAACCCCCCTTTGTTGTTGTGTTTAATTTGCATTAATTAGTATATTTAGTTTGAATAGAATATAAATTTTAATCAATTCATTCTCTGTAGGATCGACCTTTGCTTACCCTATTTACTGTTTATTAATCAGGTCGGTAAAGAAATATTTAATTAAATTGGTACATTCGACACGCTACCAATCGATGACTTCCATTCCACCACTTAAGGTATGTTCTCCATTCCCATTTTCTCTCTGGCTTATTAAACCTAGGTTTTCATCCTTTTTTTTATCCTTTTCATCAAATTAAAACTTATTCAACCATAGGAATGTCATTTTTCTTGGTTGAAAATGATGTTGGACACCCAACGGATGAAAGCCCTCAAGAAATTTTGGGTTTCATCAGTTGGTTTGACCAAACACCTAAAAATTTGATTTTTGACCTAAAAAATTTGGGATTTTGCCCAATTTTTTGAATTTTTATAAAATTTCTTTAAATTGATTGAAATTTCCCATCAGTTATTTATTGCAGGATGGTTTGTAATCCAAATAAGTCATCCTGCCCATGTAATTGGGTGAAAAGTGAGGCTTTTGACCAGTTTACGCCATTATGTTGCCCAAATTTCTAAAATTTTCTAACTTATTTATTTGTTTATCTTTCTTGCAGTTAATATGGACCAAACCAAGAATCCTCGACCATATGATGCTTTTTGCTTCCACTCAATCGAGGTCGAGGCACAGTACCCCTGATATTGACACAAGAGGGTAGAGGTGGGCCAGTTTGTCAACCTGCCTAGTTTAGCTCTTTTTGATGTAGAGAGAGCATTTGACGACATGGGTTGGCTCTTAGTGACCCAATATAAAGCGTGCACTTGTCCAGACTTGATCAAACACTTTTACTGTAACCTACAGCTTGAGGGTAATCCAGAGGACATGGACAGAGGTAGGGAGCTTAGGATAACCAACTGGGTGAAAGGGGCACTTATCTCCTTTAACACTCAGCAGTTGATGGATATTATGGGTATTTCAAACTAGGGTTAGTTAGTTTATTGCACTCCAAAGGAGCGTAAGTTTTTGATAGAGACTATGCGTCCAAAGGTGAGCAGATAGATTCTTCGAAGTGATTGTCGGGAGATGAGAGCTATCAACCTTCTTCCTGAGGCACGAGTATATTGCAAGATCATAAAGCATGATCTCAAACTATAGAGTGGGTACTACGAGCACGTCTCACAGCTGACCCAATACCTCCTATATAGTATCTGCACTAGACAACCAGTTTGCCTACCTTACATTATTATCCGCACTATGTATAGAGCCACGACGCCCAACCTAAAGGGCAACTTACCCTGTGGTTGCCTGATTTCCACTCTTCTCACTCGCCTGCAAGTAAGCCTGGTGGATGAGAGATTTTATGAGGACACGATTTCAATTGACCTCGACTGGAATGCTATCTGTAGGATGGAGATGCAGGGTGTGCAAGTCAGTGACGAGGACTAGAATGCTTTAGAGCGTCCTTTACGTCGGGTCCCAACAGCAACAGTAGTAGAGTTTGAGGCAGTAGTGGCAGAGGGCGGAGAGGATGATGATCGAATGTATATGGATGTACATGACATCCCCCCTTTTACGCCATAACATACTATTGGAGCTGGCCCTTTACAAATTACTCCCTCGACTGGTCCCTCTTAGTCGCTATCTGAGCGGATCTTGACTCAGCTCTAGGATATTTGAGCATCATAGCAGACTCTACTGGAGGCCCAGTGAGTGACTGATCAGTGGATGGCGGACCTTGCTATGAGTCTTAATTCGACTCAAGAGCAGGTAACTTGGCTCACGAAGGTCCATGTAGAGGATTACGACAAAGATAGAGAGTCTCCACCTCATCTCCTCTCGCTCAGGGATACATGTTATTTCCTTTCTGTTTTTGTTTTTATAATTACAGAGTAATCATTCAGATTGTGCACTGTACTCTATCTTGATGGATACATTATCTTTCGGTTCAATTTCATTTGGATATACATTACTCCTAGTTTTGATGTGTATATATATTGTTTCACCTTTAGTATGTTCATTATCATCTTGCTTAATTTTTCAGTCTCAACCAACAATGTGCTTATAGTGTGTTTATATTAAAGCTTTTATTTTTAACCTATCTCAGTTCACTATCTCTCGTTGTGTCTGCGAACGGCATCACAAGATCAGTCTGTTCTCCCTCTTCTTTTTTTGTAGAATGTCTTTAATCCTTTTCTAAATTCTCAATGTGGTAAGTTATCCCTCCATCTCTCTCCGTCTTTCCTCCTCTATGTCTTCTAATTTGATTTGGTTATGGTTTTTTTTCTATCCTCTTGTTTGCAAAAATCGATTATTTTTTTCTTTTCCAAATTTGTTACACTTTTATTCTACATATTCCAGTCAGTGTTTACATCTTTTCAATTAGTATTTGTGTTGGGAAATTGCTCATTTCAGCCAATTTTGTGCCTTCCCTCCTCCATCATTCTAAATATGCCAAATAAAGAAATTTTTAGGTATTTTTATGGTGCCAATTTGAGTATGTCGAGTAAAAATTAGTTGGTTGCTCTATTTCATACTAGAAAAGATTCAGTTAAAGCAAAATTACATGTGGAAAAATTTCTATTCCATCAGTTTATTCTTACGGTTTTCACACTCTACTGCTAGAAACCTAAAAGGAATAGAAAACCCAAAGAAGAGCAAGAGTAGAAAAGGAAAACTCCTTCCAAGATGATGAAAGTAGTAGGTAGAATTTCTCTCTCTTTCTCTCTATATTTGACTTTCTCTGGGTCTATCAATGTGTGCAATCAATTTATCAAAAATAAAATAAAATTTCTAGCTTTGTCTTGGTTTTCTTTCCCTTTCTTGAAGAAACCCTAACCCTGCCTTCCAATTCTTAGTCCTCATTGGTGACTGCAGAAAAAACATTTGCCTTTTCAAGGATTCCATGATGAATGGATAAACAGTCTCAAGAATACAATTCTTCCCCAATTTTTTTTCTCTATGTCCTCTTCTTTTACCGGCCTCCTCTGTAACATCGGCGATATTATTTACCGCCATTTCCAAGCTTGCCCCTGAAGACGTCTCTCAACGTCTCTACCTAGACTGGCACAACCCCATGGAACAACCCTTTCTTTGGTTTCATATTTTCATCCAAATCTCTTCACCAACCTCTTCAGATCGTTCCTCTTAGATGATGATAATGATGACAATGACTGGGACAATGGGAACAATTTCGACAAGCCCTTGGCATTTGCACTAGCATGGAAGAACCCTTCAGAAGACCTCGTGACATGGGTTGAGCAAATTGAATGTGGGTTCAGGCTTATGGTTCCTACAATTGTTTTTTGTGCCAGGAATGCTTAGTTTGGACTCTAGATTTATTGATTGCGTAGCCAAGGTCTAGGTGTGTTGTGGTAGGAGAAAAGAGGTGACGAAAGCCATAGAAGGTGCTGCATTGGGGTGGACTCTTATGATGGCAGATCTAGCGGTGGTAGGGGTGCCTCTGATGGGGAGAATTGTCACACCCCAAAATACCAGTATAAAATTTTCTTTTGGGATACAACTGGAATCAACACCTTAGTTTGGATGTGATCCCACTAGGACCTCATAAGCGGTGCACATACATACCAACCATCACTAGCACAATGCCACAAGTATAATCCAAAGTAAATAATAGTGGAAGGTAATAAATAACCGTGAGCATATTAATGATAATTAAATCTAGCATTACCATTGTTACCTCCTCAAACGAGGTTCATCATTAGACTTTATAGTTCAAATTTAAAGTACGTTACCCTATAAATTACGGGTTATCAAAACATAAGAAATAATCCAAAAGAATTTAAACAAATTGTTTGTTGAGCAAGATCTCCTCTCCCGAACAACTACTCACCAAACACGCACGCATCGCACTCACAACCTGCGTCTTGTGCTTCATATTCATACTGTACTCCTCCTAGCTGGGCCAGGTGAGTAACTGCGGGTGCATTCAAGTAGTCCACAATGGTAGTACCTGCAATACCATCTAAAAGATTGGTGTATGCTAGCGTCAACTCTCCAACATGAGCTCAGTGAGAAATAGACAGGTAAGCAATCAAATGTGCATGATCAGTTTATTACACATACAAATGTAGAAGTCAGGTAACATGTATGCCATGTGCTATGGTAAGGCCTAACCACACCTCTCAGAGGCTGATTACAACCTCTATGTATGGGAGTGCTGGGTACTCACCAGCCTACCCAGTAGCCCTGGTGCCCCCACACGACGTCCCAATCAGAATGGTGATTAGGCAGCAAGTCTGGCCAACGATGCTACAATGAATACTATTGACCCTTCCCCCCTTATCACTCCACTCTACCGGTACCTGACCCCCTACTAGCTAGGGTTGCATATAGGAGTAGTGCCACTAACAAAAATCTACATGCCATCCAATTTATTCCTTTCACCAAACCTAGTAGGAATCCCATGCCATCCGTTTTGCCCCCCCCCCCCCCCAAGATGTTGTCATCCCACTACGGGTGAGTGACATACTCTTCAACCATCATAATAAAGAGTAGTTCCGACGGTCCTCGATCGTTTCACCATTAATTAACAATTTCAGTCACATACATTCACACAATAGTTCATGATACAAAATGCGAATGCATGCATAAACAATTATTGGATGACATGTTGTCATAGCAAGCATGTAGTACAACAATTATATATTCAAACACTCTAAAATTAGTCAGGGGTTCTGTTTCTTACCTGATACGGCTTGTTTGAGGTTGTTCCCACTAGCAAGGTCCATGTTTATGAGACATTCTATGCCTATACAAGGTGTATGGTCATTAATTTGAACTCCTGCCTGATTTACTTTTGATCTGTACAAGTTTAGGCTTTATCGGTCGATGTATCGATTGGTACCGTATCGATCGGCTTAGGGTCCAGTAGAAATCCAGACCTTCTGCCATTTGCTGGTCTATATCACGGTCGGTATAGAGTATCGACTGGTATAGAGTATCGACTGTGACATCGTCCGGCTAATCACTGAGACCCTTTCTGGAGTTTTTCGGTCAATATACCGGTCTGTACTATATAGTCCGCCATACCAACTACCTTCCCCTAGTGGCCTCTTTTCTGCTTTGTGAGTTAGGATTCCTTTTTTGGTTTCATCTTTTCCCTTTCGAGTGTACGGTGGTCCGATGGTTGGGTGTCTCTTAGGCCTATATTTCATCTTATCAATTGTGAACTCGATTACTTGGCCTATGCCACTTGTTAGGAAAAGTTACTCTCTTTTAACAACCTACATTCGCTTCATTATCAGATAAAGATGAGTGTCAGACCTACATCCTTTACTAGAGCATTAATTTTCTCATTAAGGTTTGCAAGAGTTAGGGTTTTACAGACAATGATTTGATCACTGTTGATCAGAGGTGCTTCTCTGTCGGTGATTTCCCCTCCATAGGAGTGCTACAGGGTTGAGCTACTCCTTCTCCTTCCTTTTCATTCGGGTTGAGCTACTCCTTCTCCTTCCTTTTCATTCGCCCTTCCTTTTGAGAACATGTCAAAACATTCTGAGGTTGAGACATTCTCAGAGGAGGGGGAAAGGTAGGGTTTTTATTTATCCCAGGTTTCCTTATTGGAGTTGAACTCTCAGTTTGAATGGGGACTCCTACGGAATTGCCAAGTGGCAAGAATCTGAATTTGGGGAGAGATTCCTTCCCTTTTTAACTTCGAAGTAGTTAGGATAAATGTGGGTCCCTCTAGATCCATCATTGGGTCCTAGGAATATCCTAATCGTTTCCCCCATTCGAACTAAGTTGTGAGTTTTGAAGTTTGGTCGATTTTACCCTTAGCGGTTGATGGTACTGGTCCATGGACTGCCGGGATTACTGGTCGACTAGTATTGATCGGTTCCCCTTAAATACTATTGATTATATAACCCATGGTTAGAAAAGAATATAATGATTCAAAAAGGGTACCTGTCACGTTGGTCCTTAATTTGACATTGTGTCGGGTTCGGCTATCGTGGAAAACCCTGACACGAAAGAAAATCCGAGTTAGACCGGGTTTTTTTGGGTACGGGTTTTACAAGAACTGCTGTCTATCTTGGCTGCTTCTTGGGAAAAGATTAATGGCGGATTGGGTTCTTGTTTTTGCAGTAGGGGGGTAGGTAGGTGAAGGCATAGGAAGGTTAAAAAGGTATTTTTCATTTGGAAGTGATAGTTTTCCTTGGAAGAACATAGGGGTATATTTGTCCATTTAATCTAAAGTTTAACACCATCTAAAAAAGGGACAGTTGTAATTGTTTGAAACATTTTGGGTGTACCTGGGTTACGGGCAAACTACAGAAGATGTACCCGTAATTTACCCTATATTTTATATTGTTTCGCTTCATTTTCAACGTTGGAGAATCACTGGAAGTAACCACTCCCAGTTAAAAACTTTTATTCCCAACAAAAAAATAGGATTAGTGGGGTAGAAATCATCTTCGGTTGCCAAGTTGTGCCAGCCGTGATCGCATCGCTGGTCTTTATCCTATGTGCGTACCCATGTATCAGTATGCGCACCGGGTGAAGGCCAGTCGTGTGATCACGGGTGGCACCTCTCCGACGACGGGAGAGGATTTCTATCCTCCATAAAGAAATATCCACTGCAATTGAGTAGTTTAGCCCATGAGACTCGATATGATTTAAAAAAAAAAGTTATATTTTCTTGTCCTCTAATTCCAAAATCCAAACAATAGTAATTGATTCGCAACGAATATTACAAACAAATAAGAGACAAGGTACAAGCTTTTCAAGCGCAAATTTTGACTGTTTATACCCGTACAATATAAAAGGCAAAGAATAAGCACTTTCATGTGGAAGTTCAAGGTATTGGTATTAGATTCACCGATTGATATGGGTTTTGAACTTGGCCGATCTTGATCCGATCCTTATTATTACTATATTTTCAGGATCAAATCTAGGATCAGACTGGATCGGGCATATTGACTTATCTGATACAATCCACCTACATATACCTAATAACCTGAGTGAATATGGTACTTAGTTGCATAAAATTTCAAAGTCAATTTCTTCCCATCAGGTCCGAATAATCGACCTGGTATTTGTAGGGGAATTCTGTTTGTTGGTTACTTTTCAAGTCCTTGGTCAACGATTGGAAGTTTGATGACTGGAACCTTGGATCTGAGTCTGTTAGAATTTCTATGGCTCTATCTTAATTCTGAGTTCACCATTAGTGAATCTCATTAATAGATAACTAGTTATTGGTCCCGCTCTAAGTTATAGGGTTTTCCATTAAAGTCTCTGCAGCCACATGTATTCATATTCCAACTTTCCATAACAAGGAACGCACAAAGAGTGTTCGTGGAAATTATAGAAGACCTAGGAGCAGAAACAGTTCGTGAGAGGATTTTAAGTTCAAGCTAGGGTTTAAGGTCCCGAACCATTTTGTTTCTTTTGTTCCCTTTCTGTTGTGTTTCACGGTTTAATAACCCTAGGTTTCTAGGGGAGCCATCTCATCATGATCTTCCTCCTTAACTAATGAAGTTGCAGAAAATTTCAAAATTGGATTTCTTTTTACCTGTCTAACAAAATGACTTGAAATTTATAGCGGAGTTTCAAATATGGTTAGACTCTTCAAGTCCTCGATCGGCAATTGGAAGTTTATGTTGGAATATATTTTGTAGGCTTGATTAATTACTGAGCCCATTAAGCAGTGGGAGTTTATTTCACTTGACCGACATGTTTGGTTTGGTTTGTCACAAGATAAAGAGATAGACAAACTCTGTTTCAGTGTAAGACTAATTAGGGTTTGTGACAGTATTATATATACTAGGTCATGCGTCTCTACAGCCCTAGTAGCTTTTCCTCTTTCTGCACCCACGAGCATTGAGAAGCAAGTGGAACCTCTACGAGCTATAGAAGATTATGATTAAAACTTCAAGATTAATGACGAAAACCAATCTTCTACGCACAGGTATGTCTTTACAATTATGATTTACATTGTATCTCCATTGTGTTCTAGATCTTTATATGGATTAGTCAGGGTTTAGAATGAAACCCTGTAAATGAAAAAAGTTTAACAGTTGATAGTAGAGCTAGGATCGATGGAAATTGATTGTAAGGACCTAACATGATTGATTGAATTGGAAAGAGAAAATTTTCTTGAATTTTGAATCGAATCCATCGGAGTTTCCCATCGACAAAAATTTTTTGATGGCTAAAAGGCATCAAGTTATATATCATTAGAAAGAGCACGTAAAGGAGGCGACGACGATCTAAAAATCACCACTACCGGCCGTTGGACGCCCTGCTACGTGCCGGCAATAGTAGCGAGTGAATATCATTCGTGGGGGAAAGAAATAAAAAAATATATAAAAATAAATGCGGAGGCATTGACCTGATCGTCGAGTCAACTCAAAAACCCTAACGGGTTAGCTTGGCCATGGAATGACTCGGCCCAAGTTGACCCGGGGTACAGACCTACTTGTTGCACTTGTGGGTAAACACATGCGACCCGGCCCACTGTTGACCTGATCTAATGACCTAGCCAATTGTTGGTTGACCGATCTGATGACCCATTTTCATGACCCGGAACCCAACCCAACAACCAGGGATATTGGACTAGAGGACCTGATTTTGTGGGCAGGGTTAAACAGGTGGTCGGACCGGGGAACCAAGCTTAGAGAGTGTATACACACCACCTTCTAGAGGCGCATAAGAGCTCGTCTGATGAGGTGCAATTTTTTTGCGTTGGACTTGTCTCATCGAGATATTTTGTTTGGTAGGTAATATGAATAGTTTTGGGATGAAGAAAGAATTATTTTTGGACAAAAAGTATCCTTTGGGACCCGATTTACAGTCTTTTTGTAGGATATTCTGTTAATATGTACCATGTATTTTGATGAGCTATTGTGCATGCTTTTTATGAATGTTTAGCTTTATATTTGGAATATAAGTGTGACATTCATGATGTTTAAAATCCCACTTTTGCTACAAAGAGAGTTTGGTGATATTGTGGTGGAATTGGGTAGAACCCACCAAAGTGGCACACCTTGTTTCATTATGATGCGTTCAAATTCAAGGTTGTGGTGCATTTATAAATGCTTCAAAGTGAGGGAGTGTTCACCTAAAGGTGGTACTACCAGGCGTAGTTGTTATAAGGGTTTGTTAGTATTATGTTGGGATTAGGTGGAATCCATCAAAGTGGTAAATCTTGTCCCTTCAAGACGCTCTCAAATTCAACATGAACGCATTTATAAATATATATCAAGAATCTACACATTTGTAAGAGTAGTTAGACTGAAAGTGTCCACCCAAAGCTGTCACTACCAAGTTTTAAAGGTACATTTATGCACACGGGTGAAGGGTTTTGGCTTTAGGGATCTTATTAACCCAAATGTGGTGGGATTTTCGAGGGTCATGACTCTTTCGCAGTTATTGCACAAACACTAGGGAGAACAAATGCATACTTGTCCCAAAGGATGAATTTGCATTTTGGTTGACTCCCGGAAGAATGTTACTTGCTTGTATGTATTAAGTTAATGCTAGTACAATTGGTTTGTGAGTGTGAGTCATGTCTTCATTTACTACACTACACAATAATTACGCATTATTATTTTATAATTTCAAAATGTCTAAGCAAGCAGTCTTGTTAGTGTTTTTGTTCTCTCTAGAACCAATTACAAACAATGTATTAAGGAACTAGAGATTTCTTTAGGTATGTTAGACCTAGATATGAGTATCACTGAGAAAAAAAATTGTTAAGTACCCCAGTTGAAATACAACATATGGAAAAATAGAAAAATGCAAACAAGAAATGTTAGTTTATGATTAGGGAATATGTCCTTGAGTCTATATTAGACGGGATTGAGGGAAAAAAACAGCTAATAGTTTACTAAAAGGCATCAAAGCAAAATATGAGGAAACTGAGAAGCCGCAGATGAGTACTTTAATGGCAAAATTATCTATCACGGTTTATGATGGAAAATGGTACTAACAGAGATCATATTGTAGGGCTTGTTGGTATAGTTGAAAAACTCAAGAATATAGGAAATCCTGTTTATAAGGATCATTTGGTATACTTGGTATACCTAATGAGTATAAGCAAATTAAGGTGGCATATAGAACTTCAAGAACGAAGTGGACTTTAGATGAATTGATAGCTACTTGTACCGAAGATGAAGAAAGTAACAAAAAAGAGGTTTTTTAGAGACCATCAATGCTATCTTTCACAAGAAAAACTCTAACAAGGGCACTAGACATCAAGGGGTTGGACCCCACAAGAGAGGAAAACATTTTTTTGATAGAGGAAAGAAATCCTACAACAAGGAGAAGGATGTTAAGGAGCAGCGTGAGGAAATGGATCTGAGCGGCATCAAATGTTTTTGGTGTCAAAAGAAAGGGCACATGAAGAGAGATTGCAGGAACAGAATGTGTTAGTTGGAGAAGAAACATAACTCTAGGAATTATAAGGAGGAGGATGCATAGAAAGAATAAAGCCAGCATGTTCGTAATATACAACTCAGATTGGAAGTCGCAATGATAGTTAGAATTTATTTGAATTTAATTATTTAGCATTTTGAAGGTTCAGTTTTGTTTCCTCCACAAAGGAAAGTTTGTTTTTAGTTTAAGAGTTACCAAGACATGATTCTATTAAGGTTTTTTTTTTTTTTTTTGTACGACTTTATTTTATCTTAAGGATTTTTTATGCAATGAATATTTTTATGTGTTAAATATTAAATTTTGAGTTTACGGTTATGATTGAGTGGTCGGGTGCTTCCAAGATCTTTAAAGACAAAGGATGAATATTATACTGTAATGTTGTGCTAGTGGGAGTCTTTAGCGATCTATGGGTAATGTGATAGTCACAAATTATTTTGATATGCTCAGACAGTGGGAGGTTTTTTTTGTATTTGATGTCATGCTTATTTGTGTTGCTTGTGAGACAGAACATGCTGTATTTAGCTAAAGACAAAGCAGACTGTATTTAGCCAAAGATAAAACAAGCTATATCTAACCAAAGGCAAATCAGACAGTTTTTAGCCAAACATCAGACATTGTTTAGCCAAAGACAAACCAGACAGTATTTAGCCAGAAAAAAATAAGGTAATATTCAACCAAAGTTAAAAGGCAGTATTCAACTAAAGAAACAATGGCGGTAAGCCAAAGTGTGATATTAGTCCATATTGGAGGTTATTTGCCCATGAGGTGGATAATATTACATATAAGGTTTTGAGGTAACTCAATCAAAGGTAATTCAATGAAAGAGTAACTCATTATCTCAAGGCGATTCATATTGTTAAGTAGGCTTTTGTATATGACTGACAAAAAGTTGTATGCCAGACATTGAGGTGTATCTTCTGCTATTGTTTGACATTGACAGGCTTGATAGCTAGATTACAGTAGGTGACTTGTCATGTGAATGGACTCCATGACCACACTATTAAATAGTGGTTTTGTAATTAATCTAACCCAAGTAGGAGAATGTTGGAATAGATTTTGTGGGCTTGATTAATTACTAGACCTATTGAGTGGTGGGAGTCTGTTTCACTTGGTTGACCGGTTTGTCTGGTTCGTCAGAAAATAAAGCGACAGGAAAGTCCTATTTTAGTGTAGGACTGATTAGGGTTTGTGACATTATTATATATAAAGTCATGAGTCCTTGTAGCCCTGGTTGCTTTTCTTCTCTCTGCACCCACGAGCATTGAGAAACAAGTGGAACCCATTTGGGCTGTGGAAGATTATGATCAAAGTTTCAAGATTAACGATGAAAACCAGTCTTCTACGCACAGGTATGTAAGACCCGCACTCCGTAAACCCGGTCTAAACCTTGGTTTTGTGTCGTAGCAGGTCTTCCGATCATCACCGGGCCAGACGGGACGAGCGGATGACAAACAAGTACGAAATCGGACCAAAGACGATCAAATCAACATGATTTTATGTTGACCGGTCGATGGTACCGGTCTTGGTACCGGTCGACCGGTCAGGTCTGCGCAGCTGTGTGTGGAGATCCGAAAATTGACTTCTGAGGGTCCTACTTTCCTGATTTCGAATCTAAGACTTTCCTAATCCTAATAGGGTTACTAAACCCTAATTCTAGCCTATAAATACACCCTTAAACCTCCTCAAATCCTTTCCATTGTCTCTCGCAAACCCTAGAGAAGAGAAAGAGGTTGGAAAGGAGAAGGAGCTAGGAAGAAGAAGAAGGTGCCGCCATTGCCGTTCGACGAAGCTCACTCTACACCAGTCAACGGTAAGTGTTTGAATAAATCTTCTTACCCTATGTTAGTTGTGTGGGTGGATCAATACCATGCAAAGTAGGTATTGATCTAAAACCCTAAACTGGCCAATAAACCCTAAGTTGCCGTCAAACCCTAGATTCGAGTTCTGAGATGATATTCATCGAAATAAGACTTGAATGAGTTGGGGATAACTCTAACTCCAAGTTTAGACTTAGAATGGATAGGAGAAACCCTAAAAATCCAAGGAAATCGATCGACGGCAGTCGAAAAACCAAGTGTATGGTCTTCCGGAGACATACCGGTCGACCATACCGGTTGCTAGTTTGCTCACAGAGCTGCAACCGGTATGTTGCGACCGGTCAGCTCTGAAAGGCTGGTTTTAGACTTTGTTGGTTTTCGACCAACGTGAAACCTTAAGGAAACTATTCTAATGAAACCCTAATAATATTGTAGGACTTTGTAACTTTCCGTTTGGATCTTGCGACGTGGAGCAAGCTAACAAACGAGCGTCAGGTAAGGGAATCTGACCTAAACCTAATAATTAATGGACAGTAAATCGTTGTTAACCACCTGATTAGATCTGATGTGATATTTGTCCATATTCACATGCCATCTTTTAATTTCAGTTATTATTACTATTCATGCATTGTTAGGATGTGATTGTTAAGCATGTGATTGTTTTCGTTAGTGTGTGGAGTGGGGCATGGGCCTGGGATTGCTTCTCATACTAGCACCTTTTGTAGTATTTTGTCTTAACATGCTTGGTACGGGTGGGGCATCAGGGGAAGGTCATGGTACGGTGGTCTCCGATATTGATGTTGGCCTGGCCATGGTTATGTGGCACTGTGGTCTTCGAGTCGACGCTGGCTTGTCCACGATGCTTTAGCTCAATCTCTATGCCGTAGGGAGTTATGTTGGGATAGGGTCTACCTGCGTATTGTTTCTATCCTAGTGGGTTAGTTGCGGATAGGGCATTAGGGGAGGTGTGGGAATGCCTTAGCTCTATCTCTATGTCGTAGACGGCTGTGCTAGGATAGAGCATACATTGATGACATATATGATTGGTTAGTTGCGAGCCCAGTTTGCGAGCCCTGGCCAGTAGGGGCTTAGGTACTGGTATGGGTAGAGCATTAGGGGAGGTACGGGGGTATCTTAGCTCTATCTCTATTCCATGATGGGTGCATGTGGGCCAATGGGGGTGTGATCCATGAGGTGCCACACACTCGTGTATAGAGGTGCGGGGGCCACCAAACCTTTCTATAGCACATTGCAAACTTAAAACCAGACCACATCATAAAATGATTGTTATTCATGCATAATATTATGAAACTGTCTGATTGTCTTACTGAGCTAAGTTGTGAGCTCACCCCTTTGTGTACACATTGTTTTAGATGTTGATGCAGGTTACACTGTAGATGACTACATGAATGCTCCGGCTTATGGTGGTGTTGCTGCGTTGGATGTACAGGTAGGAGAGGACGAGAATGATGCTTCATGCGAGTGCCTTTTCTGTGTGTACCTTTGATTTGACTTTTATTTATTTTCAGTTATTTTTGTTTGATATTAAAAAGATGTAAAAGATATTTATTTTATGTTTGGATTTGAATAATTGGATACTTATTTAATTTATCAATAGATACTCAGTTCATTTTATTATAAAGTCTTCCGCTGTAATATTTATATTCTGATTGTGGTTATGTGTAATGGTTTGTATGAGTGGACACGGCCTATTCGAGATCCTGGTGTGAACCGTTGGTTCAATGACGGTTCACTCACACCATTCTGGTTGGATCAGAATTTGTGTGTGACAGGTATGTCTCTACAATTATGATTTACATTGTATATCCATTGTTATCTAGATCTCTGTATGGACTAGTTAGGGTTTAGAGTATGAATGGAAAAGGCCTAATAGTCTAATGGCCAGAACCTTGGATCTAAGCCATATCTTTCTCTTTTACAGAGGTAAGATGGTTTGCATCTTCTTTCTTGAATTCAAGAAACTGAATTACAGCTTCAATTGACACTTGTCTCTAGTTCTATCTCCATTTCATAGACATGGTGATTGATTTGAATGATTTGAATGATTTCCTTTTTAATAGGAATTGATTTCATGGATGTTTTTGCATTCCTAATCAGAATCTTATGTTCACTTGTTAAACCTATTTGGTGTTCTAGCTTCACCGGTTGCTGAAGAGGGCCGAGATTGATGGCAAAGGTGTTTAACTCGATGGAGGTAGTGATGCCTCCAAGGGCGACGGTTGTCAAGCAGGAAGTGAACCACAAGTGCTGGTGTTGGGAAAAGATCATCTCCAGTCCAACTGTCACTCAAGTTGTAATCTAGCAATTGGAGTCAGTCCAGCATGCATGGCAATACTCCAACTGCCGAATCACAACTTGAGGGATGATTGAACTTGAGAGGAGTTCGGTTGATGTTCCTCTCTGCTTTGAATTCTCTATTCCCAGTCTTTTTTGGCTATGAAAATGATTTATCTAGAGATTGTTCCTAAAAAGTGAATGTTACAGCCAGTATCAATCTGGATTAGTTTGATTCTGATCGATCCGGATCCAATCAGGATAGGTTTTCCAAGTGACCGATACTGATCCAATACTTGGATTCATAACCTTGTGTGAAACTGGCACGTGCCAAATAGTACCACACTTCCCTATTTTATTGTCAGGGAGAGGATAATGCAGAGAGGGGTTGGATGATATTGTATTTTAACCTTGAGGGAATGTTGGATTCCTTTTTGAGATGATAGAGGCCAACCGATCTCAGCGGTCCAAGGAGCGGTTCGCTTTGCTTTAGCTAAAATGGGTGAGTCACTTGCTATTAGAATGGTTCTTCAATTTGAGTTGGATGATGGTTTTACCAGAATTATTTTGGAAGCCGAATGTCAAGAGGTGATTAATCATATCATGAAACCAGATTTTCGTACTGAGATTGAGTTGCGGCCGGTGTTGGAAGACATCAAAGTCTTAGGCCTGTTTGATAAAACTTCTGCTTCTGGATTCTATGGATTCTGGCTCCAAGGGAACCATTTTGGAGTAGAAGCGTGTTTGATAAGTCTGGTTAGATTCCAACTCCCATAGAGTAAACCGGATTTAGAATGGCTCCAGAATCCAAAATTTTGGAGTCATAAATACTCGCTCCAAGCTGTTGAATCAAATTTTTGGGAGAAAGAAAAGAGTCGACTCTCAAATGACTCTCAATTGATCACCACCACCACCACCACCACCATCGTCACCACCACCCACCACCGCCACCACAACCACCACCACCACCGCCACCACCCACCACCACTTGAGTCTCACTTGAGTCATAAATACTTGCCCAGGGAACCATTTTGGAGTAGAAGCGCGTTTGATAAGTCTAGTTGGATTCCAACTCCCATAGAGTAAACTGGATTTAGAATGGCTCCAGAATCCAAAATTTTGGAGTTATAAATACTTGCTCCAAGCTGTTGAATCAACTTTTTGGGAGAAAGAAAAGAGTCGACTCTCAAATGATTCTCACTTGATCACCACCGCCACCACCACCCACCACCGCCACCACAACCACCACCACCACCGCCACCACCCACCACTACTTGAGTCTCACTTGAGTCATAAATACTTGCCTAGGGAACCATTTTGGAGTAAAAGCGCGTTTGACAAGTCTGGTTGGATTCCAACTCCCATAGAGTAAACCGGATTTACAATGGCTCTAGAATCCAAAATTTTGGAGTCATAAATACTTGCTCCAAGCTGTTGAATCATCTTTTTGGGAGAAAGAAAAGAGTCGACTCTCAAATGACTCTCACTTGATCACCACCACCACCACCACCACCGTCACCACCACCCACCACCGCCACCACAACCACCACTACCGCCACTACCCACCACCACTTGAGTCTCACTTGAGTCATAAATACTTGCCCAGGGAACCATTTTGGAGTAGAAGCGCGTTTGATAAGTCTGGTTGGACTCCAACTCCCATAAAATAAACCGGATTTTGAATGGCTCCAGAATCCAAAATTTTGGAGTCATAAATACTTGCTCCAAGCTGTTGAATCAACTTTTTGGGAGAAAGAAAAGAGTCGACTCTCAACATGACTCTCACTTGATCACCACCACCACCACCACCACCGTTACCACCACCTACCACCATCGACCACCCACCACCACCACCACCCACCACTCACTTCCACCATCACCACCACCACCACCACTATTGCCACCACCACCATTGCTGCCACTGGCGGCACCCCCCCACCGCCACCCCCACCATTGCCATCACCATAACCACCACCACCACCACCGCCACCTCTTTTGCTGCCACCCCTACCACTACCAACAACACCACCACCACCGTTGCCGCCACCACCACCCACCACCCACCACTACCACAACTATTTTTCTAGACTTCGATTGGGGGGATAATGTGTTATCAAACATTTTTCCAATCCAAAAATGCTCTGGAATTCATTTTAGAATTGCTTTATCAAACAAGTTTCTACTCCAAAATAATCTTGGAGTAGCGTAGAGTAGAATCCAAATTTGAACCAGAATCCAGAATCCAGAAGCAGAAGTCTTATCAAACAGGCCCTTAGCTTTCTTCTGCAAATCATGTCTTTAAGTTCATTCCTAGGGGAGCCAATGTGGTTGCTCACATCCTTACTCAGAAGGCCTTGATGTCTATGGGGACATTGGTCATTGTCCTCTCCTTGGTTTCATGGAATGTGTTTTAGTGAAGCTTCGACTTTTACCCTTTCTTTCTAACCATAATTTTCTTCTTTACCAAAATAAATAAATAAATAACTTATCCCTTCATTTGAATATAATAATATTTAATGAGACTGTGATCAGCCCTTACAACTTTCCATTATCAGCCCTTACAACTTTCCATTACTTATCCATGACTCCTTGCAACACTTTTGTATTTAGCTCCATCCAATTAACCACACCCATAAGTCAATACATTTGCACTAATCTATACCTATACTATAACTGGATGATAAGTTCATACATGATGAAACATTATAGGTTATGTTTGGTTGTCACATAAAAAAACCTTCAATTCTCATCATTTTGGAAGTCCACCATTTGGCATTTTAGCTCATGACTCATGATGTATACATGATTTAAGATGATGAACTCATCTCAGATCATGATTTCAAAGATTGGATCAAATTGGCTGCATCAGTGGATTTCAATTTCGATTATGCATAAGTACTCGTGCAACCCTCATCAGTCATGAATGCACTTGAATATTCAATTTTTTTTTATCATTTTCCCTTCTAGTCAATAAAACAAAATAAAAAAATAAAAATGGTACTGTATATATCTTGTTGTAGTAGTATCCATGATTGCTAAAGTTCCCCATTGAACCTTATTACTTATGGAAGAAGGCATGATATGCATGGCAAGGCATGAGCATCCTTGAACTGGTGATGAAGGCAGATTTGCATGGCAAGGCACGAGCATCCTTGAACTGGTGATGGAGACCAAATGGATTCTCATTTATTGCTTTGTTAAAACCTTTCCTTACTCATTTGGTAATCGGAATCACTTTCATTATTAATAGTTGAGCTTTTCTACTTGACACTAGCCGGTGTCAAGGTTCTCTTGGCAAAGATTCCTTTTAAGGCATATCCATTGGGTCATTATGAAAATCATAATATACAAGGAGCAATAGTTTTGGTATCGGAGATGTGGATGGGTGAAGGAGTTTTGCAGCAATCCAATGGACATCGATAATCAATGTTAACAGTTGTTGATATTGAATCCATATCAAGAAGAAAAACACTTAATAGTTAATACAAGTCATTAGTGAATAGGGATAGTTCCACATAACAATGTGATGCCAATTGGGCTTGCCATTTTGTCTTGAGGAGTTAAGTTTTTTTTTTTTTTTTTTTTTTTTTTTTTTTCATTCCTGCCTTTCATGAAAAATTTATATCACCTTTCCATGGTACTCCTTGTTAGAATATTATGTGTTTAGGGTTTCCATAAAATTCATTCTCCATCTATACAGTTACCATATAACACAATAGAGAAGCCATTAACTATGAATCATAAAGACATACCTGTTTGTGAAGAGATTAATTCCCATACGCTCCACGACGCTCCAAGCTTTGATCAAAATCCCTCGGTCACAGTCTTCCACAGCTTCCAGAGGATATCCAGACTACTCTTGCTAATGGATGCAGAGAGAACTTATTAACTGTGGCTGTGGGGACTCTAACCCTGTATTTATAGAATATAGATGTAACCCTAAAACCATTCCCACAATAGAATTAGGGTTACCAAACCTATCTCATACCATGTGACAAACCAAACCAAACCGGTTATACCGTGTCAATCAGATTCCCACTAAATTAACTAGTTTAGGTAATTAATTAAGCCCACATAAATCTAACAATCTCCCACTTGGGCTATATTAATTACAAAACTATCGTCAACCAGTGTGGCTACGGAATCCAACACACTAAATCGCCACTAACTTTGAAACATCCATCAAGCTTCCCAATGCGAGCAACAGCGAATAATACACCTTAACATATGGTGTACAAACTTTTTTTAGCCACAATAGAGGTTTACTTAATACATGAATCGCCTGAGATAATGCATGAAAGTAAACTCTCATGCGAGTCCAAACTTGATTAAAAAAACCTTTAATCAAAATTACCCCAAAACCTTTATGGGCAATATAACATGGTATTTAAATATTCCAGAATTATAATATCATACTTTGGTTAGACACCACCTTAAATATTTGGTTAAATACTGCCTTGAAACTTTGGTTAAATACTGCCTTGAAACTTTGGCTAAATACTGCCTTGAAACTTTGGCTAAATACAGCCTGGTTTATCTTTGGCTAAATACAGCCTGGTTTATCTTTGACATGTCAAACACATGACTATGTATGCAAAATAGCAATAATGCAAATACTAATGTAAACAAAATCATAGTTACAAAAACTATATCCATCAAACCATGAGCAATACAATCAAACACAGTAAGTAATGTGAAAATACATGTATAAACATAAAGAGTCTTCCACTGATTAAGCATATCTAGAGACTCCCACTGATTCCCAAATCTTTGGCTACTTAAGCCTTTGGTAAGATTAATTATTTTCAACCATTCTTATATTGGATGTACTGTCCCTTAAAGACTCCCACTGACAAGACCTTCATCAGAGAATCTACAACGATATAAAATCTTTTGACATTATCCTTACTTGAAGAGATTCAATCTCTATTATACTTTAAAATACTAGATTTCATATTATTCTTTGAGAAGAACACAGCTGAACCGTTGTCACAATACATCTCAATAGGTTTAGAAGTAGAGTCTACAACCTCCAAATCAGAGAAGAAAATTTTATACCAGATACCTTGCTTGTTATCTTTACATAAAGTTACAAAACCCTATCACCATGACAATGAACATTGATGTTGGTTTCTTGTCATCAATGCAATCATTATAAATTACATTAAAATAGCCTAGAGTGTCACTACTTCTATAAATGAACATATAATCTTTGGTCCTCTGCATATACCGCATGACCTTTCTTTTCCCCATTGTCCAGTAAGCTATACCAGCATCCAACTGAAAACATCCTATGACACTCAATGAAAAGGTTATATGAAATGATTACAACCTTAAACATATATCAAGCTCTCTACTGCATTGTAGATGCTAATACTTAGTATTATTCTTTGTCCATAATTCTGTCAATTTGTCTTCTTTACTGATTTTAGCATCCGCAACTTACTAGTTATACATGCATACTGAACCATTCAAAAACACGAACAATATTTATACTTTGAGATAAATCCAGAATTTTATTTTTCCTATCACGAGCAAACTCAATACCAGGTATAAAGGTACTTGCTCATACAGTTTTACATGTCGAAGTTATCAGACAGAAAAACATTGATTTTAACTAGTAAACCATATCACTACAGGCCAATGAAAACCATCAACACACATGACAAGGAAGTGAATCCACTCCCACTGACCTATAGATATATACAATGGTCAATGACAATCTCAACAAAGAAGATACAACCTTGTCAAACTTCAAATACCATTATTCGGATACCTGTTTAATCCACAGATTGACTTTATAAGTCTACAAAACATGTCTTCTTTATCCTTACTACAAAACCTTAGATTAAAATATATAAATATTTTTTTCTAGATTTTCTTTGATCAAAATGATCTTTACATCTACCTGATGCAACTCTAAAAATAAAATGAGCAACTAAGACCTCGAAATTTGAAGTTCTCTTTCTCTTCCCTTTGTGTGATTCCACTTTGTTATAAGTCTTACTTTGTAGCAATCAATTCTCCCACTAGAATCACACATTTTCTTTATATATCCATTTTTAGCCTATGAATACACCGCTCATTGACAAAAGCATAAAATCCCAAGTCTCGTTATTGTTCATAGACAACAACACATCCTTTATAATCATTAAACATTCAAGAGTAATTTCATTACTAACAACTTGCTCAAAATCATTGGGATCTTTATTTTTATCCATCACCAAAAATATCTATTTTGAAGTACAACATGTGATTGGATGAAATCATAGATCTACATGGTCTAGTGTATCTCTTTATTGCCTCATCTGGCTCTACTGCTATGGCTGAAGCATCGATCTTAATGAATATTACTATAATCATTTCATTACACTCTAGTAACATTTCTAGTATCTCAACTGGTTGCTTCACACATGATTTTTCATGTGGTCTCATCAAACTTCAAGTTTCTTGAGTCTATTTTGACATCCCATAATATGACAACTCAATGTCCTAAAATAATCACTCTCCCACGAGTATTATGAAACCATGTCAGTTCTACAGTCTCAAACAAGAAAATAATTTAAACTGAAACTGAAACTGAAACTGACTAAGCATTTTATTAACAATATAGGCTGAAATATTATCAAATACATTCTTAGGCTTTTACAAACACTTGCTTAAATTTATCAGGGAATAGACCAGTATCACATGGTCTCCCAAAACTCTCTCATTCAGATCCAATAGTTTCAATTCTTATAATAAAAATTTTTCCATCTTAATTTTCATTATTTAGAAAAACACCCATAGACTAAACTATGATAAGAAGTCCTAGATGAAATCTCGATGTCCAACAAGTCCAATAAATCCTTGTTGTGAATAATCTTCACTTACTTTAATATGGTCATCTTTTCTTTTAATTAATTCTCACATTTATACCTGTAATAAACCTTGGAAGGGGAATTTTAGAATATTATTCTTTCTAATCTTTCTTTGGACAACAGTCCTAAACCCTTATGACCAGGGTGGAAGATTACAATATATAGTTTAACTTCCAAAGATAGAATAAATTAAAGATTTTTTTACTTCTATTGGTTCAGACTACGATTAATGCTTAAGCATCCAATATACTGCACCTTCTTACTCAGAAGTTTTATAATCCTTATTCCATTTTCACTTAAGCTGTCCAGCTATATAAATTTTTCTTTACATGTCCCTTCTAGGTCACTCTATAAGAATTTTATTCTACTTAGATCCATTTTATCTTGTAGTTTCTTAATGTCTAATTCTTTGTCATAAAGTTTCTGACTATTCTATTAAAAAAAAAATTTCTTTTTATGGGTTTCTCTACCTCTTTTACAATTTACCTTTGTCTGGGTATATATTATATGTCACACCCCAATTCCACACTGTTCAGAATGGTGTGATGAACCGCTAAATAACCAACGATTCAACCAGGATCTCTAATAGGCTATCCCCGCGTTATCCAAACTTTACACGCATCCACAATCATAATCAGAGTAATACACAATAGCGGAAAATTTATAAATAATATGAACTGAGAACTAAGATGATACCCATAAATAATAGCAAATTATTCTGTGTTTAACTGAGACATAAATATTTAAATACCAAATACATGTCTTATAAATCCAATAAAGAAACCTACAAAAAATATCTAATCAAATACACACGAGTTGCACTCGCAAGAGGGATCATGTGTATCGTCTTCAGCTCCAACTTCCATGGCTGCAACGTTTCCGTACGCCGACGCGTTCATATAATCTTCAACTGTATAACCTGCATCATCAACTAAAATATTCGACGTCGAGGGGTGAGCACACAACACGGCTCAGTGAGTAGCCAAAACAATGCAACAATACATATGCATGCAAAAATCAATTTATATCTTTGGTCTTGGTTTATAGTTTGCAATGTGCAATAGAAAGGTTGGGTGGTCAAAGGTTAACGTTTATTGACACCGCCTCTATACACAGGGTGTGGAAGCCCGCCCGAAGGTTAACGTTTATCGTCGTCCCCATCCACCCTACCATAACATTATACAACAAAGGTTAACGTTTATTGCTATATAATGCTATACCAACACGTAAGCCCCGTTAGCGAGGGCTTGCAAGCCGGGCTCGCTACTAACCAATCCTAATGCCAAACAGTGTATCCAAGGCCTCACCCCAACATCCCTCAGAATGCCCATAGAGATAGAGCTAAGGCCCCCCGGTAGAGTCAGAGACTACAAGGACCGAGACCACCTCCCCTGATACTCTACGACATAATAGTTCCGCTAAGGTAATGATGATACGACGATATCAATGCACAAGACTTGAGTTAGAGATAGAGCTAAAGCGCTGAGACCCGCCAAAGGTTAACGTTTATTGACGTTCTCATCGCACCTCCCACGATACTCGCTCGCATCAAGCACATCAACCACACACATACAATCACATGCCTATTCCTATCATCATCATCATCATCATGTTATAAACAATAAAGTAAATATGCATGAACAAGTAATAGAACTATTGGATGGCATCGTTGTATGCACATTACAAACATATTCGCATAGAATCAAACATGGCATAGGACTCAAGAAATAGAAAACAGTTTATTATTAACCAATTTAGTTTGGGGTTAAGGTTCCTCACCTTAGCTTGCTAATAGATACTTTTCCAAGCTTTAAAATCACCTTTATAATGTTATTATATTGCTAGCAAACCTAACAAAGTCGATAGAATTTAATTAGAATTAATTCAGAATTTAAAAACCATTATGTCAACTGAGGGTCGATGCTAGGGTCGATGCTAGGGTCGATGGGTCTATCGACCCTCCCTCCATTCTGAACTTCCCGAATCGCTGAGGGTCGATGGACGGAAACACCTAGGGTCGGATGGTCTATCGACCCTCGGTGCGACCCTCGGTGCACTCTGGTCCAATTTCCACTTTTTAATCCACTCTTCGTGTTTGGGGTCCTATGGCTTGCTTCCTACATTCACTCAACATTCATTCCATGGTCTAGAACCATGTATAAACCATCTTTCTCCTTTTCGTGCATCCTCCTATGGTTTTCCATGAAAACCTAACCATGGATGGATAGTTTGGGTTTCTCCGAGATCACTTTCTCTTCAATTACTAACCTAAGGTCTGTAGAAACTCATGGAATTAGTATCCATACCTGAGAAGATTACTTTTCTCTGCAATTTCTTCTCCTTTTTGCTAGATTCTCTTCCTTGCCTCTCTTCTTCCTCCTTTCCTTCTTCTCTCTTTCTCTCAATTCAATTAGGGTTGTGAAAGGAGTGAAAGTGGCTTAGGGACGTCCTTTAAATAGACTAGGAATGTCCTATAATAATCCCATTGAGATTTGGAAAGAATCCCAACCGAAAATTAGGAAATTTCCTAATTTCAGTTTTCGTCAGAAACCGAGGGTCGATGGGAGGGTCGATGATCCCGTCGACCCTAGGGTCTTAAGCTGTCCGACCCTCCCTTAAAAATTGAGGGTTCGACTTTTTCGTTTTGGGAGGTCCGACCACCCGCCTGGGTGTGCGACCCTCCCCTAGAATTAAGTGTTTTTGGGTCGATTTCGTGCACTGGGATCTCGATCTCCTTCATGCCCTTGGTCCATTTGACTCGACCATGATGGGTAAACCTGGTTCAAGATGGTAAGACCGGGTTAAATTGACACGGGTCTTACAACTCCCCCCAACTTATAAAAATTTCGTCCTCGAAATTATACGTACCTTCTGAATCAAACAAGTCAGGGTATTGCTTTCTCATAGCATTTTCTTCTTCCCATGTAATCTCTTCCATGTCTCTACTTTTCCATGTGACCTTAACATAGTAGATATCTACATTGCGTAGGCGTTGAACCTTTCGACTAGTGATTTCCGTTGGTATTACTTCAAATGTCAAATCATCGGTCGGTTCGGCAAATCTCCCGTCAACACATGTGTTGGGTCTTTGACATACTTCTTCAATAAGGATATGTGAAATACGTCATGCACACTTGACATAGATGGTGGTAGTGCTAAGCCCGATAAGCTACTTTCCCACGCTTAGCCGGAATCTCATATGGTCCGACATATCTTGGACTTAGTTTTCCTTTCGTCCGAACCTCTTCAATCCTCGCATAGGCGATACTTTCAAAAATACTTTTTCGCCTACGGCGAACTCTAGATCTCTTCGTCGAGTATCTGCGTATTGCTCCGACGGTTCTGAGCTACTCTTACTCTTTCCTTGATGATGTCGACCACTCGACAAGTCTCTTCAACAAATTCTGGTCCAACAATACTACGTTCTCCAACTTCATTCCAAAACAAGGGAGTTCGACACTTCCTGCCATACAGTGCTTCATAAGGTGACATCGTATAGTAGCCCGATAGTTGTTATTGTAAGCGAACTCGATCAATGGTAACTTTTCGTCCCATGATCCCTTGAAATCAATCACACATGCTCGTAGCATATCTTCTAAAATCTGAATTGTACGCTCCGGCCGTCCGTGCATGCGTGGGTAGAATGCAGTGCTGAACTTCAATGTTGTGCCCATGGCCTTTTGCAGTCCTTCCCAAAATTTAGAAGTAAATCGTGGATCTCTATCGGACACAATTCTTTCTGGAACACCATAGAGCCAAACAATATTATCCACATACAGCTTTGCTAACCTTTCGAGTGTATATTGGGGTCGTATCGGTATGAAGCGAGCTGTTTTAGTCAGACGGTCTACAATCACCCAAACTGCGTCAACTACTCGGGGAGTCGGTGGTAGTCCCGTGACGAAGTCCATAGTGATGCAGTCCCATTTCCATGCTTGGTTCCGGTAATGGTTGTAACGATCCTGCGGGTCTTTGTCATTCCGCCTTTACCTTCGACAATTTAGGCATTAAGACACGAACTTGGCTACATCTGCCTTCATTCCCCTCCACCAATATAATTTCTTTAGATCATGATACATTTTTGTACTTCCAGGATGTACCGAGTAGATGGTGGTATGGGCTTCTTTCATGAGTCGGTGTCTAATGTCCACACTTTCTGTTTCGGGTACACATATTCTTCCTTTGTATTTATTACTTCCTTCGTCATCCAAGGTGATCTCAGGGTTAGTCCTACCTTTCTCAATATCTTCTTGTACCGTTCTCAGATAAGGATCTGTTTTGATAGCTGTTTTCACTTCATCCACTATATCCGGTATTATCTTCAATGCCGCGAACATATTTGAAAACCGATGAATGAACCCTTGGTTGGTTGATCCATCCGGTGTATCGATCACATACTGCTCGTTACCGTGATTGAATACCATCCCGGTAGTACACATTTTTGCGGTTGTGCTAGTTTCTCCTTGAGATTTTATCATTGCTTTTACGCTCAATGCATCCGCTACTACGTTCGCTTTGCCCGGATGATCTTGGATATCACAATCATAGTCTTTCAATAGTTCCGGCCATCTTCTTTGTCTCATATTTAACTCCTTCGATTCAATAAATACGTAAGGCTTTTATGGTCCGACTTAATCTGAAATTTCTCTCCGTATAGGTAGTGTCTCCATATCTTGACAGCATGTACTACTGCCGCTAACTCCAAATCGTGAGTGGGGTAATTCTTCTCATGTACCTTCAACTGTCTCGATGCATACGCAACTACTTGTTCTCCTTGCATAAGCACACATCCTAATCCCAATCCCGATGCATCGGTGTATAAGGTAAATGTCTGTCCGGAGCGGGAATGGTTAAAATTGGAGCGGATATCAATCTGGTCTTCGGTGTTTGAAAGCTCTTTTCACACTTATCCGTCCATACGAACTTTTCTCCTTTCTTGGTCAAGCGGTGAGAGGTACGGCAATCCGAGAATAGTCTTCTACGAATCTCCGATAATATCCAGCTAGACCCGGGAAACTTCTAATTTCGAGACGCTCTTTGGTGCTTCCCACTTCACAATAGCTTCGATCTTCGGGGTCCACTTTGATTCCTTCCGCGGATACTACATGGCCTAGAAAGGCGACTTCACTTAGCCAAAACTCACACTTTGAAAATTTGGCGTATAACTTCTCTTTCCTTCTTATTTGTAGGGCTGCGTTTAGGTTCTTGACATGGGTTTCCTTGTCCTTGGAGTATACCAATATGTCATCAATAAATACTATCACCGACGTGTCCAACATATCGTGGAAAACTCGGTTCATAAGTTCCATGAACGTTGCCGGTGCATTAGTTAGTCCGAAGGACATCACTAGGAACTCATAATGTCCGTATCTTGTCCTGAAAGCTGTCTTCGGAATGTCACCTTCTTTAATCTTCAGTTGATGATAGCTTGATCGAAGATCGATCTTTGAAAATACCTTCGCTCCTTGTAACTGATCGAACAAGTCATCGATCCGAGGTAGTGGGTATCGATTCTTGATGGTCGGTTTATTCAACTCTCGATAGTTGATGCATAATCGAACACTACCATCCATCTTCTTTACGAACAACACCGGTGCTCCCCATGGAGATATATTGGGTCTAATATAACCCTTATCCAGCAGTTCTTGTAGTTGCACTTTTAATTCCTTCAGTTCCGTAGGAGCCATTCTATAAGGTGCTTTTGATACTGGTGCGGCTCCAGGTATAAGGTCTATTACAAACTCCGTGGCTCGGTCGGGTGGTAATCCGGGTAATTCCTCCGGAAATACATCAGGAAAATCTCGCACGACATCAATATCTTCCATTTGTGGCACGTCCTTGGTTAGGTCGACCACTGATACTAGATATCCGACCGCTCCTTTCTCAATGCACTTCTTAGCCTTTAATGCTTGCGAGTATGAGCTTGCGTCTCCGGGAAGTTTGGTTCCCAGAAACCGAATTCTGCTCCTTCTTTGTCTTTGAACGTTAGCTTCTTCTCGGCGCATAACAAATTTGCAGAGTGCCGAGCTAACCAGTCCATTCCTAAGATGACATCAAAGTCTGCCATCTCAAGTTGTATTAAGGTTGCATCCAAGGTCTGCTCTCCAATGAGAACTGGACATGGTCCATAACCTTTCTCTAATTCCACTTCTAATCCCATCGGTGACCGTACAAGTAATTTGTAGTCTAATGTTTTGATGGGCAGATTGGTCTTCTTTCCAAACGACACAGATATAAATGAATGAGTAGCTCCTGAATCAAAGAGTACTCTGGCGGGTACGCCATTGATAGGTACGATACATGTGATCCGTTTTTACTTAGTCTACATACTCAATCAGTGTAATTATAATCTTAAAAGTTTCGGTCATACCTGTGACCACATCGGGCGATGCGGCTGCATCCTCTGATGTAACAGCATATACCCGTCCTTGATGTAACTGCTTCTTGGGTTTTGGACATTCTCTTGCCATGTGCCCCGGTTGGTTGCGGTTATAACGCCCGGGGCTTCGGAATTTGGCTTTGGCTGTGGTTGAGCTGCTGCGGTAGACTTTGGTGCGGTTGCAAAATTCGAGGACGGAAAGGTTTATACGTCCCGTTATTGCCTCCGTTATAAGAATTCCCGGCTGGCCTTTTTATGCCTTTGTTTTGAGTGAAATAACTCTCTTTCGGCTCGATTCAATCACTCTCGAGCGATCTGGACGGCTTCATTATATATGGTCTTTTCTAATCCCAGAACATGTTCCCTGATACTTCCTCTCAGTCCCGCGACGAATCTACGGGTTTTTGTATCTTCTTCTTGCATGCTAGCCGGTGCGAAGAAAAACAGCTCTTCATAGCGCTGTTGATATGAGTCTACGGACATCTGCCCCTGATACAGACTCAGAAATTCCTTCTCCATTGAATCTCTGAAGCTTCTTGGGAAATACTTCTCGAAGAATGCTTCCTTATATATAGCCCATGTCAGTAGGGCGTGCTTGGTCAATAAGTATGTCTTTGTAGATTTCCACCAATGGTGTGCGTCGCCTTTGAGCATGAAGGTGGCGCATAACACTTTCTCTTCCTCGGTAATAGTCATCATAAGGAAGTTCCTTTCCATTTCGTCTATCCAGTGTGCTGGCCACAGTGGATCAGACGGCTTACCATTGAATTCTCTTGGCTTCATTTTCAAAAATCTCTCTACTAGTCGGGAGTGATCCAGTTGATTTTGGTATGCCCCAAACATAGGGGGTGGATACTGATAGTTCCCTTGGGCTGCTTCTGGGACTTGCACAGGAACTGGTGCAGCCGGTTGTTGAGGTGTCTGTTGCGTTGGGTGGTTACCCACTGGTGCTGCACTAGCTTGCCCAGTGTGCATGGTTGCAGCCTGAGTGGCTTGAAACATAACTCCCATTGCAACCTGCATTTGAGCTTGTGCATGTTGCATCTGCTGTAGTTGTTGAGCTAGGTTCATAACCACAGTTGCTAGCTCCGGTGGTGGAGGTGGCAAATTTGTAGGGTTTGCCGGTTCTGGATTACCCTGTGCATGGTTATTCTCTTGACTAGTCTCCTCCACGGGTGGTGGTGGTGGGACTGTGTTCCGGGTCTGTCGGGTCACTCTACGTCCAGACATATTTCCTTTCTGAGATGGGTGGTGCCTGAAAATCATCAAAATCAGTGAGAAATCATTTATACTTCATGTAGGCACGCTAACCGATGTAAAATTTGAATCCTCAATTCATTCTGAAAAAAAATACTGTCTTTTCTATGTAGGGTCGATAGTGAGGGTCGATGGTATGTCCGACCCTTGGTATCCGACCCTGGGAATGACCTGTTCTTCCCGAGAGCCGAGGGTCGATGCGGGTCGATGGGTGTCCGCCTCGGTCCGACCCTTGAATTTCTGTCAGATTCCCGAGAGCCGAGGGTCGATTGGAGGGTCGATCCGAGGGTCGATGGTGTCAGTCGAATTGTCCGACCCTCGGACCAAAAATCAGATTTTTAAGATCCGATTCTGGGTCGATTCTCACTATTCCTCCTCCGTTTCGACTCGTCTCTACTCTCCAGAGTTGCTACAGTGCTACTTCGCTATTGTGGATCGTTCTTAGTCCGAGTTTCGACATCCACATCACCTCTACAGGTAAAATTTCCCAACTTTTCCTGTTTTTAGGTTTTTATTTCGAGGTTTTTGCTCATCTAGCTCGTATTTTCCAAATTAAACTTTTTCCAACCGTAAAAATTCTATTTTTATTGGGGGCTTTTGTTATTGGGGTCTTGAGGAACGAAAGCCCTCAAAAAATTTTGAGTTTCGTCGGTTGGTTAACGAGAAACTTAAATTTTCTCTTTTTGCCCTAATTTGTCGACATTTTCGATTTTTCTTGAATTTCTTCAAATTGGACATCGTCAGTTAAAATTTCCTACTGTAGGTGGATTGTAGGATATATTTTAACTTACGTAAGTCCTTATGCCCACTTGTATGGTGAGGAATGGGCTTCTATTTTAAATTTTTCGGATTTTTATCCTATTAACTCCTTGTTTCCTTTCTCTTTCTTATTTTGCAGATACTATGGCCCGTACCAAAGTGCCAAGATTGCGTGATCCACTTCATTTTCGTTCGAATGAAGCCGAGGCACAGTATGCCTACTATACAGGCAAGAAAGTGGAAGGGGGGTCGTATGGTGAACCTGGCTGAACTAGCCTTGTTCAATGTAGAGGGAGCATTCGGTGACATGGGGTGGCTCCCTGTCATCACCTACGACGCGTGCACATGTCCAGACTTGGTGCGCCAGTTCTATTGTAATAGCGCGGGAGAGCCACGGTTTGTTGAGATGGAGATGAGAGCTGAGATCGACAATCGGTTGCTCCGTCCCGATAGATGGCGGATGAGAGCTTGCTACTTGCGTCCATCTCCACGAGTCTTACGCAAGATTATCCGGCATAATCCGATTCCGCGAGTGGGCACTATGAGAGGGTGTCTCGGCTGACCCGGGTTCTTGATCTACGGCATATGCACTTCGACGGCCGTGCGCCTTCCTTACATCATCATGCGGACGATGATCGGTGCCACATTGTCCGGTCATAGGGGTAATCTACCCTATGGACGCATGATTACAGATGCTCCCGACCCGTTTGGGGGTGGATCTAGTAGATGAGAAGATCCAGGAGAAGACCTTCTCGTCGCCTCTAGATTGGGAGGCTATCGCAAGATGGGGCTACGAGATCGGAGGTTAGTGATGAGGAGAGGAACAGCGATGGTGCGCCCTCACACTCGGGTTGAGATGGCTGATCTGAGGGGCCGCCGCTGGGGCTCGTGGGGGATCCGGTCGACGATGATCGCTTATATATGGATGTCGATGCGATACCACCGCCATCACCTACGCATGCGGATCGGGCTGGTACTTCTGCTGCGGCGGCTTCGGTACCCGAGTCCAGTCCTTTTCATGATGCTGGTCCTTCACGCCCACCAGCTGATGACGTCCGAGTATGTTTCCACGAGATTAGAGAGGCTCGGCGTGCATCGGATCCGAGGATAGGGGAGCTCCTAGCGCCTCGGCGCCGGACCGATCGGAGGGTGGCTGATCTCACGGCTAGTTTGCGGACGACTCGGACCGGGTGGCATGGTTGACTAGGGTCTATGCCGAGGACTATGACAGAGATCGTGAGGCACCGCCTCCTCCTTTGCCTCCAGCTTCCTAATTGTACTTTAATTTTTCTTGTACTACCGAGTAACTGTCCGGGTTGTGGACTATACTCTGCTTTAGCGATGTATATACGTTTTGGTTCTCTTACTCATTGTATGTAACTGATTTTCCCTTTAATAGATGCATTATTCTCTTTTTAATTCGGTTTCAATCATCACTTGTGCTTATAGTGTGTTTGTATTAAAGCTTTTAATTTATCCTATCTCAGTTCACAATGGTCTTGAATGTGTGTCAGTGCGGCGGGCAAGGCCTGAGATGCTCTGATACCAAGTTGTCACACCCCAATTCCACACTGTTCAGAATGGTGTGATGAACCGCTAAATAACCAACGGTTCAACCAGGATCTCTAATAGGCTATCCCCGCGTTATCCGAACTTTACATGCATCCACAATCATAATCAGAGTAATACACAATAACGGAAAATTTATAAATAATATGAACTGAGAACTAAGATGATACCCATAAATAATAGCAAATTATTCTGTGTTTAATTGAGACATAAATATTTAAATACCAAATACATGTCTTATAAATCCAATAAAGAAACCTACAAAAATATCTAATCAAATACACACGAGTTGCACTCACAAGAGGGATCATGTTTATCGTCTTGACTCCAACTTCCATGGCTGCAACGTTTCCGCGCGCCGACGGCGTTCATATAATCTTCAACTGTATAACCTGCATCATCAACTAAAAATATTCGACGTCGAGGGGTGAGCACACAACACGGCTCAGTGAGTAGCCAAAACAATGCAACAATACATATGCATGCAAAAATCAATTTATATCTTTGGTCTTGGTTTATAGTTTGCAATGTGCAATAGAAAGGTTGGGTGGTCAAAGGTTAACGTTTATTGACACCGCCTCTATACACAGGGTGTGGAAGCCCGCCCGAAGGTTAACGTTTATCGTCGTCCCCATCCACCCTACCATAACATTATACAACAAAGGTTAACGTTTATTGCTATATAATGCTATACCAACACGTAAGCCCTTGTTAGCGAGGGCTTGCAAACTGGGCTCGCTACTAATCAATCCTAATGCCAAACAGTGTATCCAAGGCCTCACCCCAGCATCCCTCAGAATGCCCATAGAGATAGAGCTAAGGCCCCCTGTAGAGTCGGAGACTACAAGGACCGAGACCACCTCCCCGATACTCTACGACATAATAGTTCCGCTAAGGTAATGACGATCCGACGATGTCAATGCACAAGACTTGAGTTAGAGATAGAGCTAAAGTGTTGAGACCCGCCAAAGGTTAACGTTTATTGACGTTCTCATCACACCTCCCCTGATACTCGCTCGCATCAAGCACATCAACCACACACATACAATCACATGCCTATTGCTATCATCATCATCATCATCATGTTATAAACAATAAAGTAAATATGCATGAACAAGTAATAGAAATATTGGATGGCACGCTGTATGCACATTACAAACATATTCGCATAGAATCAAACATGGCATAGGACTCAAGAAATAGAAAACAGTTTATTATTAACCAATTTAGTTTGGGGTTAAGGTTCCTCACCTTAGCTTGCTAATATATACTTTTCCAAGCTTTAAAATCACCTTTATAATGTTATTATATTGCTAGCAAACCTAACAAAGTCGATAGAATTTAATTAGAATTAATTCAGAATTTAAAAACCATTCCGTCAGGCGAGGATCGATGCTAGGGTCGATGCTAGGGTCGATGGGTCTATCGACCCTCCCTCCATCCCCCGAACTTCCCGAATGCCGAGGGGTCGATGGTCAGAAACACCTAGGGTCGGATGGTCTATCGACCCTCGGTGCGACCCTCGGTGCACTCTGGTCCAAATTCCACTTTTTAATCCACTCTTCGTGTTTGGGGTCCTATGGCTTGCTTCCTACATTCACTCAACATTCATTCCATGGTCTAGAACCATGTATAAACCATCTTTCTCCTTTTCGTGCATCCTCCTATGGTTTTTCATAAAAACCTAACCATGGATGGATAGTTTGGGTTTCTCCGAGATCACTTTCTCTTCAATTACTAACCTAAGGTCTGTAGAAACTCATGGAATTAGTATCCATACCTGAGAAGATTACTTTTCTCTGCAATTTCTTCTCCTTTTTGCTAGATTCTCTTCCTTGCCTCTCTTCTTCCTCCTTTCCTTCTTCTCTCTTTCTCTCAATTCAATTAGGGTTGTGAAAGGAGTGAAAGTGGCTTAGGGACATCCTTTAAATAGACTAGGAATGTCCTATAATAATCCCATTGAGATTTGAAAAGAATCCCAACCGAAAATTAGGAAATTTCCTAATTTCGGTTCCATTCGAAACCGAGGGTCGATGGGAGGGTCGATGATCCCGTCGACCCTATGGTCTTAAGCCGTCCGACCCCCTCCTAAAAACCGAGGGTCCGACTTTCTATTTTGGGAGGTCCGACCCCTCCCTTGGGTGTGCGACCCTCCCAGAAATTAAGTGTTTTTGGTCCGTATTTTTTTCTCTTGATCTCGATCTCCTTCATGCCCTTGGTCCATTTGACTCGACCATGATGGGTAAACCTGGTTCAAGATGGTAAGACCGGGTTAAATTGACACGGGTCTTACATTATGCACTATGACATTGGCATTCATATTTTTCTCTTTTCTTTGAACTTTTATCCTTAGTTCTCACTTTAGGGTTCATTATATTTTTGAGTACTATAGGTCACCAGGATCCGACTATACAATTCTTGTGAGGAAGTGAAAAGTCAAAAAATGTCACCTATATAGGTTTTAATGAACCTATAAATATTCATTTATCCTTGAGCTTATCATTAATACTTAATAGCTCTACTTTGTACTTCCTTACATTCCCAATACCATCTCTTATCATCAAAAACTGATACTGATGGACTTGAGTAATAAAACATCTCTTTGCCCCTTTTTGAAATATCAAATCTTGCTTTGGATTTCACAGAAAACATCATTTTTCAATGTTTCTCATTTAAACATTGCTTTGTTTGATCTTAAGGACTGAACACCCTAAGGATCATAATACAATTTTTTTGTTGAGTACATCTAGGTTAAACAGTCCTAGATAAGCTTTCAATTTCCATGTCAATTCATAGAACTGACTGCCAAAGACAGACATCTTAAGGTATTTAATCATTACATGTCCACAACTATATTACAATGTAAATAATTGTAAGTCTACGATTAATACCAAATAAAATTAGCTAGCAAGAATATATATACATAACATGTGCAAGCTAATTAATATCTTTGAAAAGTCAACGAAACTATACACACATCCTTTAGGACAATATGTGCACTGGTCCTCTCAATATCTGTGCAATAACTGCGAAGAGATAATGACTTTCAAAAATCTCACCACCTTTGGGTGGATGAAGACCCCTAAAGCCACAATCCTTCAACCATGTGCATGAGTTCCTTATAATCTTTGACAACGCCACCTTTGGGTGGACAGTGTCGTTCTTTATAATCTTAGACAACGCCACCTTTGGGTGGACAGTGTCATTCTTTGTAATCTTAGACAACGTCACCTTTGGATGGACAGTGTCATTCTTTGCTGCATCTATAAAAATGAGAGTTTATGTCGATGTCATTTTTATGTGAACACTATACTTCCTTACTGTAGTTTGTATATGCATAAATGCTAGATTTGAGCATATTATGATAGAACTAAGGTTGTCACTTTGGTGGTCACACCATAATCCTTACACAATAGTTATAAATCATAATTTGAATAAACTTGGACAATGTCACCTTTGGGTGAACATTATCAAAACTGAAACATTTACAAACACATATCCTTGAATTTGAACACATCATAATAAAATAAGGTTGCCACTTTGGTGGTCACACTAAGTTCCACCATGATATGAACAAATCCTAAACTGCAGCTCATGAGGGATATTTATTTAACCATGAATGCTTTAAAATATAATTTTACAAGTTTAAACATTCATATAAACATGCACATTAGCTCAATCAATCAATTTTATACAATAATTTTAAGAAAAATCAGCAAAAACATTGCAAATCGAGTTCCCATAGGGTATTTTTTCATAATAAGATATTTTCAATGCCTCAAAATGTATCAAAATATATATCAGATTGAAGAGCATTAAAAATGGAGTCCAACAAAATAAATCGGAGGTCAATCCGACCTTCCTAGCTCCCAGAATCACTGTTTAATATCCTTTTCGGTTAAAAGCAGAAACCGAACAGACCCTTATGAGCCTTACAGGGTCGGTCTGGGTCAATTGGGTTGGCTCGGTCTGTCCATAGTCGGTTCATATTGGTTCGGCTTAAACCGAACCAAATATACCATTTTCATCTTTTTTTGTAAATTATCAAAGTCTAGACCAAACCAAACAGTTTGATGCAAAATCGAGCCAGGGACTAACCATACGGTTCAACCACCGGGTCATATGGTCTGGCCAAACGGGTTCGCAGGTCAAATAATCAGGTTTCTGGGTCTGTTAATGGGTCGGGTTCCGGGTTGAGACAATTCGGGTTGGTTATCGGGTTATCAGACTCGAATACGGGTCGCTCCATTTGGGTCCTCGTGTAGACCCACTTGGCCGCGGCTGGACTGGGCTAGCCCTAAAAAACTTGGGTGGGGCTGGTTCTGGACTGGACCAGAGCTGGCTCTGGCTAGTTTAGCTGGGCTGGACTAGCTTTGGTTTAGCCAGGCTAGGCCTACTCGGTTTAGATACCGATTTGTATACTCTCTAGATACCACATACCATTTATATACCGGATCACACACTCATACTGTTACACTCACTCCACTAGTCCACTTTGTAGTAGAACCGTATTTCGTACTGAATTTTTTTTGGGTAAATATTTCGTATTGAATTAGTTACACATTTTGTTTTGTACCAAATTAAAAACTGAAGCCCATATTGGATTAAAAACGGAATTTTGTTCAGTATTAAAAATGTGTATCATATTGGCTAAAACTATACCAAGACAATAGTAAGGGTAAGGGAAAATCATTTTTTCCCGTACGATAATGGTAATCGCTTTTATTTCTTATACCGTTGTGAAACCATACAGAATTACCAATACCATACCAATTCACTCTCTTAACCAATAACTTTTATCATTTTTTTTCCTAGAGACAATTACTGGAAATTTCATGCAGTGCAACCATGGTCTCTGAGGTTAGGTATATAATGAATGGTTTACATGCAACTAAATATTTGTGATATGTTGTCTGAGTATAGTAGGCATAAATGATATGAAATCAGGTGGTTTTTACATAAAAAAAAATATATATATATATATATATATATATATATATATATATATTTGTGAAATTTTTTTTTTAATTTAAACTGTTTGATCATGCTGAAAGTTTGAAAGAATACACAATAATGGTTAGAGAATTAATACACGTGCATGAATTTACTTAGGATGGATAAATACCAATACACCAGGGGATTTAATTAAATTAGATTACCAAGTTTAATACATGACTAATTTGTATCATATCCTTTCTGATCAATGATCAAATGGACACATATCTGTTCATATAGTAGATATTTTACGAAAGTTAGGAAACGTAACAGACCTTTTTGATTAATATTTTAATTTACTCATTTTTATTAAAAATAAAATAAAATATTAATAATAATAAATAATTAATTAATGGTTTGCTGAAGAGACCACAAAACATGTAGGGCATCCATTTGTGAATCTCATCGGCACACCCACTATTAAATTGTGAGATCCATTGAATATAGATGATGATAAACTCATGTGTAAGTGAACTGTGCTTGAACTCTGTGACCCCACACAATTCATAATCACGTATAGTTGCCGTACAGTGCAAGAGAAGTGAAGCATAATTTCTTAGATTTGGTGGTTGTGTTCCTAGTGAGTCTAGCTTTAAAAGAAAGAAAACAGAGATAATTTAAAAGAATGTGGACCTACTCTAACTCATCTGAGCTGTTTGTTGGAACTGTTGATCTGAGCTGTTTGTTGGAACTGTTGAGATTTCAATGAGAAGATCAGTAGAAAAATAGAATTCAAAAAGAAACACGGTTGAAAGGTTGAGAGTCAACCTCGATAGCAGCAAATCACGAGACGGTCGGTGTTTGGAAGGATTAGTAAAAGTCATCATCCCTTTTTCGAATTGAAACGTTTGCGACAACAATGGTTCAGTGTGGGTTATGCTTTTGTCTCCTACTTTCTTTTTCTCTCTCTATTTCCAAATTTCGGTGATGCTGTGATCAAGGTTTTTGAATCTATTATATATTCAACACCGTATTGGTTATGTTTAAAATTTATTCCATTTAGATTGAATTAATGTATGAATCTAATGGAAAAGTTAAGATGTAGAAGATATTGGTTATTTTCAAAACCAATTCAATTCAATTCCAGCCGGTGTATTAATAGGGCAATGGAATATGTGGTTAATATCATATATAATAATATTAAAGGAAATTTTCATTTATCTTTTTTGTACTTTACATTTAAGTCATCTAATCTTAATTTTACGATTAATTTCACACGCACCTTTAGCTGTTAAATTAAAGGACAAAAAAAAAATTGTAAAATTACCTAATTATCCTCCCTAATAACTTGATTATAAAATAACAATTTAAAGTACGATATTTTTCTTCTTCGATCGTTTTTCTTGTAAGTTAACCCTATTCTGTTATCTTTCCCCAAATCCCCTCCCCAACCTTGCTGTCCTACCGGCGCCGCCTACATCTACCAAATCCTTCGTCCGCTGTTGAAACCTTAGTGATCACTGGCACCCTGGTACCCCTCTCTATCTCTCTCTTTATTCTATTTGTCACTTGGCGGCTCGCCCCTGCCTTCGCCATATTATTCTCGAGGAATTTCCGACATTGGAAGCAACACCTCTAGAGTTCAGAATGGGGTTTTTTCCGACAAATTTTAATTTGAGGACGGATAGGTGTTATTCGGTGTGGGAGATTTAATGTAACCGAATTGCAGGGGGTTGAGAGTGGCCAAACTAAGACCGGAGTTGAAATTCCTGTTACTTGCTATCAGTTTTTTCATTAATTCCGAGTTTGTTTATTATAAGTTGTATAGCTACACTTCCTTGTACCATCTGTAGACAAACTGGGCTTCTCAACACTGAGGCAAGCACAATTTCGTTAATGAAATGTCATTAATTTCTTTTTCTTTTTTCTTTTGTTCAGCGTTTTTTAGGATATTTGTATATAACCATGCATGTACATTGTGCAGCTTCTTTAATGTCATCCTCATGAGAAAATTCAAAGACTAATGCTAATCGTTTTACAGTTTCTTTCTTGAGCTGTTGTTGCATGTCTATGGATTGACGAATTAAATGAGGCAATGGGTACTTCTTCCTTGGTTGGTTTTTTATTTTTACTTTTTTAGGGATTTAATTTACGTTTTGCAACACCAATTTGACTGTTTGAGCGATTTGAATTAAATTGATGTGGGTTTTCTTATGGCTCTGTCGGAGAACTGGGGTTGTTGATTTGTGTGATTAATTGAAGTTCTGTGGGGTGAGACCATGAGGGAGCACTGGGCCTCTTCTCCGACGATGCTTCTCTAGTTTGTTTTAATATTTCATTCTCCACGGTTTGGTTGCAATGAGGGTAAAATAGTAAGTAGGATAATTTGTAAATTTAGGTTTTGGGAGAGGTAAAATAGTAAGTTCACTATTGTTTAAGGGTAATTTTGTCATTATAAGATTTTAAATGTTGTTACATCATCACTTAACAGACCTGTTTGTTAAGACAGAGCCTGTGTGATACATATTTAACAACTTAAGGGGATTGAATGAAATTAATCACGAAGTTGGGATTAGGTGATTTAAAACCAAAGTACAAAGGGGTGGGTGAAATTTTCCCTAATATTAAAATATAATTAGATTGGGGAATGGTTAGATCCAAAACCGATATAAATCGATCAATCTGATAGCAAAACTTGAACCATGAGTATGGCCCCAATCTATTCCCCTTGTGCACATGAATGAATGATTCTAACTAGGGTTTTCATGAAAACTTATGGGAAATCGAGATGATCATTTGTATTTCTGTAATTCTTACAATACACACTATCATATGATTATGTCAATGTCACTATGTCACTAAAACTAAATCTTTTCATGTTTGGTGATAGGTTACAATTTACTTTGCATCCAAATCCCTTGCATTTGAAAAATAAAATGAAAATTAAATCTAAAATGTTTCATTACTAAATGTGACAATAAATTTAAATTGTTTACACAATTATGTTAGGCTCTTTTGGTATGTATTATAGAATTAATTATATAATAAATTATGACATATTTAGTTGTTTGATATGATTTATGGTACTTATTTATATTTAAAATAAATTGATATAATCTAAAATCTACAAATAGATTAGAAGGTGTTTATCATTATTGTGATAATCTATTATTACTTCTTTATGTCTATGGTATTAAATGACAATTATTTATGACTCATAATTTATTCTCGTAAATGATTTATCATAATTAACTCATAAACATAAAATAAACTATATCAAAGAGATCCTTAGGTAATATGGCTATATAAGTTTCCTTTTTAGGTTTGAAAATTTTTAATTTTTTTTTTCCTTTTTTTTTTTTTTTTTTTTTTTTATTTTTTTTTATCAATTCTCTTTGCAACCAAATTGAACTTATGAGTTTTGTTTTTTGCAATGAAAAATGGTGAGAAAAAAAATTGTACTATTAATTTTTTCCCAATGTTTGTCTTAATGTAAAATACAAATTAAACATTAGAAATTTTACATAGAGGTTTCGATTGTCTCGAAGTAAAGTTTTCAAAGACCGTGAAACGGAGGGTGGTCGTAGGTCATTTGGTTTGTTTCTCGAGCTCAGGTACGGACATGTACAATATTTTATATGTTAAATTTTTTTCAATATTTGCTTACAAGAGGTAAAAGAAAGACAAACTCTTTTCTCTTCTCTTTCCAGATCACTACATTTAAAGCTCATGAAAACAAATATTAGAAAACAAATTTAATATATAAATATTACAAAATTTTACATCCAAATAAATTGAATCAGAAGAAAATTTCGTGTAAAATACCATTTGCATAAAATATTTAACAATGAAACAAACAAGACCATACCTAAACAATAAAATCAGGAATGATCCTTTGTCGTCTCATTATATATGTGAAAATAAAAGTTTTACCGTGGACAAAAAACATTGGTTACTAATTAATGCTTGTTAACGTTGAAAATCAGTATTAACACTTTGTCTTTTACCGTCTTCATAATTTTCTATTAAAGATAGATTAATTTAAAAGAACCATCACTTTATGTTATATCAAAAATATTAAAATTCAGGATGGGACACGGATTTTTGCATAGACGATGCACCAAATGAAGCCTGAATAGACCTTTTCTAATTATTTTTTTCCCTTTTCTTCTGTCCCCCTGGGACTACATGCAACTTGTAGTTTTGACCTATTGAAAGGCATCTTATTACTGCCTTCTTCCTTGGCATGAGTGCCACCATTATTTTATATAGGTGAGTTGGAAATTGTTCAAATGGGTCCTTTCTATTTCTCCTCATCCATAATTTTCTTTTTCATATCTTGCTTGTGGTTTACCTTTGATGTCTCATCAACTTTTGTTAATACAACATTGTTAATGATTCGCCATTGACCTAAACACTTATTTTTGATTGATTCTTTCCCAAGAAACCCGGCCGGGTCCACCAACTAGGGATGGGGGGAATAAAATAGAATTATTCAAATTAAGTATATTTCATAATTGGATTGGACTTTTGTACCTACATCCAAGTGTGTTTGGTTATCTTAAAGTATATACTGGACATTCCATCAATGTATTATAAATTGGATTGATTACTAGTGAGAAATAGTACCAACTAACTCATCCTACTAGAATGATTTTTTTTGGGGGGGAATTATGGATGTGCAGGCTACTATCTGTTGGAAGTTGATAGTGCATCATTAATGATATTAAATCTATTAATATTTTGATGAAGCATCCAAATGAACTTATGAGGAAAAAAAAAATTAAAGATTAGAGTATTCTTTTTATTTCTTGGAAGGACTTGATATATTCTCTGAATTAATTAAATTATGTAACAGGTATAGAATTATTATAGGGGAGAGATTCTTTGGCATGTCTGGAGACCAGAGAAATTCAAGGGGTAGGGGACAATCAACGAGCATGGATGAAACTTCATATATAGTAAAAGTGGGATTTTGTATCTTTTTGAATGTTGGATACTCCAGACCATAGAATGACCAGAGAAATTTTTCCCAAATTATATATATAATTTTAAGAGAAAAACTTATTTGAATGTCCACTTTATCAATTAATATTTTAATGAAGCATCCAAATGGATATATGTAAAAAATTTATAGATTAGAATACTACTTCTTTGAAGGACCTGATATATTTTCTTTATTGATTAAATTGGAACATATATAAAATTATTATAGGGAGAGGTCTTTGGTTTGGTTGGAGGCTAGAGAAATCTAAAGGCAAAGATGAAACTTAAAATACAAGGGGAGTAAGGTTTTGTGTCTTTTTGAGGGTTGGATATTCCAGATGAGAGGTAAATAAAATTTTCCCAAATTATATATATAGTTTTAAAGGAAAAGCTCGTTTGAATGTCCACTTTATCAAGTTGGCCTATCTCATTCTATCATATGGAATAATGAAGTGGTAATTCTAATCATTGAATAGGTAGTACATATCTTGGATTAGCCACAAGTCCAATTTTAAATTCTAATTCAATCAAATATATCCGTCCAATGTATTGGCATCTATGCACCCCATGTATGTTCATGTATATTTATGATAATTCAACTATTACACTCTCCCATGGTTCTAATTTCAAACCTCTATTAGTTTGTTTTCTATAAAAGAATTAATTCATAAGCCAAACCTTTTTCTCCCATTTCAAGGTTAGGGCTAAGAAAATTATTATTAAAGTGATTTTAATGTGTTACTTAAAACAAAAGATTTTTTGGCAGCAATTTACAGTGGGACAGTGTTCCTTGATATTTAAAAAAAAAAATTGTTTAATAATATAATGGGCTTTCCCCATTAGTACAAATAAATCCTTTTTATCTTCGGTATTACATGATGTTGGGAAGGTTCAATGTACAAGAACTCCAAATTAACTTGATTCACAGTATTTTAATCTTCCGAGTTTGACAGAAGGTGGGCAGGAAAGCATCTCATTTACAATAATAATATGAGAATCTAATAGCATATGAGGACATCATTCCCACTTTTTTAGGGAGTAAAGATATCTTCTTTGGGTTCAGTTCACTTTTTTACTTTAAAATTAACACAAACTTTTTCTCTCCTCTTTCCTTGGATAGAATTGATAGCCTAATTACAAGTCTAGTGGGAGAAGAGGAAAACTTTCTCTAAGTCTAGTGGGAGAAGATGAAAACTTTTTCTCTCCTCTTTCTTTGGATAGAATTGATAGCTCAAATACAAGTCTAGTGGGAGAAGAGTTCATCTGCATATATGTATAATTTTGGTGGGAATGAATCATCATTGATCATAACAAAAATAACTAGAAATCCTAAATCTAACTCAATTATAATAAAAAATTAAAATAAGTAAAAAGATATAATTCTTGGGCTGCATCATATCTAATGAATCATACACCCATGGACGATGACGGGATCTATATATGGAAAATACACATATATGCAGATGAACTGAACTCCAAGAATGGTAACACGATGATCTTCATATTCTGATATGGGGTTTAAGGTATGTGAGTAATTGCAAAGAATATTTATATAGCTCTTCCAAAAGGCTAGAGTGTATGCGCAGCCATAGTCTTTCATCATTTTAATTATAATTGGATTATATATTGAAATTTTGTAATGGTAACAAATCTTGCTACAACTGTTATAAGTAAATAATTTCAATAGGTCTGACTAAATATAACAAGGGTCATTGTTGTAATAACCTAATAAATACGTATTAAACGGAATTATCAAGATAACCTTAACACATAAGAGGCACTTTTGATATTTCATTAAGGGATCAATGCACATCTGATGATGATAAAAAAAAAAAAAAAAACCATTGTTACAACTGCAGTACTTGGGCCCTTATATATATATAAGGGAGTGTATTAATAATACTTTCTGAAAGACATGTTAAACACATTTTCCCACATTTTCTCACTATAATGAAAACGGATAACTTTTTTATTCAGCAACTGACAAATAGAAGAAAACAAGCTACATGAAAAGCTTGTAAATAATACAGCCAAGCTTTACATGACTTTGGCCTCTCCGTTCATCACGCTGTCTTACGCTGTCTTTCTAGAGAGATACAGAGCAGATTCCTTCCAAATAAAATATTCAATGAAAAGGTGAATACCTACCTAGCTCTCAAGGTATCAAACAACCGTTCTCAGGATAATGGTTTTAATAGTGGGTATTGGATGAGTGGATGAGTGGATGAGTGGATGAGTGGATGAGTATTGGTTCTAGACATATTACTGATCATATTTAGATACCGATTACTGCATAAAAAGTGGGATCCATCGCCATGATTCCCATATAAAGAGCTGCTTTCTTCCCCCAAAAGGTCAAAATGGAACAGAATTGTTCACACGTTGATTTCAAGAGATAAGATAAGTTTGACCATTAGATATCCAGTAAAAGATTTTGAATTATCAGTAATTAATTTTAAATTCACACTTAATCATGTACCCTTTCATTTGTTGGTATGAACCCTTCAGTTTACAAAAAAACACATCGTTCGTAGTTTTTTATTCAGAATTTTTTTTTTCAATTTGAATAATTTTATTTTGGCTGAAACTTGATAAATGAACAAAAGACTATGATTAAGGACAGTCCAAGATTAGGGGGTATTACGCCTTGCATGATAATATTTCTATTTTTTTTTTGTTTTTGAGAACAAAAAAAGAAAAGAAATCTGTTGGTTATCATCGGTTCATTTTTATATTCATAAGTATGAATCAGTGGCTAGGGAAGAGAAAACATGAAAAAAAATAAATAAATAAAATAAATGTAATCAAAATAAACTTTTGTAAAAAGGAAAGATTGTTCAACGAGAGGGGAGGATAGCGAAGGAAGTGAGGAACAAATCAATGGAATTTATCCCTTGTTTACCATGCAAGTTTCATCTCCTCATAGGTATAGTTTAGAAGGTCACCATCTCTCTTGGGGGCCTTTTATTGTAATCACCCGAGCTTTTTTCTCTGGTTGGACTTGTAAGGGAGGAAGCAAATATGCAAGTGAATGCGGGTTTGAAAACCCTAAAGCCACTCCGATTTCAATGTTAGAACCGAGTTCAAGCAATATGGAGCTCGGTATGGGAAATACAAGCTCTTGAAACATGGGTTAAGAAGAGAGAGATTAAGAAAGTAAAAAATTCGATCTGTTAACTTTTGGATTGTACTGTATATATTGGAGAGGCATCGAGTGGTGTAAGTTTTGATTTGCCCCTAAGAGATTTGGCATGATCTGTGACTTTGCCATAGATGTCGTCCTTATCTTGAACTCTTCACCCTACTATAAGAATGTCAAATTTGGGACCCACCTGGTAGCCACGATCGAGCCGACCCGAAATAGCCCAATCCCAACCTGGACCGAGACCTTAATGGATGTGTTTCGGGCATGGGACTAGGATGCTTATAGGTTTTGGGTTGGTCTAGGCTTGTCACACCCCAATTCTGCACCAACCAGAATAGTGTGAGAACCGTCAATAAACCAACGGTTCAACCAGGATCTCGAATAGACTATCCACATATGATAAATCAAAACACATTCCACATTAATCAGAGGTAATAAAGTAAATAACGGAAGTCTTACAGATAATAAACTGAGGTCTAATCATGATAAATAATTAATATTCCATTTATTACCAAGTAACCAAAACATAATTTAATACATATTATAATATCCAAATACGAAAACCAAACATTAAACGTATCCACCGTTGAAACGCTCGCTTAACGAACCATGTTCGTCCTCCAGAGCGTGCTCATCACAGCCGCCACATGTTCATATGTTGGCGTGTCGACATAATCTTCAATCATAATACCTGCAACTTCTGAAACTAAAAAGAACTGCGCACGCGAGGGTCAGCTCTCCAACTTGAGTTCAGTGAGAAAACAAAACAATGCAACAAACATATGCATGCATTCAATTCATATATTTGGTCTAGTAAATAAGTTTACAATGTGCTATAGAAAGGATAGGTGGCCAAAGGTCACGTTTATTGACCCCTCCTCTATACACGAGTGTGTGAAGGCGTCCAAAGGTAATGTTTATTGCCGACTCACATGCACTCAATTCATGAACATTGTACAACAAAGGTTAACGTTTATTGCGGTACAGTGCCATACCAACACGTAAGCCCCTGCTGGCGAGGGCTTGCAAACTGGGCTCACAACTAACCAATCCTAATGCCAAACAGTGTATCCAAGGCCTCACCCCAGCATCCCTCAATACGTCCATAGAGATAGAGCTAGGGTCTGGTGACCAGGATGAACCACAGTGTCATGTCCCCCCCCTGATACCCTATGACGTATTAGTTCCGCTAAGGTAATGGCGATACGACGATGTTTAGTGTACAAGACTTGAATTAGAGATAGAGCTAGAGTCTGGTGACCAGGATGAATCACAGTGTCACGTCCTCCCCCTGATACTCACTCGCATCAAGCACACCAACCATTCACATACATCCACATGCCTATTCCTATCATCATCATCATCATCATCATGTTATAAACAATAATTAAATATGCATGAACAGTAAAAATAGAAAATATTGGATGACATGTTGAATGCACATAACAAGCATACACGCATAGAATCAATCATGACATTGGACTCGAATAAAACAGTTTATTATTAACCAATTAGTTTAGGTCTTGTTCCCTCACCTTTGCTTGATTATAGATCATCTTTCAAGCTTTATGAATCAACTAAATCTCAATATTATATCACTAGAAGACCTAATCAAGTCGATAGAATTTAATTAGAATTAATTCTGATTTTAAGAACCTACTAGGGTCGGATGTTCCATCGACCCTAGGTGCGACCCCCCATGGTTTGAGTCGAGAATATCAAATTTCGTTCATTCTTTCATGTTTGGGTCCTATGGCTTCTTTCTATAGTCCATTCCATACATATTCTATGGTTTAAAACTATTCTTTATTCACCTACATGGTTTCAATGATCTCCTCCAAGGTTTCCATTGAAACCTAACCATGGATGGGTGATTGGGTTTCTCTTAGATCATACCCTCTTCATTATTTACACTAAGGTCATTAGAAATTCATGAAAATAGTATCCATACCTGAGAAGTTTGCTTCTTTCTTCGAATCCCTTCTCTTTGGTCTTCTTCTCCACTTTCCTTCTCTTCCTTCTCTTCTCTTTCTCTCAATCCAATTAGGGTTGTAAAAGAAGTGAAAGAGGCTTAGGGACATCCTATTTATAGAGTAAAACCTCCCAAAATAAGTCCCATTGAGTTTAGGAAAGGTTCCAATCGAAATTAGGAAAGTTTCCTAATTTTCGGTTCGTGCTGTTTTTATCGATTACCGGGGGTCGATGGGGGGGTCGATGGGGGGGGGGGGTCGGACAATCCGAGACCCCCTACGACCCCTGGTCACGGGTCGATGGTAGGGGTCAATGGAGGGGTCGGACCTGCCTGTTTAGGCATGCGACCTTATCCTCATTTTGACTGTTTTTGAGTGAAATTTCATATTGGGTCTTGGATTTCTTCACACACTTGGTCCACTTGGTTGACCATGATATGTAGACGGGTCATGACACAAAATGTAAGGTTAGACCGGGTTCGTGGCGTGCGGGTCTTACAACTCCACCTCCCTTAAAAGAAATTTCGTCCTCGAAATTTGAAAGTACGGATCTTACAACTCTCCCATCCTTAAAATAAATTGTCCTCAAAATTTGAATTTAGGTGGGAATTCTATTTCCGCATTGCATCTTCTTCCTCCTATGCAATCTCCTCCGCGTATCGTCTTTGCCAGGTTATCTTCATATACTAATTATCCCAGCTTTGGAAATGTTGTACCTTCCAACCAGTGAACTCGGCTGGTACCACTTCAATAGTTGAATCTCCTATCTAAACCAATGGATCCGTGGTCATTACCTTTGATAATGGATCTCCAATGTACTTCTTCAATAGAGACACACGAAATACATCATGCACCCTAGACATGGATAGCGGTACGCTAATTGATATGTAACTTTTCTACGTCTCTCCAAAGTTTATAAGATCCGACACATATATAGATTACAACTTTCCCTTCTTGTCTAATCGTTTCAAACTACGCCTAAGTGATTTCTTCAAGAACACTTTGTCCCTTATGGCGAACTCAAGGTCTTGGTGTCTCTTCTGACATCTTGAGCTATCCTGCCCCTTTTCTTTGATCTTTTCTGCCACTCGATAGTTTTCTTCAGTAGACTTAGGTCTCAAAATTTTTCATTCACTAATTCCATTCCAAAACAAAAAATTTTGACATTTCTACCTTACCATGCTTTATAGGTGACATTTACATAGTAGCTTGGTAGCAACTTCAATTCACGGTTAACTTCTTAACTCAAACTCCTTGAAATCAATTTTACAAGCTCGGTTAGGATCTGTATAGTCCGCTCCGACTGTCCGTCGATTTGAGGTAAAGTGCGGTACTAAACTTCAACTTTGTCCCCATTATTTTCTGTAGATCCTCCCAAAACTTCGAGATAAGCATGAGCCTCTGACCGATACTAAGCTCTCATGCGTACCACTTAATCTGACAATATTATCCACATATAGCTTAATTAGCCGCTCCAAAGTATACCGAGGTCGTATAGCAATGGAATGAGCTATATTCATAAGGCGATCAACAATCACCCAAACTTCGTCAATCGATCTGGGAGTCAGTGGCAAATCGGTGATATAGTTCATTGTAATGCAGTTTCACTTCCAGACTGGCTTTGATAGTTATTGTTGTAGCCATGTTGGTCTTTGTCTTTCAGCCTTTACTTACTGATAATTCAATTACTGAAACATGCATCTAAACTACATTTGTTATCATTCCTCTTTACCAGTACCATCTCTTCATGTCATGATACATATTGGTACTCCAGGATGTCCTGAATATTGAGTAAAATGAATTCTTATCATTATCCTCTTCATAATATCCGAGTTTTTATCTTCATGTATTTAGAATCTACCTCTGTATCTGAGTACCGTCTCCGCATCCAAAGTAACTCAGGGTTGAGTTTTCCTTTTTCTAAATCTGCTTACACCGTTCTTATTTACGGATCTCACAAAATCACTACTTTTACTTCATCCATCAATTTAGAAATGATCATTAATGCCACAAGCACAACCGAATTATTGCTCCATAAGTTCATTCGTAAATTCTTGCTCTATTGGATCATCACGAGTTTCTATTGTATGTTACTCTACTTCCAAATCTGAATCTGTTGCTGCGAAACATAAGATAGTATCTATACTGGTTCCTTTCTCGGAATTCGTAATTTCCTTTTTGCTTAATGCCTTAGCTACTACATTAGCCTTTCTTGGATGATACTAGATATCACAGTCTTAATCCTTGAGTAATTCCAGCCATTTTCTTATCCTCATGTTCAACTCTTTCTGATGAGGAGGTACATAAAACTCTTGTGTTCCCATTCAGTCTAAAATTCTCCTCCGTTTAGATAATGTCTCCAAGTCTTGATTGCATAATTTATCACCGTTAATTCCAAGTCATGAGTAGGATAACTCGTCTCATGCTCCTTCAGTTTTCTAAAAGCATATGCAATCACTTATTTACCATGCATCAACCCACATCCTAGATCCAATCCGAAAGCTCTGATGGATAGGGTAAAAGGTTTTCCTGGTATCCGAATGATCAAGGTGAGAGTTGATATCAACCCTTCTTCACACTTGTCAGTCCAATTAAACTCATCTCCCTTCCTGGTTAGCTTGGTAAGAGGTTTTGCGATCTTAGAGTGATCCTCCAAAAATCGTTTATAATAATCAGCTAAACCCAAGAACTTCTGATCTTCGCAATACTCTTCAGGTGTTTCTTACCATATGATTACTTTTACCTTAAAGGGGTCCTCTTTAATCCCTTTATATGATGCTACGTGATCCAAGAAGATCACTTTGTTTAATCAGGTCTCATATTTCTTGGACTTGAGATGAAGCTTTTCACTTCTCAGCTGTTGTGAAGCTGTTCTAAGATCCGTTGTATGAGTTGCTTCATTCTTGAAATAAACCAAAATGTCATCTATGAAAACTATGACCAACGTGTCCAACAGGTCATGAAACACCCAGTTCATCAGTTCCATAAAAGACGTAAGGGCATTGGTTAATCCAAACATCATAATCATAATCGAAAACTCATAATTGGCCTATCCCAATTTTAAAAGCTATCTTCGAGATATTTCTGTCCAAAATTCTTCAGCTGATGGTATCTTGATCGAAGATCAACCTTAGAAAATATCTTTGCTCCTTGCAACTATTTAAACAAGTCATTGATCTGAGGTTGTAGATATTGATTCTTGATCATGAGCTTTGTTAAATTCTCGGTAGTCTGTACATAATCGGACACTACCGTCCTTCTTCTTCTCAAATTGCATTGACGCTTCCCATGATGCAATACTTAGCCGATTAGAACCCTTGTCTAATAACTCTTGTAGTTGAGTCTCAGTTCCTTCAACTCCGTAGGAGCTACTCTATAGGTGCCTTTGACACAAGTATCGTCCTTGGTAACAAGTTGATGACGAACTCGATCGCATGATCAGATGGTAACTCCAGGTAAGTCTCTTGGAAACACATTAGAAAATTTATGCATCACATCAGTATCTTCCATCTGTAGTGCTTCTTTTGTAACGTATACCACAGATACCATATCTCCAACTTCTTTCTCTTCAAAGCATCTTTTTTCCTTTAGCATAGAGAGGATCAACTTTCTTTTCTTAGGCAACATACTTCCAATAATACTAAATTATATGTCGTCTTTATTCTTGAATGATAATCTCTTCTATGCACACAACAACTTTGTAGAGTGTTGAGGCAACCAGTCTATTCCCAAGATGACGTCAAAGTTTACCATCTCAAGTCGACTCAGGTTGCATCCAAATTCTATCCATCCATATGATTTGGACATTGTTCATAACACTCATCCCATACAACATCTAGTCCAAAGGGCTTGAACTAGCAAAATCTGGTATAAGGTCTTAAGAGCTCGTGTAGTTCCTTCATCTCTTAGTTTTTCAAAGACTATCGCTAATAATTTCATATCTTGAAAAGTTCATTAGCTTATATTTCATTTATCACTTCTGTTCTATCCTGATCTCTCTTTCATATACCTCAAAAAATATCTTGTAATTGTTACTTCATATCCCAAGTCTATCTATAAGCATTAGGGTATATGCTTATAATTTCATTAATTCAGCCAACTCTTTTGGTCTTTACTTAATCATCTCAATCGACATTGGGCATAACTCAGTATTACTTATACTAATCCGAATACTATCAATGCCATGATTTTTTTGACTTTATCCTTGTATCCACTCTTAGATTTGTCTTTAGGAATCTTCTACCTTGTCAAAATTCATACTGATATAACAATCTTTAACTTTACTTGAGTGCTATCTATTTCTTTACTGGCTACCCTTGATAGTTCTCACTTTTGCTCATGCACTCTTTTATAGACATGGCTCATATCCATCAAATCAGTAATCTCAAAATAGATTCTCCATTACTTCATCTGAGGTTCATTGGCTATAGAATCAAATCTGAATTTAATCTTCTTACTTCCCATAATTCCTTATCACTAAACAACTTATCAATTGATGTCAAGAAATGTAAGAGTCAGTTATCCAAAACAATTCCTTTCCTTCTTTCAATTTAGTATGACGACAAACACTTTCTTTATCTAATGAACTTAAGTTTAAAGGATCAGGAGTAAATCTATGGTAATCCAACCGGCATCCAAAGGTCATTAAGTTGCACGGTGATCCAAATACATGGAAATAGAGGTTTTATAATTCTTAACCTCATGGTTACAGGTTCTATTGAATGTATAATTCCATTGGTCAAGGCACTACAGGAGTAAATCTGGAGAAAGTTTTCATACATCAGTAAATCAGGTAAAAAAAATCTGAAGATGTACGCTCAACATGATTAAACATTTAACTGTTCATTCAGTTCATATCTCTGTTCATGTTGTCGATCATGAAAGTGGCTCAGTTTGGTATAATCAGGACTAATACTAAAGAAACAATATCTATAACTCCAATTGACAGGTTAAATCAAGAAGGTATCCTGTCAAGACACGAAAATTTAAAATTTGGTATGTGCATCCTCTATAATCATAAGAGTAAGTCAATAATGCACCGCATCCTATATAAACCTATCTATTTATAAGGCCACAATAGATTTGATCATCTGTTGAAAACGTTTAAGGCTTCGTCTTCAGAAATATTCTTCAATCCTTGGTCGAATCATCGTGTCATGATGCAGCTATCCCATACATTGGTGGCTGATAAGGGTAACCACCTTGGTATACTGCTTGTTGTGCACCAAGCTTCTTCACTAGGGTGTGCGTTACTGGGACTTGCTGTATGGTAGGCACTGTGTTATAGGTAACAGGTGCTGGGGGTACAGTGTTGCTACCAATTGGTACCGTACTTGGTCTGACTCGGAGGTGTTGATATAACATTGGCAACTTGGGTAGTGATTCACATAGCAATTTGCATAGTCGGTCTCATCTATTGTTGCTCATGTATTTTGTCTAGCTAAATTTATTACAACCGTGGCCAAGGTACTTGGTAGTCCTGGTGATTGGCTGGAGTGGCCTGGTTGTTCACCTCCTTTGATTTGCTTTAATCTGATTATCATTATTTAGCATCTACTCAGATGATTTTTCATTACCCATTCTCGACCCAGATAGTGGTGGGGTCAAGTTGCAACATCCTCTTCTTGCTTAGTGGGTAATAGATCAGCTTGTAATGGATCTCACTCTGAGTCTCCACGTCACCCAGGAGTATAGCTTTATCTTCTTTATAGTTGCTCTTATTCTTAATGTGTGGCCTTTATTCTCCTATCTCTATTGGATTCAGCCCGAGATCTTTCCCTTTACCTCTACAGGGATTTAGGCGTTACTAGCCATTTTTCTTCTTTCTCTGTTATACATTGAGTTTCATATCTTGTGAGTACCAACTCGGTATTCTAACTTTTTTGTTGTACAGATGCTTCCTTCTTGCTACTGTACTATATCACTTGTATACTTAGATAACTACCCAACATATAGATAATATCCTATATTATTTGTTTATCAGAATAAATTTTGGTCTTCTCTTTCTGTTTGAGTGTATATATATGGTTCCACCTTTTATATGTACATTATTGTCTTGTTTAAGTTCTGTCTCAACCAACACAGGTGCTTATGGTGTGTTTGTATTAAAGCTTTTAATTATCCTAACTCAGTTCATGGACTTCAGTGGTAGTATTTAGGTTTAATGGGTAAGGCTTAAGAGAGCTATGATACCAAGTTGTCACACCCCAATTCTGCACCAACCAGAATGGTGTGATGAACCATCAATAAATCAACGGTTCAATCAGGATCTCGAATAGGCTATCCCACATATGATAAACCAAAACACATTCCACATTAATCAGAGGTAATAAAGTAAATAGCGAAAGTCTTACAGATAATGAACTGAGGTCTAATCATGATAAATAATTAATATTCCATTTATTTCCAAGTAACCAAAACATAATTTAATACATATTACAATATCCAAATACGAAAACTAAACACTAAACGTATCCACCGTTGAAACGCTCGCTTAACGAACCATGTTCGTCCTCCACAGCTTGCTCATCACAGCCGCCACATGTTCATATGTTGGCGTGTTGACATAATCTTCAATCATAATACCTGCAACATCAAAAACTAAAAAGAATTGCGCGCGCGAGGGTCAACTCTCTAACTTGAGCTCAGTGAGAAAACAAAACAATACAACAAACATATGCATGCATTCAATTCATATCTTTGGTCTGGTAAATAAGTTTACAATGTGCTATAGAAAGGATAGGTGGCCAAAGGTCATGTTTATTGACCCCTCCTCTATACACGAGTGTGTGAAGGCGCCCAAAGGTAACGTTTATTGCCGACTCACATGCACCCAATTCATGAACATTGTACAACAAAGGTTAACGTTTATTGTGGTACAGTGTCATAACAACACATAAGCCCCTACTGGCGAGGACTTGCAAACTGGGCTCGCAACTAACCAATCCTAATGCCAAACAGTATATCCAAGGCCTCACCCCAGCATCCCTCAATATGTCCATAGAGATAGAGCTAGGGTCTGGTGACCAGGATGAATCACAATGTCATGTCCCCCCCCCTTGATACCCTACGACGTATTAGTTCCGCTAAGGTAATGGCGATACGATGATGTTTAGTGTACAAGACTTGAGTTAGAGATAGAGCTAGAGTTTGGTGACCAGGATGAACCACAGTATCACGTCCTCCCCCTGATACTCACTTGCATCAAGTACACCAACCATTCACATACATCCACATGCCTATTCCTATCATCATCATCATCATCATCATGTTATAAATAATAATTAAATATGCATGAATAGTAAAAATAAAAATATTGGTTGACATGTTGAATGCACATAACAAGCATACACGCATAGAATCAATCTTGGCATTGGACTCGAATAAAACAGTTTATTATTAACCAATTAGTTTAGGTCTTGTTCCCTCACCTTTGCTTGATTGTAAATCATTTTTCAAGCTTTAAGAATCAACTAAATCTCAATATTATATCACTAGAAGACCTAATCAAGTCGATAGAATTTAATTAGAATTAATTATGATTTTAAAAACCTACTGTTATCTGGGGGTCGATGCTAGGGTCGGACCTTCCATCGACCCTGGGTGCGACCACCCTTTTCCTGGGCTTCCCGAATGCTAGGTGTCGATGCTAGGGTCGGATGTTCCATCGACCCTAGGTGCGACCACCCCTTCCCTGGGTTTCCCGAATGCTGGGGGTCGATGCTAGGGTTGGATGTTCCATCGACCCTAGGTGCAACCCCCCATGGTTTGAGTCGAGAATATCAAATTTTGTTCATTCTTTCATGTTTGGGTCCTATGGCTTCCTTCGATAGTCCATTCCATACATGTTCTATGGTTTAGAACTATTCTTTATTCACCTACATGGTTTCAATGATCTCCTCCATGGTTTTCATTGAAACCTAACCATGGATGAGTGATTTGGGTTTCTTTTAGACCATACCCTCTTCATTATTTACACTAAGGTCATTAGAAATTCATGGAAATAGTATCCATACCTGAGAAATCTGCTTCTTTCTTCGAATCCCTTCTCTTTGGTCTTTTTCTCCACTTTCCTTCTCTTCTCCTTCTCTTCCTTCTCTTCTCTTTCTATCAATCCAATTAGGGTTGTAAAAGGAGTGAAAGAGGCTTAGGGACGTCCTATTTATAGAGTAAAACCTCCCAAAATAAGTGACATTGAGTTTAGGAAAGGTTCCAATCGAAATTAAGAAAGTTTCCTAATTTTTGGTTTGTGCTGTTTTTATCGATTATCGGGGGTCGATGGGAGGGAGGTCGATGGGGGAAGGTCGACACTGACAATACCGACCCCCGGTCCGGGTCGATGGTGGGGGTCGATGGGGGGTCGGACCTGCCTGTTTAGGCATGCGACCCTACCCTCATTTTGACTATTTTTGAGTGAAATTTCATATTGAGTCTTGGGTTTCTTCACATACTTGGTCCACTTGGCTTGACCATGATATGTAGACGGGTCACGACACGAAATATAAGGTTAGACCGGGTTCATGGCGTGCGGGTCTTACAAGGCTAGCTTGTTGGGTGCCTCGTTAAGAAGGCCGATTAAGCCCAAACCAACAAGGCCTGACCTGAAAACTAATTTTTATTGGCCATGTGTTGTCATTGTTGGCAACTTGACTAATGTGGTAGTGTGGATGAGCTTACAGTCAAAGAAATGAGGAGAGAGAGAATCAACGTAGGAGAGAGGGTGTCTGTGCAAGTGGCAGTGGTGGCAGTGGTGTCAGTGCAGAGGAAGAGATGAAGTAGCCCAGTATGTGTTCTACAACTTTTAAACAGTGAGAATGCTTGAAGTGAGTCTGAATTCCAAGGTTTAAGTTTGACACTACTTTTGATGGGTCCTGCAGCATTATCGTGGAAATAAGAAATTGCGATGCTACACAACTTGAATCACTCAATTCTGACTTCGGATGAGGGAGATATCGCGATTTCTGTTGGAAAGGTCTGAAAATGTCAAAAAATCAAGCCTCTTAGTGAGTTCTGTATGAAAGGAAAAACCGTATAGATATATGATAGTTTAAGGGCCTCTTTATAAATATCAAAGTTAAAGGATTGGTTGGTAATTATAGGAAATACATTAAAAATCCATTCGGATGGCTGGGAAAGAGCCGTGTCATCAAGAAGCCGATCTAGTGGCCCAAGAAATGGCGGGCTATTGTGTGTTGCGGTGGACGGAGTTGGATGCTCCCGCATGCTTTGTGATTGGAGGGACGTAGTTTTATAAATTGAGCCGCGAAGTAATAAGGTGCTTTAGTATTCTGTGTTGCGCATCTACGGTACATTGGCAGGGCGGATCCATATCTAATGGTCATATGTTTAGCTGATCGCGCATGACGTGATTAAAGCCGATCTAGCGGGTACAAGACAATCCCGCCTTTTTCTCTCAGATCTAGTTGCTTGGAGTCAAGATTCCTATAAAACCAATTAGAATGCGACAACCATTTCTGACATGATAGCTAAGACATGCGTCAATGTAGCGCGCGTACTGAGCGGTGTCGAAGATGATCCTAATCTAACAGATATTATTGAGTCCTATTTTCTCTGATGCAGAATCAGTGATCCGACGACACAAAATCAATCCCGCCCTTTTCATTTGATCTAACGTCCTGTATCAAAGATTCCAAGCATAGCCAATGGGATCTCGACATAGCATCTGACTTGTCAGTGGGCGGCGCTCCAGTGTGAGACCTGTGCATGGTATACGGTCAAAGATTTCATTTTCAATCTTTTTACTAGCCAAACTTGTTTTGATCATAACTTGAGCTTCTTATGGTTGCGGATTAAGCTTGGTGTGTGCAGCAAGTGTTGAACACTAGTACATTGATACCTAAATCGTAGGCATATTCGTGCCTCCTAGTTTTATGTTAGGTAAACTAGGTGTATGAATTCTCTGCTGTGTATACAACTAAAAGAAGTGTATTGAGTATATATGGAGCCCATAGGGTATTACTCCATAGACTAGCCATTACACACTATGTTGGTGAATCACGTAATATCTTGTATTGTAGACTGTGTATATTTTGTTCCTTGTAAAGTGCATGGAATGGCTTGCAGGATGGGTGTGCACAATATGGTAGACTTGACCACTCTGTGGTAGTGTAGTGGTTGTGCATAAGACTGTGTGTGTGGTAGTGGTTCAGTGATTGTGTGGCTGTGGTTAGTAAGTGAAGCATTAGCTCAAGACAGTATCTGTCTTCAAGGATTATTTGAGAAGAATTTTGAAGACATTGATTCACCCCCCTCTCAGTGTCAACATGTGATCAATAGTTTTGGCCTAAAAAAACCCTAAACCTAATTTACTTAGCCTCTTATACGTTTATTCCAAACAACCAAAGAGCAAGGCTTCATTCAAATTTTAATGCATGCAATCATGCATGACATCTGACGTGTATTACTTTATTTATTTATTTCATTTTATTTCCTTTTTGTTGCTCAAAACTCAACTAGTTACAATTGTATTAAGTATCCTTGTGTGGTGCTACTAGTATTGCTGCCACTGCAGAGATTCAGAAAATAATAATTGAACGAAAAGCTCCATAAAAAATTGTGTTGTGCAAAAATAGTTTACATGTGAAGTCAGCCCGATAAGCCTGGCCAGGACCTAGCTAGCCCGAAATTAGCATGATAAGCCTAGCACAATAACAACAGCCTGTTAGTTAACATGCACAATGCAGCCTACCCCAGCCCAAATTCTTAATGGACATGTTTTAGTCCGGGCCTATAAAGCCCGACACCATATTAGCCCAGACCAGAAATGGCCTGGATCAGCCCATTTAAGGACAGTCCAAGGTAGGGGGTTTTAGGCCTTGCATGATAACTTTTCTATTTTTTTTTGTTCTTGTGAACAAAAAAAAAAAAAGAAAAAAAGGAATAGAAATCTATTTGTTAGCATTGGTTCATTTTTATATTCCTAGGTATGAACCGGTGGCTAGAGAAGAGAACATGAAAAAAAAAAAAAAAAACATAAACGTAATTAAAGTAAACTTTTGTAAAAAGGAAAGATTGTCCAACGAGAGGGAGAGGAAAGTAAAACGAGTAGGGAGGAGAGCAAAGGAAGTGAGGAACAAATCAATGGAATTTATCCGTTGTTTACCATGTAGTTTCATCACCTGATAGTTATAGTTTTGACGGTCACCATCTCTCTTAGGGGCCTGTTACTGTCGGTAATAACCCAAGCTTTCTTCTCTGGTTGGACTTGTAAGGGAGGAAGAAAATAAGAAAGTGAGTGCAGGATTGAAAACCCTAAGGCCACTCCGATTCCTAAGTTAGAACCGAGTTTAAGCAATATGGAGCTCGGTATGGGAAATACGAGCTCTTGAAACGTGGGTTAAGCAAAGAGAGATTAAAAGAAAGATTAAAGGATTCAATCCATTTACTTATGGATTGTGCTGTATATATAGGAGAGGCATTGAGTGTTGTAAGTTTAGATTTAACCCTAAGGGATGTGGAAAAATCTGTGATCTTGCCGTAGATATCGTCCTTATCCCGAACTCTTCGCCCTACTAAGTGAGCTGTAAGCTACCACATGGGTTAGAGTTACAGGTCAGATAAGGATAGTGGGTGTTAGCTCACAACTCAGGCTTTCTTTGGTATAATTTATATTTATGTTTATGAGTTATTTATGAGAATAAATTATGAGACATGAATAATAACCATTTAATACCACTTGATATAAAAAAGTAATAGTAAATTATCACAATAATGATAATCACCTTCTAACCTATTTGTAGATTTTAGATTATATTAATTTATTTTAAAATAAATACCATAAATTATACCAAACAATTGCATATGTCATAATGTATTATATATATAATTAATTCTATAATACATACCAAAAAGAACATCAATCTTGAATATTTAGTGGTTGGTTGAGGGAAGACGGGTTGACAACCATTGGATAGTGATTTCAGGGGAGTCTTCTGATGGTGGCTCCAATATGTTCATAAGTGGATGACATTGCCATCTGGTTATGCACTGAGAGTGAGGAGATGTGGGAGATTTAGGAAAAATTATGATAGCTGTCTTGAGATATTAATAATCGAATTTTGACGGGTTCGACCTTTGAGGTGGCAGTCTTGTATGCTTGCACATGACTAGCCACATGTCTTCTTGTAGATGGGGCATGTATCTTGACACATGTCATCCAATTAGAGGGGTCATTATTCCCCTAACAGGTTGCTTACCTATAAAAACAGTACTAGATTTCTCTTTAACCACAGTGAAGAAAAATTTATGTATGTCGGAAGGGATGAAGTATGTAAATGTCACTACAATGGTAAAATTTAAAAATCCAATTTGGACTTTATAATGAAGGGTCAATGATTGAGACTATTTGGAATCTCATATTGATTCATCAATCAACACACGTTAGTGTCATACCCCAATTCTGGACTAACCAGTAGTGTGATGAACCGTCATAAGAACCAACGGTTCAACCAGGATCTCGTATAAGCTGTGCCAACCATGTTAAACCAAAACACATTCCATTGTAATAATCAGAGATAATAAAGTAAATAGCGGATGTAAGATCCGTAACGAACTAACTGGTCTTACCACCTTGTACCAGGTCTACCCATCATGGTCGAGCCAAATGCACCAAGCGCGTGAAGGAAATGGAAAAACCAGGTACTAAACTGACCCAAAAACAGTCAAAATGAGGGTAGGGTCGCATACCCAGATCAGCAGGTCGACCCCCCCTCACATAGAAGTCAGATCCCTGATTTTTCACTGGGGGTCGGACAACTTAGGGACTGAGGGTCAACGGGATCTCTGACCCCCTCATCGACCCCCTGTTTGCCGACAGAAACCGCAAATAGGAAACTTTCCAAATTTCAATGGGATTCCTTCCTAATCTCAATGAGACTTATTTTTGGAGATTCTACTCTATAAATAGGACGTCCCTAAGCCTCTTTCACTCCTTTTGAAACCCTAATTGAGAGTGAGAGAAAGAGAAGAGAAGAAGAAGAGAAGGAAAGTTGGAGAAGAAGACCTAATTGAAGAATTCAGAGAAATCTCTGAATCTCAGCAAACCTAAGGTATGGGCAAGCTTTCTACTTGATAATCTAAGACCTTAGAATAGTTCATGAAGAGAGTATGGTCTAGGAGAAACTCAAATCATACACCCATGGGAAGATTTCGATGAAAACCATGGAGAAATCATGGTAGACAAGGTAAGGAAGAAACCTATTGTTCTAAGCCATAGAACAAACCTAGAATGGATTGTGGAAGTAAGCCATAGGACCCAAACGTGAAAGAATGGACTGTAGAATGAAAATTTCGATTTAACCCACGGGGGGTTGCAAGTGGGGTCGATTGGGAATCGACCCTACCAGACCACAGGATCGACCCCCAGTGTTCTGGAAGTCCAGAATAGGGGTGGTCGCACCCAGGGTCGATGGAACATCCGACCCTGGCATCGACCCTACCCTGGGGGTCGATGTATACTGCTACCCTACCTACGATCCACCCTGGGACCCGTGCTTAAAAACAAGCCTAAACTTGTCAGAATGACTTCTAACCAAAATCTATCAACTTATTAGGTTTTTCTATTGATATAAAAGTGGTTTTAAAGCTTGAAAGAGGATCAAAACTTTAGCAAAGGTGAGGGAACAAGACCTAAACTAATTGGCTAATAATAAACTATTTTTATTTCTTGAGTTCAATACCATGACTGATTCTATGCGTCTATGCTTGTATGTGCATTCAACATGTCATCCAATATTCCTGTTATTACTGTTCATGCATATTTAATTCTGTTTATTTATAATATGATGATGATGATGATGCTAGGAATAGGCATGTGAATGTATGTGTGCGGTTAGTGTATATGGTGCGGGTAGGGGATGGTATCAACCGGTACAGCCATGCCGTTTTCATGGGGTGTATATTGTGCCATGGTTCTACTCAAGTCATGTCCACTGACACCGTCGTATCGCCATTACCTTAGCAGAACTATTACGTCGTAGGGTATCAGGGGAGGTGGTCTCGGACCGTGTAGTCTTCGACTCTGTCGGGGGGCCTTAGCTCTATCTCTATGGATGTATTGAGGGATGCTAGGGTGAGGCCTTGGATACACTGTTTGACATTAGGATTGGTTAGTTGCGAGCCCAGTTTGCAAGCCCTTGCCAGCAGGGGCTTACGTGTTGGTGTGGGCAACCGGTACAGCCATGGCATTTTCATGGGGTGTATATTGTCCATGGTGGGTGCATGTGGGACGACAGTGCCATTTTCAGTGGGCGGCTTCACACACTCGTGTATAGAGGTGAGGCGGCCACCGAACCTTTCTATTGCACATTGCAAACTTATATACCAGACCACAGATATGAATTGATTGCATGCATATATTTTGTTGCATTGTTTTGTTTGCTCACTGAGTCGTGATGTGTGCTCACCCTTTCGACGTCGAATATTTTTAGTTGATGATGCAGGTACCATGGTTGAAGACTATATGAATACTTCTGTGTACGGGCACGTCGCTGCAATGGAAGTTGAAGACTTCGTGGAAATGCATGACTCTTCATGCGAGTGCAACGCATGCGTTTTCGATTAGTTTTTATTTGAATTATTAAGGAAATGTAATTTGATATTTTATTTACTTATGTCTCGGTTAATACAACATAACTTGATATTTTATTATTGATTATCACATTTAGATTCCTCAGTTCATTTATCATTAAGACTTCCGCTATTGTGTATTTATTCTGATTAAGGTTATGGATGTGTATGGTTTTATTTTCAACGGACATAACCTATTAGAGATCCTGGTTGAACCGTTGGTTTATTAGTGGTTCATCACACCGTTCTGAATGGTGCAGAATTGGGGTGTGACAGCGGAAGTCTTATTAATAATGAACTGGGTGTCTACAATGATAAGTAAATTAAATAGTCCAGTTATCTCCAAGTAATCAAAACATAATTAATACCTATTACAATTATCAAAATATGAAAGTTAAACACTAAGTAAAATCATAGTTGAAACACTCGCTTAACGAGTCATAATCGTCCTCTACGGCTTGCACATCCATAGCAGCCACATATCTATACGTTGGCTCATATAATCTTCGACAGTAATACCTGCAACATCAGAAACTAAAATGAATTACTCCCGCGAGGGTCAGCTCTCCAACTTGAGCTCAGTGAGTAAACAAAACAATGCACAAATATATGCATGCATTTAATTCATATCTTTGGTCTGATTTTTAAGTTTGCAATGTGCTATAGAAAGGTTTGGATGCCACCGCACCTCTATACATGGGTGTGTAAACCAATCCAATGGATCAAACACCATTGTCGTCCACATCCACCCCACCATGGAATAGAGATAAAGCTAAGTGTACGGATCACACATCGCCAACACTTCCCCTGATGCCCTACCCATACCAACACGTAAGCCCCTATTGGAGATGGCTTCCAAACTGGGCTCACAACTAACCAATCCTAATGCCATCTAACGTATCCAAGACCTCACACCAACATCCCTCAATACGTCCATAGAGATAGAACTAAGGCCCCCTGATAGATTCAAAAACCACATGGTCCAAGACCACCTCCCCTGATGCCCTACGATGTAATAGTTCTGCTAAGGTAATGACGATACGATGACGTTAGTGGACAAGACTTGAGTAAAGATAGAGCTAGAGTCTGATGACCAGGTCAGAGACCACAATGTCACATCCTTCCCCTGATGCTCCACTCGCATCAAGCACACTAACCACACACACAATCACATGCCTATTCCTAGCATCATCATCATCATGTTATAAATAGACAATAATAAATATGCATGAGCAGAAATAACAGTAGTATTGGACGACATGTGAGATGCACATTATAAGCATACAAGCATAGAATCATTTATTGCATTGGATAAATAAAATAAAATAGTTTGTTATTATCCAATTAGTTTAGGTCTTGTTTCCTCAGCTTGGTTTGATGTTTGTTCCTCTCCCAAGTTTTAGAAATCACTTTGAATCTATTGGGAACCTAAACAATTAATCTATTTAAGTTAGAGTTCGATTGTATCAAGTTATAGTAGTTGAAAACCTTGCTTCGTCTTAAAATATACTTGCTGTTATTGTATGATCGATACGCTTTTATCAATCCTATGGTCTCAATATATGCGACCATACGATGTACAATCGATACCCTATGGTAACACTATATGTGACCGTACCTGTGACCATATGTTTCTTGAATTTTTCTAGAATGGCTATGGTCAACTCTCTTCTCATCCTATGGTTGACCATAGCTGCGACCATACATAGTCAAGTTAATTTTTACTTCTCATACGAGTTCCTCATCTTGCCTCATCAATGGGATTCATCCTAAAATCATTCTATGATCTTTAATCACAGCTTATCCTTATCAATTATCCTTACCCTACTCTATGATTTCCCATAGAAAACCTATAACCGATATCATTGTATTAGATTCCATATATCAATTTAAAAAGAACATATTCTATCTGATCTACCCTACAGAGTCAAGTCCATACCTTAAGCTTGCTGTAGAGAGATAGAACTCTTCTCTGTAAAAACCTTCCTCTCAGCCTTCTTCTCCAAATCTCCTTCTCCTTCTCTTTTTCTCTTCTTCTCTCTTTCTCTCTTTGGTTTAGAGTTTCAATTTAGGTTTTAAAAGAGTGAGAGAGGCTAAGGGACGTCCTTTATATAGAGGAAAACCTCCATATAGAGTCCTCTTTAAATTAAGAAATAGTCCTCATCAAATTAGGAAAGTTTCCTAAACACGGAGTCGGTTCTGGGTTCGTACGTCGATCGTGCGGTCGCATAATCCGTCGACCATACATTTTCAAAATAGTCGACCATACATTGTACAATCTCAATATGGTTGACCATACGTGTGACCGTACCCCTAAAAAATGCCACCATACATCTAAAATTTACTGATTTTTAGTTTTTGATTGGTTGCTTCCACATAAACTTAAACAGTCAACCACCCCAACTAAATTTGACTTGTTGCTTACCTCATCTTGTGGTTTCTTCATACAATTGGTTCATTTGAGCCGATTATGATGGGAAGATCGATCATGACACGAGAATGTAAGATTAGACCGGGTTCGTGGCGTGCAGGTCTTACAGCAAGTCAAATTTTTTAGAATATCATTTACACTTACACTTACATCGGGTGTCTATAGCATGGTTAGTGTCACAACCCATTATGGGAATCAGGCGTGATGTCTGGGTCGACCCACGAGATGACCCGAACCCACCTAGCGATCGACAACTTCAATGAGCTACCATACAAATCCCACAGTCTACACAAGCAATATCCACAATAACAATAAAAGAAATAGAGTAATAATAGTAAAAGCAATATAATAAGTGACATAAACCAACTAATTATATTATAACCTAAGTAAGTTTTGTTATGCATTACATTCCATTGTTTCCATAAAATAATACTCTATCATAGTATACACCTAGCCAAAATAAAGGAGTGCATCTGTATCAGAACCTAACATAGATAGATAGTAAAATACTATCTACAGCTCTACGAATAAGAGAGACAAGGCACTACATCAGGTTCTATAGACACAGTCGTAGAGACAGTCCTTGCCATGATTCTCCAAGGGGTTTTCTCTAGCAGAGATGTCCTCCACCGGTGTAGACTCCATAAGGTCAATTGTAAAAGAAGTACCTACATCAAAAGCTGAAAAGAATTTGATATCGAGGGGTGAGCTCCCATCCCAGCTTAGTATGGAGTCAAGTATCGATGTACATGCATGCTAGAGATTAAATAAGAAAAGCATGTACTTGTCACACCCCAATTCTGGTTGAACCAGAAGTGTGAGTGAACCGTCACTAAACCAACGGTTCACACTAGGATCTCAATAAAACCGTATCCACCTATATAAACAATTGCACATAACCATAATCAGATTCTAAATAAATACAGCGGAAGTCTTAATTTAAATGAATTGAGTACTTCTATTGATAAATAAAATAAATTATCTAATTATTCAAATACCAAAACATAAATAAATATCTTTACATTGCTTATAAAATCCAACTGAAATAAATTAAATAAGCTAAACCAAGAACATCCTAGAGGGACACGCAGTAAGGGCACTCGCATGAAGTGTCATGCTCGACCTCCCCTGCTTGCACTTCCAGAGCAACAACACCTTCATACACTGGAGCATCCACATAGTCCTCCATAGTATAACTTGCGTCAACATATAAAAATAGTGTGTACACAAGGGTGAGCTCACAATTTAGCTCAGTAAGAAAATCAGACAAAGCAACAAGCAATATGCATGAGTAACATTCACATTATGGTCTGATTTTAAGTTTGCAATGTGCTATAGAAAGGATTGGAAACCACTGCACCTCTATACACGAGTGTGTGAATCTGCTCAGTGGATCAAACACCACTGTCTTCCCACATGTACCTACCATGGAATAGAGATAGAGCTAAAGTGTCCAGATCACACACCGCCAACACTTCCCCTGATTCCCTACTCATACCAACACGTAAGCCCCTATTGGCGAGGGCTTGAAAACTGGTCTTGCAACTAACCAATCCCATATGTCATCATAATAGGCCTTATCCCAGCACAGCTCCCTGCGGCATAGAGATAGGGCTCAAGTCTAGTGGCCAAGCCAGAGACCATAGTGCCACGTCCTCCCTTTGATACCCTACCCGCACCAAGCATGCTAAGATAGTAGCGATACGAAAATGTGCCAATATGAGGAATGATCCAAGACCCCATGCCCTTCCCATTCCACACATCAACGAAAACAATCACATGCCTAACAATCACATCCTAGCATAGCGAGTATGTATGAACAATATAACAACTGAAATTAAAGACGACATATAAATATGCACAATCAACACTCCATAGAACAATAATTGTTAACAACATTTTACTGTTATCAAGTTATTAGGGTTTAGGTCCGATTCCCTTACCTGACGCTTAATTGCAAGCTTGCTCTACGTCACAACGTCCAATCTTGCTATCACAGGGTCCTACACGACGTTAGGGTTTAATTAGAATTAGTTTCATAAGTTTTACGTTGGTCGAAAATCAACTAGGTCAAAAACCAACCCAAACTGGACATACCGATCGCATATACTGGTCGCAGGTCATTGTATAGTGGGGTGACCGGTATAGTCGATCGGACAGCCTTGGCAGGCTACCCGAGAGGTACCAGTCGCATATACCGGTCACACCTAGTGCCACCGGTATGGTCCACCGGTATGCCTCCAGAAAACTACCAACTTGGTGTTCGTCTTTCGTCGGTCATCCTTAATTTATAGCTTCTAGGGTTCCTCCTATCCCTTCTAGGCTTGAGCAACATATTAGGGTTGTTTTTATCTCCCATTCAAGGCTTACATTCAAAGAAACTTTAGTTTAACACTCAATCTAGGGTTCATCGACTGAATTAGGGTTTAACAAAAATTTAGGGATTTTGATCAATACCTAACCTTGCATGGTATTGATCAGTCATCCATAATGCTTAACTTAGATAGAAGTTCAAGCACTTACTGTTGGTTCACGAACTTTGGTGTTCTTCATCCAACATAGGCTCCTTTTCAACCTTTTTCAGCTTCATTTCCTCTTCATATCTCCTTCTCCTTTCTAGGGTTTGTGAGAATCAATCAAAGAGGTTTAAGGAGATTTAGAGGTCCTTAAATAAGCTAGATTGGAGTTTAGAAAGTTTTCCTAAATTAGGAAAGTTTTTAGAATAAAGATTTGGCAAGCGGGACCTATAGAGATCCATTTTTGGATCTAACTAGTCTGCCTGCAAAGACATACCGATCGACCGGTATGTAGACTAGTATCATGAGACTGGTATGAAAGTTATTCTATGTTTTGGTCCATTTTCATACCTGATTGTCATCCGCTCGTTCCTTTTGGTCCGGTGATGATTGGAAGACCTGTTACGACATAAAATAGATGATTAGATCAGGTTTATGGAGTGCAGGTCTTACAATTCCCCCACCCTTAAAAGAAATTTTGTCTCCAAAATTTGCATGTATGGCTCACAACTGCCCCACCCTTAAAAGAAATTTCGACTTCAAAATTTACACGTACCTTCTTCGTCGAAAAGGTTGGGGTACTCCTTTCGCATTGCGCTCTTCTCCTCCCAAGTGATTTCTTTTATATCTTGGCTTTTTCAATGTACTTTGACATAATGGATATCCTTGTTTCGGAGGTGTTGTACCTTTTGACTTGTAAGCATCACGGGTACCACCTCAAATGTCAAACCCTCTGTCAAGTCTGGTGGGTCTGCTATGAAGATGTGCGATGGATCCATGACATACTTCTTCAGTAGTGAAACATGAAACACATCATGAATACTTGGCATAGATGGTGGTAGGGCCAGTTGATACGCCACATTACCACGTATGGTCAGTATCTTGTAAAGATATGGTCCCACGTATCTGGGGCATAGCTTCCCCTTCTTATCGAACCTTTTAGACCCCGCATAGGTGATATCTTTAGGAATACCTTATCACCCACTGCAAACTCCAGATCTCGACGTCTATTATCCGTGTAATATTTTTGTCGAACTTGAGCTATCTTTACTCGCTCATTAATTTGATTGACTGCTCAACAAGTTTCTTCTACAAACTCCGTTCTTACAATCCTTTTCTCTCCCACCTCATTCCATAACAGAGGTGTGCTGTATTTCTTCCCATAGAGTGCCTCATATGGAGCCATCTGGATCGTAGCCTGGTAGCTATTATTATAAACAAACTCGATGAGCGATAGCTTATCATCCCAAGCTCCCTTAAAATCTAGCGCACACGCTCGGAGCATATCCTTCAAGATTTGAATGGTTCTTTCTGACTGCCCATCTGTCTGAGGATGAAAAGATGTACTAAACTTCAACTTGGTTCCCATGGCTTTCTGTAATCCTTCCCAAAACTTTGATGTAAATTGGGGGTCTCTGTCAGATACTATACTCTCCGACACACCGTGAAGTCTGACTATATTATCCACGTATAGCATGGCCAACCTGTCCATGGTGTACTGAGGTCTGACAGCGATGAAGCGAGCTGTCTTGGTAAGTCGATCGACTATCACCCATACTGCATCTATTGACCTTGGTGTCAAGGGTAGGCCAGCGATAAAATCCATTGTGATACAATCCCACTTCCATACTGGCTCCTATAGTGGTTGTAATAAACCTGCGGGTCTTTGTCTTTTTTCTTTCACTTGTTGGAAATTTAGACATTGGGATACGAACTGAGCTACATCTGCTTTCAAACCCCTCCACCAATATAATCTCCTTAAATCATGGTACATCTTAGTGCTTCTTGGATGTACCGAATATGGGGTATAATGAGCTTCTGTCATAATTTTGTCTCTGATTTTAACATTCTCACTCTCAGGTATACATAATCATCCATGATACCTAAGTACCTTGTCTGAATCCAAGGTGAAGTCATGGTTGCTTTTACCCTTCTCTAGATCTTCGTGCACAGTCTTGAGGTGTGGATCCTGTCGGATTACTGTTTTCACCTCATCTATCAGATCTGGTAAGATCTTCAAGGCTGCAAACATCAATGTGAATTTATGAATCAAGCCTTGATCCACTGGATTGTCTGTTGTCTCTAGTATATGCTCTTCTTCATTCTCTATTAAGCCCGAGGCTGTAGCACGCAGTACGACATTTGTACTGGGTCCTGCCTCAAGTTTCAATGCCTTACTTCCTGCTTAAGGCATCAGCTACAACATTTGTCTTACCCGGATGGTACTGAATATCACAATCATAATCTTTTAACAGTTTCAGCCATCTCCTTTGTCTCATATTTAGGTCATTCTGAGTGAAAAAGTAGGTCAAACTCTTGTGGTCTGACTTGATCTGAAACTTTTCACCATAGAGGTAGTGCCTCCAAGTCTTGATTGCGTGAATGACCGTTGCTAATTTCAGATCATGTGTAGGATAGTTCTTTTCATGCTCCTTCAACTGTCTTGATGCGTAGGCGATCACCCATTCTCCTTGCATCAGAACACATCCTAGTCCTAAACCCGATGCATCAGTATATAGAGTGAACAACAAGCCTGGTGCTGGGATGGTCAAGATAGGTGCAGAGACTAATCTTGAGTTCAGAGTTTGAAAGTATTTCTCACAATCATCTATCCATATGAACTTCTCTCCTTTCTTGGTTAGTCTGGTGAGTAGAATAGCAATCCTTGAGTAGTCTTCCACAAATCTTCTATAGTAACCAGCCAATCCAATAAAGCTATGAATCTCTACAACTGATTTTGGTGCTTTCCATCCTACAATAGATGCGATCTTGCTTGGATCTACCTTGATTCCATCTATAGATACTACATGACCCAAGAAGGCCAGTTCCTTTAGCCAAAATTTATACTTCTTGAACTTGGCATAGGGCTTCTCCCTTTTCAGTCATTGTAGAGCTGCTCTTAAGTGTATTGCATGCGTTCCCTTGTCCTTTGAGTAGACCAGTATGTCATCAATGAATACGATGACCGAAGTGTCCAACATGTTGTGGAACACTCGATTCATCATTTCTATGAATGATGTTGGGGCATTACTCAACCCGAAGGACATTACGAGGAACTCATAATGCCCATACCTTCTCCTGAAAGCAGTCTTCAGAATATCTCTTGCCTTGATCTTCAGTTGGTGATACCCTGATCTAAGATCGATCTTCGAGAAAACCTTTACACCCTGCAATTGATTGAACAAATCATCGATCCTAGGCAAAGGGTATCGGTTCTTGATGGTTAACTTGTTCAACTCTCAGTAGTCGATACATAGTCGTACGCTACCATCCTTCTTCTTTACGAACAATATAGGCGCTCCCCACGGTGATATACTTGGTCGTATGAAACCCTTGTCTAGTAGTTCTTGTAACTAAGTCTTCAACTCCTTTAATACTGTAGGGGCCATCCTATATGGTGCTTTAGACACCGGTGCTGACCCTGGCATAAGGTCTATTACGAACTCTGTAGCCCTGTCTGGAGGTAGTTCGGATAGATCTTCTGGAAATACATCTGGAAACTCTTGTACAACATTTATATCCTCCATCTTTGGCACTTCTGTCGTGACATCAACCACAGACACTAAGTATCCCACTCTTTCCTTTTCTAGGCATCTCTTGGCTTTTAGAGTAGAGAGGATCAGCTTCTGCTTCCTAGATAACCTAGTTCTGGCGAAGCTAAACTCCTTTCCATTATCATCCTTAAAAGCAAGCTTCTTCTCGGCACATAATAAACTAGCCGAATACTGGCCTAACCAATCCATTCTCAAGATGATGTCAAATTCTACCATCTCGAGTTGAATAAAACTTGCTTTTAGGTTTCGTCCATCAATAATAACTGGGCACGGTCCATAGCATTCATTCAGGACCATTTCTACTCCCAATGGAGAGTGGACCATTAAGCTTGGAGTTAAGGGCTTGATAGGTAACTCTAGTCTCAAAAGATATATAAACAAAGGAGTGTGTAGCCCCAGAGTCAAAAAGTACTCTGGTCGGTACACCAGCTACATCTACCGTTCCTAGAATTTACTTTATTCCTTAGCCTACATGCTCATAAATAATAACACCGTAAGCAAAATAGTATGGGATGGACTCGTACCAGTTACCATATCTGGTAATGCGGATGCTTCCTCAGTAGTGACTACAAACACCTTCCCTGTGGCGGTTGCTTTCTTGGTAGGGTGCAAGTCTTAGCATAATGCCCCATCTACTGGAAGAATTTAACATTAGGGTTTTGATCAGCTACTTGTAGTGGTGGTGCAGTGGTATTTTTTGCTGGCACCACAGCAGACTGAGCCCTATAAGGGCAGAATGGTCAAGTGTTCCCTCCACCTGAAGTCTCAGTAGCAAGCCTCTTCAGTTCCCTATTTTGAGCAAAGACGTTGTCTCTTTGATTCGATTCGTTCACTCTAGCGATCTGCACAGCTTCGTTATACACCTTCTTCTCCAAACCCAAAACATGTTCCCAGATGCTTCCTTGCAACCCCATAGTGAACCTACGGGTTTTGTTTTCCACCTCTTGCATGCTAGCTGGAGCAAAGAAAAACAGCTCTTTGTACCTCTGTTGGTACGCATCTACAATCATCTGGGTTTGTTGTAGGTTAAGGAATTCCTTCTCCATTTGATTACGAAAACTCTTAGGGAATTACTTGTCAAAAAAGGCCCCCTTGAATATTTCCCAGGTGATTTAGGTGTGCTTCGTCTCCAAGTACAATCGGGTAGAATTCCACCATGCATTAGCATCTTCCTTAAGCATGTGTGTAGCAAATAGCACAGTCTCATCCTCTGTACAAGTCATCAGACAGAAGTTCTTCTCCATCTCAGCAACCCACTGTGCAAGCCATAACAGTTTTCTTGGTTTTCCTGTGAAGGTAGGGGGTTTCAACTTCAGAAACCTATCCACTGCTCGGCTTAGGTAGTTTTGCCCCTGTGCATTCATTCCATACCATGATGGTGGATACGCATAGACCCCTTAATAGGCAAATGATGTTGAAATTTACGGTGACAGCTGTGGATTTTGTTCTTGGCCCATCGGCCCAGTGCTGCCATCCACTGGCAGTGCGGTGTTATTTTCCCCAGACTCGGGTGAACCTTCGGTAGGGACGTATCCCGGTGGCCTGAACATTTTTAGCATCTCGTTCAAGAACACCTTCTGCTGAGCTTCCATCTGGTAGACCAAATTAGTCACTATAGTATCAGAATTGGTGTAAGGAGGGCCTAGCAGATTTATTGGTGCTCTGTGATTCTGTCCTTCTCTACCGTTCCTCATTGGTGTCCTGTCCCCATCATCCCTCATTAGGTTTTCTCCTTCTGGGTTCAAGTTTTGCTCACCAATATTTCCTGCTTCCATATTGTCTTCGACTTGACGCACCCTCGAGTGGTGGCGTTTCCGTGAACCTCTGCGACTATTTTCGCTTGCCAACTTAGATTACTCGTCCCTGTTTGGATCTAAGAGGAAGACATAACACATAAGATACATTGGAATAATGACATTTTATCATACTAGTGTTAGTCTTCAACAAGTGCAAGGCAAAAATCGTAATGGAACCTTAAAATCCAAAATTTTAAATTTTTCTCGAAATTTTCTGGGCTTAAAAAACTTGTCCTGTTGCAACATACTAGTCGTGGCACTGTAGAATATGGTGCGATCGATATGTCTAGGTGGACAAACCTCTCGGACATCCCGAGAGGTACCGGTCGATGTACCGGACGTAACACTGTATGGAATGGTGCGACCGGTATAGTCGATCGGACAAATTTCTCTCTTTGGCCAAGAGATAACAGTTGACTCTCCCAGGAGGTACCGGTCAATCGGTATAGGGTAAAATCGTCGACCGATATGCCTGAAAAGGCTTTAAAATTGTGATTTTTGACTCATTTTTTTCACTTGTTCTTCTCCTTTTCTCTCCTGTGGCGATTTCTCTCTGGCTTGGTGAGTTGCTATAGTCCGACCGGTGCTTGTAAAAGTGATTCTTCTCATCCAAGAGTACTTCACAACCTCTTCAAGTAAGTTTCCTTCTTCCTCACTCTCTTTTACATCGTTTCTTTATGGTTTCTTGCCCAAAAACTAGTTTTTCCAGATTCAGAAACTTTTAACCGTATGAATTCTTTTTCTTCGGCTTAGAAATAGTTTTGGGACCTCTATGGACAAAAGCTCTCAACTTATTTGAGGTTCCACCGTATGGTTTACTAAAAATTGAAGTTTTATGGAATTTTGACCAAGGTTCTGGTTAAAAATCGATTTTTCCTGTAAATGTTGAAATTCTTGCTTGTTTGATGAATGTTTGGTCTCTATTTGTTGCTAAATGATTATGTAAGTCCTCTTACCCAAATTTCGGGTAAGTTTGAGGCATTTTCTTGAAATACTATCATCATGCTGCCAAATTTTTAAAAAATCTCGACTAATCTCCATTGTGTTGTTTCTTTTTGTAGTTAAATAATGTCTCAGCGTCATGGTGCTGGTAAGCAAGCGTATGCCCCAGGCATGAACCGCCCGCACCCACCTATTTTACAATACGACGCTTGGTGGTTTCACTCGATGGCAGCGCAAGCTCGTTTCCCATGGTTTTAGGAGAAAAACATCGAGTTTGGACACCGCGTGAACTTAGAACAACTCCAGTGGTTCGATGTTGAAGCGGCCTTCGATGCACTTGGGTGGTTGCCAGTGATCACCTATACAGTGATTACCCAACCTTGTAAGACCCGTGTCAAACTAACCCGGTCTTACCACCTTGAACCAGGTTTACCCATCATGGTCGAGTCAAGTGGACCAAGGGCGTGATGGAGATCGAGATCCCAGGTATAAAATCGACCCAAAAACACTTAATTTTAGGGGAGGGTCGCATACCCAGCCAAGTAGGGTCGGACCTCCCAAAGCAGAATGTCAGACCCTCAGATTTTAAGGGAGGGTCGGACAGCTTAAGACCCTAGGGTCGATGGGATCATCGACCTTCCCATCGACCCTCGGTTTCTGATGAATATAGAAATTAGGAAATTTCTATATTTTTCGATTGGGATTCTTTTCAAATCCCAATGGGACTTATTTAGGATGTTCCAAGTCCATTTAAAGGACATCCCTAAGCCACTTTCACTCCTTTTACAACCCTAATTGAATTGAGAGAAAGAGAGGAGAAGGAAAAGAGGAAGAAGAGAGGCAAGGAAGAAAACCTAGCAAAAAGGAGAAGAGTTACAGAGAAAGATTAATCTTCTCAGGTATGGATACTAGTTCTATGAGTTTCTACAGACCTTAGGATAGTTATTGATGAGAATGTGATATCAGAGAAACCCAAACCATCCATCCGTGGTTAGGTTTTCCTGGAAAACCATAGGAGGATGCACGAAAACTATTTAGATGGATTATACATGGTTCTAGACCATGGAATGACTGTTGAATGAATGTAGGAAGCAAACCATAGGACCCCAAACACGAAGAATGGATTTAAAAGTGGAAATTGGACTAGAGTGTATCGAGGGTCGCACCGAGGGTCGATAGACCATCCGACCCTAAGTGTTTCTGACCATCGACCCTCAGCATTCGGGAAGTCCAGAAAGAGGGGAGGGTCGATAGACCCATCGACCCTAGCATCGACCCTAGCATCGACCCTCAGTTGATAGAATGGTTTTTAAATTCCGAATAAATTCTGATTAAATTTTATCGGCTTTGTTAGGTCTGTTAGCAATCTAATAACATTGTAACGGTGATTTTAAAGCTTGGGAAATATCTTATAACAAGCTAAGGTGAGGAACCTTAACCCCAAACTAAATTGGTTAATAATAAACTATTTTTTTATTTCTTGAGTCCTATGCTATGTTTGATTCTATGCGAATATGTTTGTAATGTGCATACAACATGCCATCCAATATTTCTATTATTTGTTCATGCATATTTATTTTATTGTTTATAACATGATGATGATGATGATGATAGGAATAGGCATGTGCTTGTAGTGTGTGGTTGATGTATTTGATGCGGCGAGTATCGGGGAGGTGTGATGAGAACGTCAATAAACGTAAACCTTTGGCGGGTCTCGGCACTTTAGCTCTATCTCTAACTCAACTCTTGTGCATTGACATCGTCGATCGCCATTACCTTAGTAAGAACTATTATGTCGTAGAGTATCGGGAGGTGGTCTCGGTCCTTGTAGTCTCCGACTCACCGGGGGGCCTCGGCTCTATCTCTATGGGAATTCGAGGGATGTTGGGGTGAGGCCTTGGATACCTGTTTGGCATTAGGATTGGTTAGTAGCGAGCTCGGTTGCAAGCCCTCGCTAACGGGGGCTTACGTGTTGGTATAGCATTATATAGCAATAAACGTTAACCTTTGTTGTATAATGTTATGGTAGGGTGGATGGGGACGACAATAAACGTTAACCTTCGGCGGGCTTCCACACCTTGTATGAGAGGCGGTGTCAATAAACGTAACCTTTGACCACCCAACCTTTCTATTGCGCATTGCAAACTATAAACCGGACCAAAGATATAAATTGATTTTTGCATGCATATGATTGTTGCATTGTTTTGGCTACTCACCGAGCCGTGTTGTGTGCTCACCCCTCGACGCCGAATATTTTTAGTTGATGATGCAAGTTACGGTCGAAGATTATATGAACGCGTCTGCGTCGACAATATAGCAGCAATGGAAGTCGGAGCTGAAGAGCATATACATGACACCTCTTGCGAGTGTGACTCATGTATTTGATTAGCTATTTTATAGGTTTCTCCGAATTTATAAAGACATGTATTTGATAATTACATAAGTATGTCTCGTTGGAAACGTAATAATTTACTATTTTATTAATGGTATCATCTTAGTTCTCGGTTCATTTATTTATAAATTTTCCGCTATTGTGTATTACTCGATTATGATTATGGATGTGTGGAAATTTTGGGTAAAACGGGGATAGCCTATTCAAGATCCGGTTGAACCGTTGGTTACTTAGCGGTTCATCACACCATTCCGTTGGTGCGAATTGGGGTGTGACAACTTGGTATCGGAGCTTCTCGGGCCTTGCCCACCAAAAACTAACATACATACAAGACCATTGTGAACCGAGATAGGATAAATTAAAAGCTTTAATACAAACAAACCATAAGCATTGTGTTGATTGAGACCAAATTAACAAGAGAATAATACATCTATTAAAGGGGAAACAAGTTACATACAATGAGAGAGAAAAACAAATGCATAGACATAACGACAGAGTACGGTCCACAACCCGGACGGTTACTCAGTAATACAAGAAAAAATAAAGTACAAATCGAAGCTGGAGGCGAAGGAGGAGGCAAGGGCCTCACGGTCTCCGTCATAGTCCTCGGCATAGACCCTAGTCAACCATGCCACCGGGTCCGAGTCGCCCGGACTAGCCGTGAGATCAGCCACCCTCGATCGGCCCGCGCCGGGCGCTAGGAGCTCCCCTATCCTCGGGATCCGACGCGCGCCGAGCCTCTCTAATATCGTGAAACATACTCGACGTCAACAGCTGGTGGGCGTGAAGGACCAGCCCCATGAGAAGGACCGGTCTCCGTGGACCGGCCGCCGCAGCGAGGTACCAGCCCTATCCGCCTGTGTGGGTGATGGCGGGGGTATCGCATCGACATCCATATACATACGATCATCATCGTCGACCGGATCTCCCCGAGCCCTAGCGAGCAGCCTCGGCATCGGCCATCTCAACCCGAGTGTGAGGGCGCACCATCGCGTTCCTCTCCTCATTGCTAACCTCCGATCTCGCAGCCCCATCTTGCGATTGCCTCCCAATCTAGAGGCGATGAGAAGGTCTTCTCCCCGGATCTTCTCATCTACCGGATCCACCCCGGATGGGTCAGTAGCACTGTAATCATGCGGCCCATAGGGTAGATTACCCCTATGACCGGACAATGTGCCACTAATCATCGCCCGCATGATGGTGTAAGGAAGGCGACCGGCCGCGACGAGTGCGGCATGCGATAGACCAAGAACCGGGTCAGCCGAGACACCCTCTCAAGTGCCCACTCTGCGGGATCAGATTATGCCGGATAATCTTGCGGAAGACCCGTGGAGCTGGACGCAAGTAGCAAGCTCTCATCCGCCATCTATCGGGACGGAGCAACCCGGTTGTCGATCTCGCCCTCATCTCCATCTCAACAAACCGGGCTCTCCCGGTGCACAGGACACCATGGGGGCCATCAAAGGGAATGCCCAAGATCGGCCAGCCGCCGATAATCAAAGGAGATGTGCACCCCTTTGACGTAACGTGATGCGCAACTCCGACCGCGCCGACATCATTGTAATTCCCCACCACCGGAGATTACAATAGAACGGCGTACCAAGTCGGGACATGTGCCGCGTCGTATGTGATGACAGGGAGCCACCCCATATCACCGAATGCTCCTCTACATTGAACAAGGCTAGCTCAGCCAAGTTCACCATCGACCCCTTCAACCTTCTTACGGGCATAGTCCGCATCGTGCCTCGGCTTCATTCGAACAAAGCGAAGTGGATCGCGCAATCTAGGTACTTTGGTACGGGCCATAGTATCTGCAAAATAAGAAAAAAAAAGGAAGCAAGGAGTTAATAGGATAAAAATCCAAAAAATTAAAAAATGAAGCCCCATTTCTCACCATATAAGTGGGCATGAGAACTTACGTAGGTTAGAATATGTCCTACGACCCACATACAGTAGGAGATTTTAACTGACGAAGCTCAATGTGAAGAAATTCAAGAAAAATAAAAAATTTCGATAAATTAGGGCAAAAAGAGAAAAATTTAAGTTTCTCGATAACCAACCGATGAAACTCAAAAATTTTTGAGGGCTTCGTTCCTCAAGACCCCAATAACAAAAGCCCCAATAAAAATCGAATTTTTACGGTTGGAAAAAGTTTAATTTGGAAAATACGAGTTAAATGGGCAAAAACCTAGAAAAGAAAACCTAAAAACAGGTAAAGGTGAGAGGATATACCTGTAGGGATGACGTGGGCATCGAAACCCGGAGTTAAACCGACCAAGAACAGTGGAGTAGCACTATAGCACCTCAGAGAGTGGAGACGAGTCGAAACGGAGGAGGAATAGTGAGAAATAACCCAGAATCAGATCTTAAAAATCTGATTTTTGGTCCGAGGGTTGGACAATTCGACTGGTACCATCGACCCTCGGATCGACCCTCCCATCGACCCTCGGCTCTTGGGAATCTGACAGAGAATCGAGGGTCGGACTGAGGGTCGGACATCCATCGCCCTCGCATCGACCCTCAGCTCTCGGGAAGAACAGGTCATTCCCAGGGTCGAATACCAGGGTCGGACATACCAGCGACCCTGCATAGAAAAGATAGTATTTTTTTTATAAAATGAGTTAGAATTAGAATTTCTTATCGGTTAGTGTGCCTACATGACATATAAATGAATTCTAATTTACCTTGATGATTTTCAGGCACCACCAATCATCGAAAGAAATATGTCCGGACGTAGAGTTACCAGACCAGACCGAAATACGGTCCCACCACCACCACCAGTGGAGGAGACTAGTCAAGAGAATAATCATGCACCGGAAAACCCAGAACCGGTAAATCCCACAAATTTGCCACCTCCACCATCGGAGCTAGCAACTGTGGTTATGAATCTGGCACAACAGCTACAGCAAATGCAACACGCACAATCTCAAATGCAGGTTGCAATGGGAGTTATGTTTCAAGTCACCAGGCAACCATCACACCGGGCAAGCTAGTGGCACCGGTGGGTAATCACCCAGCTCAACGGACACCTCAACAATCGGCTGCACCAATTCCGGCAAGTCCCGAAGCAGCCCAAGGGAACTATCGTATCCACCCCTATGTTTGGGGCATACCAAAATCAACTGGATTACTCCGGCTAGTGGAGAGATTTTTTGAAAATGAAGCGAGAGAATTCAACGACAAGCCATCGATCCATTTGTGGCCAGCACCCTCGGATAGACGAAATGGAAAGGAACTTCCTTATGATGACTATCACCGAGGAAGAGAAAGTACTATGCGCCACCTTCATGCTCAAAGGCGCGCACACCATTGGTGGAAATCTACAAAGACGTACTTATTGACCAAGCACGCCCTCTACGACATGGGCTATATATAAAGAAGCGTTCTTCGGAAGTATTTCCCAAGAAGCTTTAGAGATTCAATAGAAAAGAGTTCTTGAGTGTGTACCAGGGGCGATGACCGTAGACTCATATCAACGGCGCTACGAAGAACTGTTTTCTTCGCACCGGCTAGCATGCGGGGAAGAAGATACCAAAACCCGTAGGTTTGTCACGGGACAAGAGGAAGCATAAGAGAAAACGTTCGGGCTTAGAGAAGAAGATTTACAATGAAGCTGTCCAAATTACTCGAGTAATTGAATCGAGCCGTAAGGAGAGTTATTTCTCCCGAACAGAGGCATCAAGAGACCAGCCGGAAACTCCTACAACGGGGGCAATAATAGGACGTATAAACCTTTTGGTCCTCAGAATTTTGCTACTGCACCAAAGTCTACTTACGCAGCTCAACCACAGCCAAAGCCAAATTCGAAGCCCCGAAGTGTTATAACCGCAACCAACCAGGGCATATGGCAAGAGAATGCCCAAAACCCAAGAAGCGTTACATCAAGGGCGGTATATGCTGTTACACGGAGGATGCAGCCGCATGCCCGATGTGGTCACGGGTATGACCGAAACTTTTAAGATTATAAGTGTCGTTTGGAAAGAAGACCAATCTATCCATCAAAACATTAGACTACAAATTACTTGTACGGTCACCGATGGGATTAGAAGTGGAATTAGAGAAAGGTTATGGACCATGTCCAGTTCTCATTGGAGAGCAGACCTTGGATGCAACCTTGATACAACTTGAGATGGTAGACTTTGACATCATCTTAGGAATGGACTGGTTAGCTCGGCATTCTGCAAATCTGTTATGCGCCGAGAAGAAGCTAACGTTCAAAGACAAAGAAGGAGCAGATTCGGTTTCTCGGGAACCAAACTTCCCCGGAGACGCAAGCTCATACTCTGCATTAAAGGCTAAGAAGTGCCTTGAAAAGGGAGCCGTCGGATATCTAGTATGGGTGGTCGACCTAACCAAGGATGCGCCCACGAATGGAAGATATAGGCGCCGTGCGGGATTACCCGGATGTATTTTCGGAGGAACTACCCGGATTACCGCCCGACCATGTCACGGAGTTTGTAATAGACCCGATACCGGGCGCACCGGTATCAAAAGCACCTTATAGAATGGCTCCTCCGAACCAAGGAATTGAAAGTGCAATTACAAGAATTGCTGGATAAGGGTTATATTAGACCCGTATATCTCCATGGGGAGCACCGGTGTTGTTCGTAAAGAAGAAGGATGGTAGCGTTCGATTATGCATCGACTATCGAGAGTTGAATAAACTGACCATCAGAATCGATATCCACTACCCGGGATCGATGACTTGTTCGATCGGTTACAAGGAGCGAAGGTATTTTCAAAGATCGATCTTCGATCGGGCTATCATCGGTGAAGATTAAAGAAGGTGACATTCGAAGGCGGCTTTGGGGACAAGATACGGACATTATGAGTTCTTAGTGATGTCCTTCGGATTATCTAATGCACGGCAACATTCATGGAACTTATGAACCGAGTTTTCCACGATATGTTGGATACGTCGGTTATAGTATTTATTGATGACATATTGGTATATTCCAAGGACAAGGAAACCCATGTCAAGAACCTAAACGCAGCCCTACAGCGTTTAAGGAAAGAGAAGTTATACGCCAAATTTTTGAAGTGTAAGTTTTGGCTAAGTGAAGTCGCCTTTCTAGGCCATGTAGTATCCGCAGAAGGAATCAAAGTGGACCCCAGTAAGATTGAGGCTATTGTGAAGTGGGAAGCACCAAAGAGTGTTTTGAAATTAGAAGTTTTAGGGTCAGCTGGATATTATCGGAGATTCGTAGAAGACTATTCTCGGATTGCCGTACCTCTCACCGTTTGACCAAGAATGGAGAAAAATTTGTATGGACGGATAAGTGTGAAAAGAGTTTTCAAACACGAAGACCGGATTGATATCCGCCCCAATTTTGACCATTCCCGTTGCGGGAGACATTTACCTTATACACGATGCATCGGGATTGGGACTAGGATGGGTACTTTTGCAATGAGAGCAAGTAATTGCGTATGCCTCGAGACGCTTAAGGTACATGAGAAAAAATTACCCCACTCATGATTTGGAGTTAGTGCAAGGAGTACATCTGTCAAGATATGGAGACATTACCTATACGGAGAGAAATTCCAGATTAAATCGGACCATAAAAGTTTTACTTATTTATTTAATTAGAAGGAGTTGAATATGAGACAAAGAAGATGGCTGGAACTATTGAAAGACTATGATTGTGATATCCAGTATCATCCGGGAAAAGCAAACGTAGTAGCAGATGCATTGAGCATAAAAGCAATGATAAAATCTCAAGGAGAAGCTAGCACAGCGCAGCAATGGGTACTACGAATGGTATTCAATCACGACAACGGCAGTATGTGATAGATACAACGGTTGGATCAGCCAACCAAGGGTTTATTCATCGGTTTTCGAATATGTTGCGGCATTGAAGATTATACCGGATATAGTGGACCGAAAGTAAAGCGGCTATCAAAGCAGATCCTTATCTCGAGAAACGGTACAAGAAGATATCGGGAAAGGTAGGACCAACCCCGAAGTTCACCTTGGATGACGAGAAGGTACTGAAATACAAAGGAAGAATATGTGTACCTGAAATAGAAAATATGGACATTAGACACCGACTGATGAAGGAAGCCCACACCACCATCTACTCGATACATTCTGGAAGTATAAAGATGTATCATGACCTAAAGAAATCATATTGGTGGAGGGGAATGAAAGCAGATGTAGCTAAGTTCGTGTCTCAATGCCTAAATTGTCGGAAAGTAAAGGTGAACGACAAAGACCCGCAGGACTATTCGGCCATTACCGGAACCAGCATGGAAATGGGATGCATCACTATGGACTTCGCCACGGGGACTACCATTGACTCTCGAGTAGTTGACGCAGTTTGGGTGATTGTGGACCGTCGACTAAGACGGCTCGCTTCATACCGATACGACCCCGATACACCGGAAAGGTTAGCAAAGTTGTATGTGGATAATATTGTCCGGTTACATGGTGTTCCGAAAGCATTGTGTCCGATAGAGATCCATGATTTACTTCCAAATTTTGGGAAGGACGCAAAGGCTATGGGTACAACATTGAAGTTCGATCGCATTCCATCCACGAGCACGGACGGTCGGGGCGCACAATCCGGATCCTAGAAGATATGCTACGAGCATTGTGATTGATTTCAAAGGATCATGGGACAAAAAGTTACCATTGATCGAGTTCGCCTATAACAACACTATCGAGCTACTATACGTATGTCACCTTATGAGGCCTCGTATGGTAGAAAGTGTCGAACTCCCTTGTTTTGGAATGAAGTTGGAGAACACAGTATTGTTGGACCCGAATTTGTGGAAGAGACTTGTCGAGTAGTCGACATCATCAAGGAGAGAGTGAAAATAGCTCAGAACCATCAGAAGCAATATGCAGATACTCGACGAAGAGATCTAGAGTTCGCCGTAGGTGATAAAGTATTTTTGAAAGTATCGCCTATGAGAAGATTGAAGAGGTTTGGACAGAAAGGAAAATTAAGTCCAAGATATGTCGGACCATACGAAATTCTAGCTAAGCGTGGAAAAGTAGCTTATCAGTTGGCATTACCACCATCTATGTCAAGTGTGCACGACGTATTTCACATTTCTCTATTGAAGAAGTATGTTAAGGATTCGACGCACGTGTTGACAGATTTGCTAGAATTGACTGATGATTTGACATTCAGTAACACCAACAAATCACCGGTCGAAAGGTTCAACGTCTACGCAACAGAGATATCTACTATGTTAAGGTCACATGGAAAAGTAGAGACATGGAAGAAGTTACATGGGAAGAAGAGAATGCTATGCGAAAGCAATACCCTCTCTTGTTTGATTCAGAAGGTACGTACAATTTTGAGGACGAAATTTTTATAACTTGGGGGGAGTTGTAAGACCCGTGTCAAACTAACCCGATCTTACCACCTTGAACCAGGTTTACCCATCATGGTCGAGTCAAGTGGACCAAGGGCGTGATGGAGATCGAGATCCCAGGTATAAAATCGACCCAAAAACACTTAATTTTAGGGGAGGGTCGCATACCTAGCCAAGTAGGGTCGGACCTCCCAAAGCAGAATGTCAGACCCTCAGATTTTAAGGGAGGGTCAGATAGCTTAAGACCCTAGGGTCAACGGGATCATCGACCCTCGGTTTCTGACGAATATAGAAATTAGAAAATTTCTATATTTTTCGATTGGGATTCTTTCCAAATCCCAATGGGACTTATTTAGGATGTTCCTAGTCTATTTAAAGGACATCCCTAAGCCACTTTCACTCCTTTTACAACCCTAATTGAATTGAGAGAAAGAGAGGAGAAGGAAAAGAGGAAGAAGAGAGGCAAGGAAGAGAACCTAGCAAAAAGGAGAAGAGTTACAGAGAAAGATTAATCTTCTCAGGTATGGATACTAGTTCTATGAGTTTCTACAGACCTTAGGATAGTTATTGATGAGAATGTGATCTCGGAGAAACCCAAACCATCCATCCGTGGTTAGGTTTTCCTGGAAAACCATAGGAGGATGCACGAAAACTATTTAGATGGATTATACATGGTTCTAGACCATGGAATGACTGTTGAATGAATGTAGGAAGCAAGCCATAGGACCCCCAAACACGAAGAATGGATTTAAAAGTGGAAATTGGACCAGAGTGCATCGAGGGTCACACCGAGGGTCGATAGACCATCCGACCCTAGGTGTTTCTGACCATCGACCCTCAGCATTCGGGAAATCCAGAAAGAGGGGAGGGTCGATAGACCCATCGACCCTCAGTTGACAGAATGGTTTTTAAATTCCAAATAAATTCTAATTAAATTTTATCGGCTTTGTTAGGTCTGCTAGCAATCTAATAACATTGTAACGGTGATTTTAAATCTTGGGAAATTTCTTGTAACAAGCTAAGGTGAGGAACCTTAACCCCAAACTAAATTGGTTAATAATAAACTGTTTTTCTATTTCTTGAGTCCTATGCTATGTTTGATTCTATGCGAATATGTTTGTAATGTGCATACATCATGCCATCTAATATTTCTATTATTTGTTCATGCATATTTATTTTATTGTTTATAACATGATGATGATGATGATGATAGGAATAGGCATGTGCTTATATGTGTGTGGTTGATGTATTTGATGCGAGCGAGTATCAGGAGAGGTGTGATGAGAACGTCAATAAACGTTAACCTTTGGCGGGTCTCAACACTTTAGCTCTATCTCTAACTCAAGTCTTGTGCATTGACATCGTCGTATCGCCATTACCTTAGCGAACTATTATGTCGTAGAGTATCGGGAGGTGGTCTCGGTCCTTGTAGTCTCGACTCTACCGGGGGCCTTAGCTCTATCTCTATGGGCATTCCGAGGGGATGTGGGGTGAGGCCTTGGATACATTGTTTGGCATTAGGATTGGTTAGTAGCGAGCCCGGTTTGCAAGCCCCGCTAACAGGGGCTTACGTGTTGGTATAGCATTATATAGCAATAAACGTTAACCTTTGTTGTATAATGTTATGGTAGGGGTGGATGGGGACGACAATAACGTTAACCTTCGGGCGGGCTTTCACACCCGGTATAGAGGCGGTGTCAATAAACGTAACCTTGACCACCCAACCTTTCTATGCGCATTGCAAACTATAAACCGGACCAAAGATATAAATTGATTTTTGCATGCATATGTATTGTTGCATTGTTTTGGCTACTCACCGAGCCGTGTTATGTGCTCACCCTCGACGTCGAATATTTTTAGTTGATGATGCAGGTTACACGTGAAGATTATATGAACGCGTCGCGACGGGAATATAGCCGCAATGGAAGCCGGAGCTGAAGAGTATATACATGACACCTCTTTGCGAGTGTGACTCATGTGTATTTGATTAGCTATTTTATAGGTTTCTCCGAATTTAAAAGACATGTATTTGATAATTACATAAATATGTCTCGCTTGGAAACGAATAATTTACTATTTTATTAATGGTATCATCTTAGTTCCGTTCATTTATTTATAAATTTTCCGCTATTGTGTATTACTCTGATTATGACTATGGATGTGTGGAAATTTTGGGTAAAACGGGGATAGCCTATTCGAGATCCTGGTTGAACCTTTGGTTACTTAGTGGTTCATCACACCATTCTGGTTGGTGCAAAATTGGGGTGTGACAAACCTAATCTAGTAAAACACTTCAATGCCTACTTGGAGGTTGAGGGGATCTCAATGACTTCAATCACTATAGGGGCATCCGCCTCACCAGCTTTGTCAAAGGTATTCCCATTTCATTTAACACTCACCATCTTGATGACCTTTCGAGGATTCGCAATGATGGTGACTTAGTTTACTGTGCTCCCAAGGTGAAGGGTCACCTTACTGAGGATCTACGCCAAGAGGTTGCAGAGCAGATCCTTATCCCAGGGGAACCCATAAAAGTTGCAAATTTATAGCCTCTTCCTCGTGTCTGTTGCCACATTATTCAGCATGACATTGTTTCTCAGAGCGACCACTATAGCGAGGTGTTTCAGCTTACCCAGTACCTCACTTATTGTGTTTGCACTAAAGAGCGGGTCTGTCTACCCTATATTATTATCAGGACTATGCTCTAGGCTACCATGCCCGACTAGATAAGCAACCTTCCTTATGGCCGGCTTATCACTATACTCCTGTAGCTCCTTCCAGTAGACATGAGGGATGAGATTGCCATTGTTCGGATGAAGATGGATAACCTGTCGATCAGTGATAAGGAGCTAGAAGCTCATCCTTGTCCACTTAGGAGAGTAGCAGCAGCGGCTGCAGCAGCCAATGCAGCTTATGCAGAAGAGATAGGGGTGATGATGATGAATAGATGGAGGATATTCCTGCACCGGAACCCTAGCCCATACCTGCAGTTGGACCATCCCAGCCTCCTCTCGATATTGTGATGGGTATGTTTATAGAGATTTAGGATACCCAGCGCGAGATGAACCTTGACCTGGGATGCTTCTCCTGCAGCCTTAGAGTCATACAAGAGGAGGTACACTGGATCAAGATTACATATGAGCATGATTATGACATTGTTGACCCTATTCCTTCGATGCCCCCAACCCCATGATGGATCACTTCATTTTCCTCTCTCCTATCAGTATAGTTTTATTATGACAGGGTAACTGTCCGGCTTATGGACTATACCCTGTGGTACAATTAACTTTTTCACTCTTTGGATGTCTTATGTTTTTACTCTTTGATATAGTTCTTTTCTTGTCATTGAGGTAGTTTATGATCATTCTGGATTGTTATCATGGGTTTGCTATTTAAAGCATGACTGTTTATCAATTTCACCTTTAGTATAGCATATTATGCTCTTTCGTATTTAGTCTCAGTCATCAAACAAGTGCTTAAGGTGTGTTTTTATTAAGGATTTTAATTTTTCCTATCTCAGTTCATTGTCTCAGTTAAGTGCATGTATGGTTTGTTGGATAGAGCCTAAGGGCTCTGATACCAAGTTGTCATACCCCAATTCTGATTGAACCAAAAGTGTGAGTAAACCGCCACTAAACCAATGGTTCACACCACGATCTCAATAAAATCGTATCCACTTATACAAACAATTGCACATAACCATAATCAGATTCTAAATAAATACAGCGAAAGTCTTAATTTAAATGAACTGAGTACTTCTATTGATAAATAAAATAAATTATCCAATTATTCAAATACCAAAACATAAATAAATATCTTTACATTGCTTATAAAATCTAATTTTCAAATAAATAAAATAAGATAAACCAAGAATATCCTAGAGGGACACGCAGTAAGGGCACTCTCATGAAGCATCATGTTCGTCCTCCCCTGCTTGCACTTCCAGAGCAGCAACACCTCCATACACTGGAGCATCCACGTAGTCCTCCACAGTATAACCTGCATCAACATCTAAAAATAGTATGTACACAAGGGTGAGCTCATAACTTAGCTCAGTAATAAAATCAGACAATGCAACAAGCAATATATATGAGTAACATTCACATTATGGCTTGGTTTTAAGTTTGCAATATGCTATAGAAAGGATTGGCGGACATCGCACCTCTATACACGAGTGTGTGAATCCGTCCAGTAGAACAAACACCACTGTCGTCCCACATGCACCCACCATGGAATAGAGATAGAGCTAAAGTATCCGGATCACACACCGCCAATACTTCCCTTGATACCCTACCCATACCAACAAGTAAGCCCCTATTGGCGAGGGCTTGCAAACTGATTTTACAACTAACCAATCCTATATGTCATCATAGTAGGTCCTATCCCAGTACAGCTCCCTGCGGCATAGAGATAGGGCTCTAGTTTGGTGGCCAGGCCAGAGACCACAGTACCACGTCCTCCCCCTGATACCCTACCAACACCAAGCATGCTAAGATAGTAGTGATATGAAAAGGTGCCAGTGTGAAGAATGATCCAAGACCCCAGGCCCTTCCCATTCCACACACCAAAGAAAACAATCACATGCCTAACAATCACAACCTAGCATAGCGAGTATGCATGAACAATATAATAATTGAAAGTAAAGACGACATATGAATATGCACAATCAATACTCCATAGAACAGTAGTTGTTAACAACGTTTTGTTGTTATCAAGTTATTAGGGTTTAGGTCCTATTCGCTTACCTAACACTTGATTGCTAGCTTGCTCTGCGTCACAGCGTCCAAATTTACTATTACAGGGTCCTACACGACGTTAGGGTTTAATTAGAATTAGTTTCGTAGGTTTTACATTGATCGAAAATCAACTGGGTCAAAAACCAACCTAATCTGGACATACCAGTCGTATATACCGATCGTAGGTTACTGTACAGTGGCGTGACCGATATAGTTGACTGGACAACCTTGGCAGGCTACCCAAAAGGTACCGGTCGCATATACCGGTCGCACCTAGTGCCACCGGTATGGTCCACTGGTATGCCTCCGAAAGACCACCAACTTGGTGTTCATCTTCCGTCGGTCATCCTTTATGGCTTCTAGGTTCCTCCTATGCCTTCAAGGCCTGAGGAATGTATTATGATTGTTTTTATCTCCCATTCAAGGCTTACATTCAAAGAAACTTTAGTTTAGCACTCAATCTAGGGTTCATCGACTGAATTAGGGTTTAACAAAAATTTAGGGATTTTGATCAATACCTAGCCTTGCATGGTATTGATCAGTCATCCATAATGCTTAAGTTAGAGAGAAGTTCAAGAACTTACCATTGGTTCATGAACTATGGTGTTCTTCATCCAACATAGGCTCCTCTTTAACCTTTCTCAGCTTCTTTTCCTCTTCAGATCCCCTTTTCCTCTCTAGGGTTTGTGAGAATCAATAAAAGAGATTTAGAGGTCCTTAAATAAGCTAGGTTGGAGTTTAGAAAGTTTTCCTACGTTAGGAAAGTCTCTAGGACTAAGATTTGGCAAGCGGGACCCACAAAGATCCTTTTTTGGATCTAACTAGGCTGCCCGTGCAGACGTACCGATCGATCGATATGTAGACCGGTATCGTGAAACCGGTATGAAAGTTATCCTAAGTTTTGGTCATTTTTCATACCTGATTATCATCTGCTCGTCCCGTCTGGTCCGGTGATGATTGGAAGACCTGTTACGACATGAAATAGAGGTTTAGATTGGGTTTATGGAGTGTGGGTCTTATAATACTAGTAAACAAAATATAGTTCATTATTTAAGTCATTGTGTAATGGTTCTAAAGGTAGATGCGACAGCTATGATCCTGAGCTGCAACCTCATGCACCTCAGGGGTTAACTGTCATTGATCCCAAGCCAACCCTCGTCATGATCAATGGCACCACTGATCCCAAGCAAACCCTTATCATGATTAGCAGCTCATTATCCCCAAGTTTTCCCCTAAACTGCAACCTTTCGCACCACATGGGTGAACTGCTATTGATCCCGGGCGAACCCTCATCATGATTAATGGAACCTCTGATCCCAAACAAACCCATGTCATGATCAGTAGCTCATCCATCCCATGAGTAAACCACCATTGATCCCAAGTAAACCCTCATCATGATTAATGGCACCACTGACCCCAAGCAAACTGTCGTCTTGATCAGTAGCTCATCTACCCTTATTGGCAAGGTCATGACATGTTATAATCATAAAAATATAGGTAAGGCTGCATCCCAGCAGAGATCCCCAATTCACCACTCCCATGGATCACCGTGCCTCCGCTAAAATGCTAGCAATACAAATAAACATGCGTATAATATAAATAGAGCTGCACCTCAGCAGAGATCCCTGGCTTCCCACTCCCTTGGTTTACCATGCCCTCTTTAAGGTGTTAGCAATTCCAGCATAGTCTGTGTATCCATGTATCACCCTCCTTTGGGTACCCGCACATCACCCGAACCATCACACATGGCTAAACATATGCATTAATATAAGTAAGGTTGTACCCTAGCAGAGATCCCCAACTCCCCACTCCCATGGTTCATCGTGCCCCCGCTAAGGTGTTAGCAATTTCCAACATAGTGGGGTATTAGTGCGTTACCCTCCCCTGGGTACCCATACGTCGTACGCACCATCATACATGGTTAAACATATGCATTAAGATAAGTAGGGCTATACCCCAGCAGAGATCCCCAGCTCCCCACTCCCATGGTTCACAGTGCCCCTGTTAAGGTACTAGTAATTCAACATGGTCTGTGCACTGTGTGTCACCCTCCTCAGGGTACCTGCATGTTTTGCGAACCATCATACCCAAACACACATAAAATCCAACAAATATAATTGTTATAATGCAAACGTATGCTTAGATATAAACAATTATTGGATGGCATGCTAATAGGCATTCAACACAACATATAAAATATGTCCTAATTCTACGGACCCGACCCCTCACTAGTAGGCACCATTAATGCTGAAAAATGTTGAAGCTAGCAGTAGGCTCCGTTAACTACCCATGTCAGTTTACTTATTAAATTCCATAAGTTCATTATGTTAGTTAAGTAGTTTTTAACCTAAATGGACATGTCCTAAATGCCCCCATGCAGGTCCCAAGATAATCTAGGAACTCAATGGTTGGTCCTTGAAGGATCTAACTAGGTGTACTAGCCAACAATGGCAAAGTCGGTAGGTGATTTTGGTGGATGTATCATCCAAAATAAGCCTCCGCCTTATCCTTAATGGTTTACAGAAAAGTAGGGAACTGGAGGATCTAGGCAGTGATCATCCATCCGGCCTATCATCCAGCTCAATAGAATTCATCAATAGAATTCATCCTAGCAAGCTCTCTGGGAGTGAAGTAAAGGATTTGTCGGATGGTATATCATCCGGCTTTGCCTCCGGCTTCAATTCGTGCTTCCATCTCTGGTTCCACAAGTCATAAGTACGTTAAATGTAGGGCATGAGAATGGATGCATCCATCGGTCCCTCATCTGGTTCCATCCGTCAGTATGGGCCCATATCTTAACCAATTAAGAGCCGGGTGCAAAGCTTGTCCTTACCGCCGGCTTAGATCATCTGGTTTAGTCCGAGAACTAGGGTTTAACCGAGGAAGATGAAGTAAAAGTTGGGGATTTGCTCACCCAACTCACTTTCTTCCATAATAGGATGGTGGGGAACATTTTTCCCACTCTTGTTGGTGTTCTTGCATTAGACAACACCTTCATTGGACGTGTATAAGTTCCTAACCGAGTTCTAGGGTTTTTTAGGTAGCCATTAATGGTGGGTAAATACCACCACAAATGATGGTCTACAACCATAAGGAAGAGAGGAGGGAGATGGATAAACCTTTAGAGGGTGAGGAAAGTCCAACAAATCTATGGGCTTGAGTTTCCAAGCTTCACCAAGTCTTCCTCCATGAGCTTAGCAGCCACTTTCTCCAATCCCACCAAATAGCTAAAACCCAAATGCGGGTTTTAGCCCTTATTTTTAAGAATTTGGGGAAGAGAAAGTGACCCATACACGTATACCAGTGACAAGGAGCCGGGTGACTCATCCTCCAGCAGTGCCTCCGGTTAGTGCCTCTGGGTTGGCATAAAACATGCCATTGGCTTTGGTTTTTTTAGGCCCAATGCATTGGAAGGCATGCTGGATAGGTCCACCACACTAATTAAGATCCAGCTAAAGTTCCTTACCTAGGATCCAGATGTATCACTCATGTCTGTTAGCTGTCGACGTCGTAAGACTCGGTAGCACGACAATCCAAATTGGTAGGGAAATTTTGGGGCAGTTCTTACAATCCCCCTAACTAACAAGAATTTCATCTCCGAAATTAAGGCTAGCCTAAGTTATCATTCCAATACCAATACTTCACGTCATGACTAGTTTGTGACACTCACATAATCTAGGTGCGAGTCAATTGGCAAAAGTCCATTAGTATCCCATAGTTCTCAATAGTATTGAGGTTATTATCGATCATACATAAGGTCTTATCCCCTTAAATTAATATACTCTTGCTAATCGGCTTGTGGTTAGTCCTTAGCATGCTACTCAATTTGTATCTTTTTACAATACTTTTCATCTTCTAAAGTTGCGCTATGGTTTGCTCATGGTATATCCTCTAGGTCCATTACTCAGGATCCCTGGAACACTTTTAGGTCAAAATAACTTGACTTTCATCCAAGATGGGTGCGATGGCCCAACTCTTTAAGGGCCTTGTGGCGATGGAAACAGGGGAGAAATGGTGGTAAACAAGGCCGTGACTGTAATTCCAGAACTTTGACTACGTCACGTACTTATTGTCACCATGGTCCCTTGCCAAATGGTTCGTGTGATGAGTTTTGGATTGGGAATTGGAATTTCTTGACGGTGGCAACATTCCAGTTCTCGATTCAGAATGAGATCCAAGAGAGGAACCTACGTACAACTCATGACATTACTTAGTTTTAACTTTATCAATGCATTCAGGATAGTTCAAAAACTTACCTAGATTACGTAGCTCCTGCCTACTGCACTCACAGGGATGAGACAATTGGCATTTGCCCCTTATCTTTGCATAACCCTTACGTGCAGACAGGCCCACTCTAATCTTTTTGATGGCCTCTAGGTCTTTGTTGGGAGCGGGATTACTCCTCATGAGGAATCTCATGCTCAAGATTTAGACATCGATGATCCACCACCAAACCTACAGGGATATGGTTCGCTACGTGTGGTTCATCTTATATGGTGACACCCCTTCCTCCCAAAAAAAGGGGGGGAAAAAGAATCCATCGTTAAAATGGGAGGCCAAAGATAGGTTCCGATATTTCCATGTTAAATACAATTTTATGCTATAATTAAATTACATTTAACTCGAACTACGGCATAGCTGTAAATACTCCAGGGGAGTTTTGGGCGTCCTCCTATGTAATTGCAAACACCTTACCTACCACTTGTGCTGGTGGTATCCGGCCACAGGGAATTGACAAATCCTAGCCAAGTGTCCACGCTTGCCACAATTGTAGCACTTCCCACATGCCCTAGACTGGGAAATAAGAGGTGCGGCCCTCGGTGGTGTGATTCAAGGTACTGGAACTACAGGCCGAGCCTAAATAAGTGCTGGGCTGCTTACTGCTGGTTTAATGGGAAGAGGAGCAAAAAGGGCATTGGCAGAAGGGCTGGGGTACTATACCCTGAAGGGCCTAGTAGCAAGGCGGTTATTTGTGTAATTGACAATTCTTTTCTTGCCCTGGTATTTTTGTCTGTATCCATCTTTTGCATTCTTTGCTACTTGTACCGCATTGTTGTATTCTGTCAGCCTCATAGAATCCACTACAACCTTCAGATCCCATCTCAAACCCTGCTCAAACCTCCTTAGCTTTAATTCTTCCTCCCTGATTGATGTAAGAGAAAAGTAGAATAGCTCCTCAAACTTCTGTTGATACCACTCTATTGTTGAGTTACCTTGTGCATGGTTTAAGTACTCAATTTCCTTCATATCCCGAAAGCTTTGGGCAAAGAAATTTTTAAAGAATGTATCCTTGAATATTTTCCAGGTGAACTCCCCATGGCGCTTTTGTAGGGTGGGTTGCATCCCCTTTCACCAATCATATGGTACCCCTTTCAACTAAAATGTAGCACACAATAACTGTTGAGGCTCAAAGCACATGATGGTATCCAAGGTTTTCTCCATTGCTTGTATCCAGATGGCAGACTGCATTGGGTTTGTACCTACCCCAGTGAACTTTAGGGGTCTAATCCCCTAAAAATATTTCATTACTTTAAGGGCATCTATGGAAGTCTAAGCTACCATTCCTGCCATAGTAAGATGAGTCTGCACTTGTGGAAGTAGAATGTCCATATATGGAGATGGTAATGTAACCTCACCAACTAAGGTCTGTCAAGTTGCAATGGATACTGGAGGAAATCTGCTGCTGTAAATGGTACTGACCCTTATTTAAAGGCTACGAACAAATCTTCCAAAATCTGCTACTGCCTTTCAAGTTTCTGGGCGATCCTGCCATCGCTATTGTCATATCCACCATGATTAGCACTGGAGGTGCTAGTGGTGGATCTTGTTGTTCTAGATGCAAGGGAGTGGAAGACCCCTTATTGCCTTCCTCCCCTATGGGTGGGCCCAAGTGTAATTTCCATATCCTTGTGTTTCGTCGGGGAGGCATTGCTTGTTTCTTTTTGCGTGGCACGGTCTGAAAATCATATCCTAAGTAAGTACAAGCAATAAGGAGTTAGTCAACAAAAATCCACTTTTGATCATGTATGGGGATGGAAGGCAACACTATATACACATGAAATAGTTTCAAAGGTTTCCTATTTCATTAAGGTACTTTTTGTGCTAAGGCGACAGAAGTAGCTGGGGGCATGTGCCTTCGGTTGGGTTCCGTCGGCTAGGCTCCTCCCCAACTTATATAAAAGCCTGTTGGGAAGACCTAGTGGTAGTGTCCGCCGGTTCCTTCACAGAGTGTTGTTTTACCTTATCCCACATAAGCATTCTCAATTCCGAGGGAGAGAGTCTAAAGACTCCAAACTACCAGCAGAGGCTGAGGAATCTCCCTATGGTGTTTAGAAGCTATTTTGATCTTCCCATTCATTTACATTCCATTCAATTGATAATGTTTTTTTCTTCTGTTCATCCTTATCAATATTTCATTAAGGTTTCCTCGATTTAATGATGAGATGTTGAAGGCAACCCTTAGAGTTTGGGTTTCTTCTTTTAAAACCTTGGGGCTTTGTCCCCACATGGTTTAGGCACCTATTGGCATGCATTCGTGCTATTAGTATGGTTTTTTTGCTAGGCCCTTGGTGTAAGACCCCCACGCCAAGAACCCGGTCTAACCTTACGTTCTCGTGTCGTGATCGGTCTTCCCATCATAATCGACTCAAGTGAACTAATTGTATGAAGAAACCACAAGATGAGGTAAGCCACAAGTCAAATTTAGTTGGTGTGGTTGACTATTTAAGTTTGTGTGGAAGCAAGCAGTCAAAAACTAAAATCCATAAATTTTGGACGTACAGTGGCATTTTTAGGGGTACGATCGCATGTATGGTTGACCATATTGAGACCATACATTGTATGGTCGACTGTTTTGAAAACGTATGGTCGACGGATTATGCGATCGCACGATCGACCGTACGAACCCAGAACCGACTCCGTGTTTAGGAAACTTTTCTAATTTGAGGAGGACTCTTTCCTAATTGAAAGAGGACTCTATATGGAGGTTTTTCTCTATATAAAGGACGTCCCTTAGCCTCTCTCACTCTTTTAGAACCCAAATTGAAACTCTAAACCTAAGAGAGAAAGAGAAAGAGGAAGAGAAGGAGAAGGAGATTTGGAGAAGAAGGCTGAGAGGAAGGTTTTGCAGAGAAGAGTTCTATCTCTCTACAACAAGCTTAAGGTATGGACTTGACTCTGTAGGGTAGATTAGATAGAATATGTTCTTTTCAAATTGATATATGGAACTTAATATAATGATTCGGTTATAGGTTTTCTATGGGAAACCATAGAGAGTAGGGTAGGGATAATTGATAAGGATAAACTATGATTAATGATTAAAGGCCATAGAATGATCTTAGGGTGAATCCCATTAATGAGCCATGAGGAGAAACTCGTATGAAAAGTAAAAATTAACTTGACTATGTGTGGTCGTAGCTATGGTCTACCATAGGATGACCAGAGTATCGATCACAACCATTCGGGAATAATTCAGGAAACATATGGTCGCAGGTACGGTTACATGTAATGCTACCATAGGGTATTGACCATATGTCGTACGGTGACATATAGTGCGACCATAGGATCGACCATAGGGTATTGACCATACGATAACATCAAGTATATTTTGAGACCATATATGGTTTTTGACTATCGTAACTTGGTAAACTTGAACCCTAACTTAAATACATTAATTGTTTAGGTTCTCAATAAATCCAAAGTGACTTTCAAAGCTTGGGAGAGGAACAAACATCAATCAAAGGTGAGGGAACAAGAGCTAAATTAATTGGATAATAACAAATTATTTTATTTTATTTATCCAATTAAATGAATGATTCTATGCTTGTATGCTTGTAACGTGCATCTCACATGTCATATAATATTATTGCTATTTTTGCTCATGCATATTTATTATTGTCAATTTAAAACATGATGATGATGATGCTAGGAATAAGCATGTGATTGTGTGTATGGTTAGTGTGCTTAATGCGAGTGGAGCATCAGGGGAAGGACATGGCATTGTGGTCTCTGACCTGGTCACTAAACTCTAGCTCTATCTTTACTCAAGTCTTGTCCACTAATGTCGTCGTATCGCCATTATCTTAGCAGAACTATTATGTCGTAGGGCATCAAGGGAGGTGGTCTCGGACCGTATGGTCTTTGACTCTGCCGGGGGGCCTTAGCTCTATCTCTATAGACGTATTAAGGGATGCTAGGGTGAGGCCTTGGATACATTGGATGGCATTAGGATGGGTTAGTTGAAGCCCAGTTTGTAAGCCCTCGCCAATAGGGGCTTACGTGTTGGTATGGATAGGGAACTAAGGGAAGTGTTGGCGGTGTATAATCTGGACACTTTAGCTCCATCTCTATTCCATGGTGGGATGGATGTGGATGAATGGTGTTTGATGCACAGGGTGAGCTTACACACTCGTAAATGGAGGTGCAGTGGCTGACAAACCTTTCTATAGCACATTGTAAACTTAAAAACTGGACCAAAGATATGAACTGAATGCACGCAAAAGTTTGTTGTATTGTTTTTGTAAGACCCGTATCGTATTAACCCGGTCTTACCACCTTGTATCCGGTCCTCCTATCATGGTCGGACTGAGCGGACTAAGTGCATGAAGAAACTACAAGGCTAGTTATGTAATTTGAACCATAAATCATCTAATTGGGACATGTAGTAGTACACCTAAACAGGTGTAGTCGACCACACCTCAAAATAATGAGACCACAGGAGTCTGGGACGTGTGGTCGACGGATCCTGTGACCCCATGTGCAACGACACGATGGTATAATTGACTCCAAAATTAGGAAACCTTTCTAATCTGAAGGGGGTTCTTTCCTAATCAAAGTAGGACTCTATATGGAGGGTTTTCTTCTATATATATGACGTCCTTTAGCCTCTTTCATTCTTTTAGAACTCAAACTGAAAGAGAGAGAAAGAGAAGAGGAGGAAGAGAAGGAGAATTGAAGAGGAAGATTAAGAGGAGAAATTTTAGAGAGAGCTCTGATTCTTCAGCAAGTTTAAGGTATGAAAACATCTCCTACATTAATTGAATGCCTAGAATAGATCATGGAGGAAGTATTGATTCAAAGTAGGATCTCAACCATGAGACTCATAGATGGAAACTCAGAAGAAATCCATAAAGAGTAGGTTGGAGTAGATGATTGTGAAAAATACGAAATTGAGGCCATAGATCAATTATAGGAAGGACCCTAATGATAGTTCAAGAAATCAAATCATAAAGGGATAAGACTGAGAATGAAAGTTGACCAAACACTCGTGTGGTCGTAGCTATGGTCGACCACACGAGGCACATGTGTTGACCACACGTCCTCGAAAAATTTCCAGGGAGGGTGTGGTCGCATGTGTGTGGTCACATGATATGCGACCATACGTATCGACCACACATCCTATGGTCGTAGAAACTGAGACCACAGGTGCAACCACACCTGCGACCACTCAGCTTCTGGAGGTCTGATTGATCCTAGATGGGACATTTAAACACTGTAATTAATGAATAGGAACCCTAACTTAGAATCCATAAATTTATTAGGTTTTCAAGTGGTCCAAAAGTGATTTACAAAGCTTGGAAGAGGAACAACCATCGATCAAAGGTGAGGGAACATGACCTAAACTAAATGGATAATAATAAACTATTTATTTTATTGAGTCCAATGTCATGATTGATTCTATGCTTGTATGCTTGTAATGTGCATCTCACATGTAATCTAATATTCTTGCTATTACTATTCTTGCATATTTAATTCTGTTTATTTATAACATGATGATGATGATGATGCTAGGATTAGGCATGTGAATGTATGTGTATAATTGGTGTGTTGGTTACGAGTGGAGCATTAGGGGGAGGACGTGGCATGGTGGTCTTTGATCTCGTCACTAGACTCTAGCTCTATCTCTAATCAAGTCTTGCCCACTAACATCGTCATATCGTCATTACCTTAGTAGAATTATTACGTCGTAGGACATCAGGGGAGGTGGTCTCAGACCGTGTGGTCTCTGACTCTGTCGGGGGGCCTTAGCTCTATCTCTATTGACGTATTGAGGGATGTTGGGGTGAGGCCTTGGATACACTATTTGGCATTAGGATTGGTAAGTTGCAAGCCTAGTTTTTAAGCCCTCGCCAATAGGGGCTTACGTGTTGGTATGGGTAGGGTATCAGGAGAAGTGTTGGTGGTGTTTGATCCTGACACTTTAGCTCTATCTCTATTCCATGGTGGGTGTATGTGGGATGACAATGGTATTTGATCCATTAGATGGATTCACACACTCGTGTATAGAGGTGCGGTAGCCACCAAACCTTTCTATAGCACATTGCAAACTTAAAACCAGACCAAAGATATGAACTGAATGCATGCATATGTTTGTTGTATTTTTTTTTGCTCACTGAGCGGTGATGTGTGCTCACCCTTTCGACGTCGAATATTTTTAGTTCTTGATGCAGGTCCTATTGTTGAGGAATATATGAATGCACCGACGTATGGACACGTTGCTGCGATGGATGTAGAAGTTGAAGAAGATGTGCATGATTCATCATGTGAGTGCAACTCATGTGTTTTTTATTAGCTTAGTTGTTTAGTTATGGAATATGTAATTGAATATTTTATTTTATTTTATGTCTTGAGGTATATTGGAGATAATTGGATACTTAATTATGCTATCACTGTTAGATACTCAGTTCATTAGTATTAAAGAATTTTTGCTATAGTTTATTTACTCTGATTTTGCTTGTGGAATGTATCTGGTTTAATCAAATGGGCATGGCCTATATGAGTTCCTGGTTGAACCATTAACACATAATACTTTTTTCTCTTCATTTTTAGTCATCACCATGAAATTTCATTCCATTTCGTCGATCCAATGAGCTGGCCACAAAGTATTCGACGGCTTACCTGTGAATTCCTTTGGCTTCAACTTCAGGAAATCGTTCGATCAGTCTGGAATGTTCAAGCATATATTGTGCATAAGCTCCATATATAGGTGGCTGGTACTGATAGTTACTTTGGTTGTACCCGCCTTGCGGTGCTTCAGGATTTAGCACTTGGCCTTGTACTGCTGGTGTTTGTGGTGCTTAGGGTATAGTGTTGCCATACTAGCTTCTCCTGTAGGTAGAGATATTGTGTTTGCCACTGGGAAAGCAATTCCCATAGTAGTGTGCATGTTGGCTTGCATTTACTGTATATGCTGCATTTGCTGTGCCAAATTCATCACCGCAGTAGCCAAATCCGTAGGTGGTACAAGTAAGTTGGTTGGGTTGGCATGGGTATGCACATTCTAAGGCGCAGCAGGTTGATTTCTAGTATTTCCTTCCTATCCTTGCTAACCTTTATTGTCATTGGTCTCCATAGGTAGTGGAGATGGGTTGACATTCTGTCTCCTTCTACTTACTCTACGACTAGTCATTTCTTGTTTTCGGCGGTGGTAGTGTCTGAAAATCAAGGAAACATATGAGGCAAACATAATATACGTTAATCTCATGTTAATTTCCAATTAAACAAGGTAAAGTTTCAATTTTTAAAGTCATTCAGTCAAAACAGGGCATTTTCATTGTGGGGTCGATCGTGGGGTCGCATAGTTACGACCGCACAAACCCTGTCAGCTCACCTAGAGCCTGTGGTCGATCGTGGGGTCACATTTTTGGTTGACTTTTATTTTCAGTCTAATCCCTTTATGATTTGACTCCTTGAACTATCATTAGGGTCCTTTCTATGATTGATCTATGGCCTCAATTTCATATTTTTCACAATCATCTACTCCAACCTACTCTTTATGGATTTTTTTGAGTTTTCGTCTATGGGTCTCATGGTTGAGATCCTATGAATCAATACTTCCTCCATGATCTATTCTAGTCATTCAACTAATGTGTAGGAGATGTTTTCATACCTTAAACTTGCTGAAGAATCAGAGCTTTCTCTAAAATTCATCCTCGTAGTCTTCCTCTTCAATTCTCCTTCTCTTCCTCTTCCTCTCTTTCTCTCTCTTTCAGTTACAGTTCTAAAAGAATGAAAAAGGCTAAGGGACGTCCTATATATAGAGGGAAACCCTCCATATAGAGTCCTACTTTGATTAGGAAAAAACCCCCTTCAGATTAAGAAGGTTTCCTAATTTCGGAGTCAATAATACCATTGTGTGGTCGCACGTGGGGTCGCAGAATCTGTCGACCACATGTCCCAAATCTACGATCACACGTCCCAGACTCCAGTGGTCTCATTATTTTGAGGTGTGGTCCACCACACCTGTTTAGGTATGCGACCACACGTCTCTATCAAATGATTTATGGTTCGAATTACATACCTAGCCTTATGGTTTCTTCACGCACTTGGTCCGCTTAGTCCGACCATGATAGGAAGACCTGATACAAGGTGGTAAGACTGGGTTAGTACGAATCATGCACTTCTTCTTGAACTTCTACGTCCATTGCAGCAACATGTCCATATGTCGGCGCATTCATATATTTTTCAATAGTAGGACCTGCATCAAGAACTAAAAAAATTTGACATCGAAAGGGTGAGCACACATCACGGCTCAGTAAGCAAACAAAACAATGCAACAAACATATGCATGCATTCAGTTCATATCTTTGGTCCCATTTTTAAGTTTGCAATGTGCTATAGAAAGGTTTGGTGGCTGTCGCACCTCTATACACGAGTGTGTGAATCCACCCAATGGATCAAACACCATTGCCATCCCACATGCACTCACCATGGAATAGAGATAGGGCTAAAGTGTCTGGATCAGACACCGCCAATACTTCCCCTGATGCCCTACCCATACCAACATTTAAGCCCCTATTGGCGAGGCCTTGCAAACTGGGCTCGCAACTAACCAATCCTAATACCAAACAGTATATCTAAGGCCTCACCCCAGCATCCCTTAATACTTTCATAGAGATAGGGCTAAGGCCCCCCGATAGAGTCAGAGACCACACGGTCCGAGACCACCTCCCCTGATGCCCTACGACGTAATAGTTCTGCTAAGGTAATGGCAATACGACGATGTTAGTGGGCACGACTTGAGTAGAGATAGAGTTAGAGTCTGGTGACGAGGTCAAAGACCACCATGCCACATCCTTCCCCTGATGCTCCACTCGCATTCAACATGCCAACCATACACATACATTCACATGCCTATTCCTAGCATCATCATCATCATCATGTTATAAATAAACAGAATTAAATATGCATGAACACTAATAGCAAGAATATTGGATGACATGTGAGATGCACATTACAAGCATACAAGCATAGAATCAATCATGGCATCAGACTCAATAAAATAAATAATTTATTATTATCCATTTAGTTTAGGTCTTTTTCCCTCACCTTTGATCGATGGTTGTTCCACTTCCAAGCTTTGTAAATCACAATTGGATCACTTGAAAACCTAATAAAGTTATGGATTCTAAGTTAGAGTTCCTATTCAGTAATTACAGTGTTTAAATGTCCCATCTGGAATCAATCAGACCTCTAAAAGCTGAGTGGTCGCACGTGTGGTTGCACCTGTGGTCTCAGTTTCTGTGACCACAGGATGTGTGGTCGATAGTATGGTCGCATATCATGCGACTAGACACATGAGACCACACCCTCCCTAGAAACTACCCAAGGACGTGTGGTTGACACATGTGCCTCGTGTGGTTGACCATAGCTGTGACCACACAAGTGTTTGGTCGACTTTCATTCTCAGTCTAATCCCTTTATGATTTGATTCCTTGAACTATTATTAGGGTCCTTCCTATGATTGATCTATCGCCTCAATTTTGTATTTTTAACAATCATCTACTCCAACCTACTCTTTATGGATTTCTTTTGAGTTTTCGTCTATGGGTCACATGGCTGAGATCCTACTTTGAGTCAATACTTCCTCCATGATCTATTCTAGGCATTCAACTAATATAGGAGATGTTTTCATACCTTAAACTTGTTGAAGAATCAGAGCTCTCTCTGAAATTTCTCCTCTAAGTCTTCCTCTTCAATTCTCCTTCTTTTCCTCATCCTCTCTTTCTTTCTCTTTCAGTTTGAGTTCTAAAAGAATGAAAGAGGCAGGGATGTCCTATATATAGAGGAAAACTTTCCATATAGAGTCCTACTTTGATTAGGAAAGAACCCCCTTCAGATTAAGAAGGTTTTCTAATTTCGGAGTCAATTATACCATCGTGTGGTCGCATGTGGGGTCGCAGGATCCGTCGACCACACGTCCCAAATCTACTACCATATGTCCCAGACTCCTGTGGTCTCATTATTTTGAGGGGTGGTCGACACACCTATTTAGGTATGCGACCACACATCTCAATTAGATGATTTGTAGTTCAAATTATATACCTAGCCTTGTGGTTTCTTCACGTACTTGGTCCTCTTGGTCCGACCATGATAAGAAGACCTAATACAAGGTGGTATGACTGGGTTAGTACGATATGGGTCTTACAACTCCCCCTTTCTTATATAAATTTCATCCTCGAAATTTACACATACCTTCCGAGTCGAAAAGGTGAGGATATTGCTTTCACATAGCATTCTCTTCCTCCCATGTGTTCTCTTCTACATTTTGGCTCCTCTAAGTAACTTTAACATTGTAAATGTCATGGTTGCATAGACGTTGAACCTTCCTACTGGTAATTTTGATTGGTGCTACTTTGAATATCAAATCATCAGGTGGATCCATTGTTAGGACGTGTTTTGGATCTCGATTGTTGTCACACCCCAATCCCCACGTTATCTAAACTTACACACATCCGTAATCATAATCAGAGTAAATACACAATAGCGGAAGTCTTATAATAACATGAACTGAGAAACTAAGATGATATCATTTAATTTAATAGCAAATTATTCTGTTTTCAACTGAGACATAAATATTTAAATACCAAATACAGGTCTTAATAAATCCAAATAAGAAACCTATAAAATATCTAATCAAATACACACGAGTTGCACTCGCAAGAGGAGTCGTGTGTATCTACTTCAGCTTCAGCTTCCATCGCTGCCACGTTCCCATACGCAGACGCATTCACATAGTCTTCAACGGTATAACCTGCATCATCAACTAAAAATATTCGACGTCGAGGGGTGAGCACACATCACGGCTCAGTGAGTAGCCAAAAAAATGCAACAATACATGTCACACCCCAATTCTGATCCAACCAGAATGGTGTGAGTGAACCGTCATTGAACCAACGGTTCACACCAGGATCTCGAATAAGCCGTGTCCACCCATACAAACCATTACACATAACCACAATCAGAATATAAATATACAGCGAAAGACTTTAAATAGAATGAACTGAGTATCTATTGATAATTTAAATAAATATCCCATTATTCAAATTAAAACACATAAAATAATAATCTTTTACATTCCTTTAATCCCATCGAAAATAACTGAAATAAATAAATAAAACAAATCAAAGGTACACGCAGAAAGGGCACTCGCATGAAGCATCATGCTCGTCCTCTCCTGCTTGTACATCCACAGCAGCTACACCACCGTACGCCAGAGCGTTCACATAGTCGTCCACAGTGTAACCTGCATCAACATCTAAAAACAATGTATATACAAAGGGTGAGCACACAACACAGCTCAGTAAGACAATCAGACAGTTTCACAATATTATGCATGAGTAACAATCAATTTTATGCTGTAGTCTGGTTTTAAGTTTGCAATGTGCTATAGAAAGGTTTGGTGGCTCCCGCTCTATACACGAGTGTGTGGCATCGCACAGTAAATCACACTACCACCAACCCACATGCACCCATCATGGAATAGAGATAGAGCTAAGGTATACCCGCACCTCCCCTGATACTCTACCCATACCAGTACCTAAGCCCCTACTGGCCAGGGCTCGCAACTAACCAATCCTATATGTCAACAATGTATGCTCTATCCCAGCACAGCCGTCTACGGCATAGAGATAGAGCTAGAGCGTGCAGGCCGGGCCGGAGACCACAATACCTCACCTCCCCCTGATACCCTATCCGCAACTAACCCACTAGGATAGAAACAATACGCAGGTAGACCCTATCCCAACATAACTCCCTACGGCATAGAGATAGAGCTAAAGCATCGTGGACAAGCTAGCGTCGACTCAGAATCCTCAGTACCACACAACGATGGCCGGGACAACATCAATATCGGAGACCACCGTACCACGACCTTCCCTTGATACCCCACCCGTACCAAGCATGTTAAGACAGAATACTACAAAAGGTGCCAGTGTGAAGAGCGATCCCAGGCCCGTGCCCCACTCCACACACCAATGAAAACAATCACATACCTAACAATCACATCCTATGAATGCATGAACAGTAATAATAACTGAAAGTAAAGGATGGCATGTGAATATGCACAAACATCACATCATAGATATTCAATGATTAACAACGATTTACTGTCCATTAATTATTAGGTTTAGGTCAGATTCCCTTACCTGACGCTCGTTCGTTAACTTGCTCCACGTCGCAAGGTCCAAACGATAAGTCACAAAGTCCTACATAATATTAGGGTGCCATTAGAATATATTGTTTAGGGTTTCATGTTGGTCGGAAACCAACAGAGATCACAAACTACCCTCACAGAGTTGACCGGTGGCATATACCGGTCGCAGCTCTGTGGGAAAGACTGGCGACTGGTATGGTCAGCCGGTCCCCCACAGACAACCTCCCGAGAGATAGCGGTCGCATATACCGGTCGCACTATGTGCACCCGGTATAGTCGACCGGTATGTCTCCGGAAGACCATACATGGTTTTTCGACTGCCGTCGATCATCCTCCATGGATTTTCAGGGTTTCTCCTATCCATTCTAAGTCTAGGCTTTGAGTTAGAGTTATCCCCAACTCATTCAAGTCTCGTTTTGATGAATATCATCTCGAAACTCAAATCTAGGGTTTGACGGCAACTTAGGGTTTATTGGCCAATTTAGGGTTTTAGATCAATACCTACTTTGCATGGTATTGATCCACCCACACAACTAACATAGGGTAAGAAGATGGATTCAAGCACTTACCGTTGACAGGCGTAGCGTGAGCTTCGTCAAACGGTAATGGCGGCACCTCCTTCTTCTTCCTAGCTCCTTCTCCTTTCCAATCTCTTTCTCTTCTCTAGGTTTGTGAGAGACAATGGAAAGGATTTGAGGAGGTTTAAGGGTGTATTTATAGGCTAGAAATAGGGTTTAGTAACCCTACTAGGATTAGGAAACTTCTAGGATTCGAAATCAGGAAAGCGGGACCCGCAGAGACAAATTTCTAGATTCCCGCATATAGCTGTGCAGGCCATACCGGTCGACCGGTACCATCGACCAGTATACCTACTGCGGGTCTTACAACTCCACCACCCTTAAAAGAAATTTCGTCCCGAAATTTGCATGTAGGTACTACAACTCCCCCACCCTTAAAAGAAATTTCGGCCTCGAAATTTGAACGTACCTTGATCGTCAAAAAGGTTAGGGTACTCCTTCCTCATCGCGCTCTCTTCTTCCCAAGTAATTTCCTCCACATTTTGGCTTCTCCAATGCACCTTCACATAGTGGATATCCTTGGTTCGAAGTTGCTGAACTTTTCGACTCGAGAGCATTACAGGCACCATTTCGAAAGTTAAGTCTTCAGTCAAGTCTGGAGGATCAGCGCTCAAGATATGCGATGGATCTCTGACATACTTCTTCGTAATGATACATGGAACACATTATGAACGCTAGACATAGATGGTGGTAGAGCCAATTGATATGCTACATTACCATGTCGATTCAATATCTCATATGGTCCCACATACCGGGGCATAGCTTCCCCTTTTTACCAAACCGTTTCAGACCTCGCACCGGTGACACCTTCAAGAATACTTTGTCCCCCACTGTAAACTCCAGATCTCGACGTCGATTATCCGCATAATGCTTCTGTCGAACTTGAGCTGTCTTTAATCTCTCTTTGATCTGATCAATCACTCGGCAAGTTTCTTCAACAAACTCCGGTCCTACAATTCTTCTTTCCCCCACTTCATTCCATAACAGAGGTGTACGACACTTCTTCCCATAGAGTGCTTCATATGGGGCCATCTGAATTGTAGCCTAATAACTGTTGTTGTAAGCAAACTCGATAAGTGATAGCTTCTCATCCCAAGCTCCTTTGAAATCTAATGCACAAGCTCGGAGCATATCTTCCAAAATTTGAATAGTTCGCTCTGACCGTCCGTCCGTCCGAGGGGTGGAAAGCCGTCCCGAACTTCAACTTTGTTCCCATAGCTTTCGTAATCCTTCCCGGAACTTTGATGTGAAACGGGGATCTCTCGTCGGATACTATACTCTCCGGAACACCATGAAGTCCGACTATATTATCAACATATAACTTGGCTAGTTTCTCCATGGTATACCGAGGTCTGACCGCAATAAATCGAGCTGTCTTGGTGAGTCGATCTACTATAACCCAAACTGCATCCACTGACCTTGGTGTCAAAGGTAGGCCAGTGACGAAATCCATGGTGATATAATCCCACTTCCATGCAGGTTCGTAACAGGCTGTAGTAAACCCGCGGGTCTTTGCCTTTCCGCTTTAACTTGTTGACAATTCGGACATTGGAACACCGAAACGAGCTATATCCGCTTTCATACCCCTCCACCAATATAGTCTTCTTAGATCATGGTACATCTTGGTACTTCCCGGATGTACCGAATATGGAGTGTAATGAGCTTCGGCCATAACTCGACCTCCGATATCGCGTCTTCGCTCTCGGGTATACATAACCGTCCGCGATACTTGAGTACTTTGTCTGATTCCAAGGTAAAGTCAGGATTGCACGAACCCTTCTCTAAGTCCTCCTGCACTGTCTTGAGATATGGATCTTGTAGGATTGCTAACTTGACTTCATCAATTAGACCCGGTGAGATCTTCAATGCGGCGAACATCATAGTGAACTTATGAATCAAGCCTTGCTCAACTGGATCTTCTGCAGTCTCTATAATATGTTCTTCGTTAATTTCCATTGAACTGGAGGCTGCAGCACACAATGCAGCGTTTGTTCTTGGTCCTGCCTCAGGTTTCGATGCCCACTTTCTGCTTAAGGCGTCAGCCACCACATTTGCTTTACCCGGATGGTACTGGATGTCACAGTCATAATCTTTTAACAATTCCAGCCATCTCCTCTGTCTCATATTTAGATCCTTCTGCGTGAAAAGATAAGTTAAGCTTTTGTGATCTGACTTGATCTGAAACTTCTCATCGTACAAGTAATGTCTCCAAGTCTTGATTGCGTGAATAACCGCTGTTAGCTCCAAGTCATGCGTAGGATAGTTTTTCTCATGCTCTTTTAACTGTTTTGATGCGTAAGCAATCACCTGTTCTCCTTGCATCAATACACACCCGATACCCAACCCCAAAGCATCCGTATATAAGGTAAACGGTACGCTTGGTTCTGGGATGGTCAAGATAGGTGCAGAGACTAGTCTTGACTTCAAAGTCTGAAAGCACTTCTCACACTCATCTGTCCATATAAATTTCTCTCCCTTCTTGGTTAATCTGGTGAGTGGAACGGCAATCCTGGAGTAATCTTCCACGAATCTTCTATAATAACCAACCAACCCAAGGAAACTACGAATCTCCGCAACAGATTTTGGTGCTTCCCATCCTACTATAGCAGCTATCTTGCTTGGATCAACCTTGATACCGTCTTCAGATACAACATGGCCCAAGAAAGCCACTTCCTTCAGCCAAAACTCGCACTTCTTGAATTTTGCATAAAGCCTCACATCCCTCAGCCGTTGTAGGGCTGCCCTCAAATGCGCTGTATGAGTCTCCATGTCCTTAGAGTAAATCAATATGTCATCGATGAATACGATGACCGAAGTGTCCAACATGTCATGGAACACTCGGTTCATCAGTTCCATAAACGACGCTGGAGCATTGGTCAACTCGAAAGACATAACCAGAAACTCATAATCCCCATACCTCATCCTGAAAGCAGTCTTCGGAATATCTCCGGCCTTGATCTTCAATTGGTGATACCCCGATCAGAGATCGATCTTCGAGAAAACCTTTGCACCCTGCAGCTGATCGAACAAATCATCGATCCTAGGCAAAGGATACCGATTCTTGATCGTTAACTTGTTCAGCTCACGGTAGTCAATACATAGTCGTACACTTCCATCTTTCTTCTTGACGAATAATACAGGTGCTCCCCAAGGCGATATACTAGGTCGTATGAAGCCCTTATCCAGCAATTCTTGTAATTGGGTCTTCAACTCCTTTAACTCGGTCGGGGCCATCCTGTATGGTGCTTTAGACACCGGCGCCGAACCTGGCATAAGGTCTATCACAAATTCGTAGCCCTGTCCGGTGGTAAACCGGAAGATCTTCTGGAAATACATCTGGAAACTCCTGAACCACATCTATATCTTCCATCTTGAGTGACTCTGCCGTGAGATCGACTACAGATACGAGATAACCCACTCCCCCTTTCTCCAAGCATCTCTTAGTTTTTAGGGCGGAGAGGATCAACTTCCGCTTCCTAGATAACTTAATCCCAGCGAAACTGTATTCCTTTCCCTCTTTGTCAGTAAGCACAAGCTTCCTTTCACCACATAAAAGGATGGCCGAATGATGGCCCAGCCAATCCATCCCTAAAATGACATCAAAATCTGCCATCTCAAGTATTACTAGGCTTGCCTCTAAGTCTCGGCCCTCAATACTTACAATACATGGTCCATAATACTTGGTCAAAGCTACTTCGACTCCTAGTGGAGAGCGAACTATCAAGCTTGGGTTCAATTGCTTGATTGGTAACTCCATTCGCTTCCCAAAAGAAACAGAAATAAAGGAGTGCGTGGCCCCAGAGTCAAATAATACTCTGGCGGGTAAACCAGCTACATTTACAATTCCTGGAATATATTTCCCCTTAGTTCTACATGCTCATGCAACTGAAAGAATAAACCAAATAGTAAGGGATAAAGTCGTACCAGTTACCACATCAGGTGATGCGGCTGCCTCTTCGAGGATTTGCATAAACTCTTGCTTGTTGGAGAGCTTGCTTCTTAGGTAGTGTGCAGTTCCTTGCAACATGTCCCAGCTGCTGACAGTTATAACATTTAATATTTGGGTTGGGTCTAGTGAACTGTGGCACAGGTGGTGCCAGGTTGTTTCTCGCAGGTGCTGTAGCGGGCTGCCCCCTGTATGGGCGGAATGGTCTAGTATTACCGCCACCCGAGCTCTCGCCAGCAGATCTCTTCACTCCCCTGTTCTGAGCGAAGAAGCTGTCCCTCTGACTAGACTCTATCACCCTCGCAACCTGCACCGCCTCGTTGTAGGTCTTCTTGTCCAGACCCAAAAGGTGCTCTCTGATGCTTCCACGTAGTCCCATGGTGAACCTACGTGTCTTGGTCTCCTCCTCCTGCATACTGGCTGGTGCGAAGAAGAACAGCTCTTCGTACCTCTGCTGATAAGCATCTACGGTCGACCGAGCCCGCTGCTGCATTGAGAAACTCCCTCTCCATTTGATCTCTGAAGCTCTTCGGAAAGTATTTGTCGAAGAAGGCCACTTTAAACACTTCCCAATCGACCAGGGTATACTTATTCTCCAGATATGCCCGTGTAGAATTCCACCAAGCATTTGCGTCTTCTCTCAGCATATGAGTGGCAAACAGAACCTTCTCCTCCTCGGTGCAAGTCATCAATCGAATGTTCTTTTCCATTTCAGAAACCCACTATGCTGGCCACAGTGGTTTCCCCGTCCTGCCTGTGAACGATGAAGGTTTCAACTTCAAGAATCTGTCCACTGACGCCTTTCGGATCATGCTGTCCCTGTGTGTCTGCTCCATACCATGGTGGTGGATACGAATACGCAGAAGGCGACGGAAACCGATGCGGTGGTGGTACATTCTGTGCTTGGCCCCTCGGCCTTGGGCTACTCTGCCTCGGTTGGGTAGTGTTAATTCCTCCTGTCTCGGGCGTATTTCCAGCGGGAACAGAACCTGCTGGCCTGAGCATCTTCAGTATTTCGCTCAGAAATTCCTTCTGTTAAGCCTGCATCTGGTAGACCAAGTTTGTAACAATGGTCTTAGATTTCTTGTGAGGTGGGCCCGGTAATTCTGTCGATACTTCCGGGACCTGTTCCTCCTCCACTTCAAGACTGGTTTCTCTAACCTGGTCTTGCTCAGCTTGTTCTTCTTCTAGGCGCATCCTGGCCTGATGACGCTTCCGACCCCTTTGACCGTTTCCACCTGCCATCTCAGACTATTTATTTGGATCTGAGAAGAAGACATAACACGTGAGAACATCAATAATAATAGTGTTAGTCTTGAATAATGCAGGAAAAAATAGTCGAGAAGTAACATTTCAATTTACACAATTTTAGAAATTTTTAATTAAATTTTCTGGCTCTTTGGGGCGTATCGGTCGCAACATACCGGTCGCACCCCTGTGGAACGGTATGCGGCCGGTATAGTCGACCGGTCAGAATTCAATTTCTGGCCGAGACATACCGGTCGCATGTCTAGGAGATACCGATCGACACTCTATATACAGTGTTGCGACCGGTATAGTCGACCGGTCAGAAAAATTTTCTGACCGAGACATTGCGGTCGCACACCTGGGTTGATACCGGTCGACCGGTATTGGCATAATCGTCGACCGGTATGCCCAAAATGGCTTTAAAATCGTGAAAAAGTGAGAATTTTCTCACTTTTTCTTTCTTCTTCCTCTCCGGTGGCGATTCCTCTCTGCCCAACTGAGTTGCTACAGTCCGGCCGGTACTCTTAGAAGCCGATTTCTTCCATTCCAAGCATGGAACATCGTCTCCAGGTAGGTCTCTTCCCTCTCTCTCATGTTTTTAGATAATTCCCATATCGTCTTTATGTAGAAATTTAGGTTTTTCTTTGTTCGAGATGATTTAACCGTAGGAATTCCTTTCCTTCGGCTTGGAAAGGGTTTAGGGACCCCCAAGAGCAAAAGCCCTCAACTAATTTGGGGTTCCACCGCATGGTTTTGATAAAAATCGAATTTTTACACTTTTTAACCTAGGTTTTCAAAAATTTTGAAATTTTCTAATTTTCTCTAATTCTTGAAATTTCTTACAATTTCTTGTTATAATTGCTTGTGATTGTTTTGTTGATGAGTGTGGGGGTTACGTAAGTCCTCCTCCCCATGTTTCTGGGTGAGTTCGAGGCTTTTTCTTGAATTATAGCCGTTATGCTGCCGAAATTTCGAAAATTTCTAACTTTTTATTTTGTTTTCTTTTGTTTTGCAGATTTTAAATGGCTCCTAGACGTGCTCTTGGCAAGCGTCCCCACGACTCAAGTTCACGTGCCCCCCAGCCTCCAGTTCCCCAATTAGATGAGCAATGGTTCCGTTCTTTGGAAGCACAAGCTCGATTTCCATGGTTCGATAACAAGAATATAGAATCTGGGCGTCGGGTTAACTTGGAGCAGTTAGACCGATTCGACGTTCGAGCGGCTTTTGACAGGCTTGGTTGGTTGCCCGTCATCTCTTACACCTACACCACTCGTCCCAATCTGGTTAAGCATTTCTTTGCTAACCGCGGAGCTGCACGGAAATGTGAACGATCCCAACCAAGGTAGGGATTTACGTATCTCCAGTTATGTCAGAGGTGTACCCATTTCATTCGACACCCACCAGCTGGCCGACCTTCTAGGGGTTCCTAATGATGGAGACCTAGTGTATTGCCCTCCCAAAGCGAAGGGCTACTTGACTGAGGACCTGCGCCGGGAGATAGCTCATCAGATACCGAAACCCTGGAGCTCCCATGAAGGCGGCTAGCTTGAGACCTGTTCCTCGGGTATACAGTCGCATTATTCAAGACAACATAATGCCACGCAAGCGGCCACTATAGTGAGTTGTCCCAGCTCACCCAAGACGTCACCCATTAGCGTTCCGCACGGGGGAGCGGATTTCACTTCCTTACCTCATCATCCGGACCATGTACCAGCGACCCGGCCGATCAGGCCAAGAACCTTCCCTATGGTCGTCTCATTACTTCCCCTATTGCCGCCCGGGTGTGAGCATGAGAGGTGAGGTGACAGTCGAGGACACTATGACGTCCGACATAGACTGGGACGCCATTCAGAGGATGCAGATGGTTGATCTGCCAGTTAGTGATGACGAGTTGGAGGCTCGCCCTCGTCCACTTGGGAGAGTAGCAGCGGCAGCAGCAGCAGCAGCCGCGGCCAATGCGGCCTATGCGGCAGAGATGGGTGATGACGATGATGACGATGTGGCGGGGAAGCACCAGGTTCGCCCCACGGCCCGCACCGTACCACCACCATTTGTTCCCACAGCTTGGGCCATCTCAGCCCCCTCCCAACTCGGTGTTGAGTATGTTCACCGAGATCGGGGGACACCCGCAGGGTCATCCCGGAGTCTCGCCGAGAGATGGGTCAGGAGTTGGGACGCCTGGCTCGTAGTCTACGGGTGACTCAGGACCAGGTGCATTGGCTTAGGGTCGCATACGAGCGGGACTATGATATAGCGGACCCCATTCCTCCCAGGCCTCCTACCCCATGATTTCCCATTTACTTTTCTTTTCATATGACGGTTTATATAACAGGGTAACTTTTCGGTTTGTGGACTGTACCCTGTAGCACTATTACATTTGATACACTTTTCTATTTAATGAAAGTTCATGGTTTTTCCTAACTAGTGTATGTGCACATATTAAGTTTCATATTTAGAATAGTACATTATTCTCTTTCTTAGTCCGTCTCAGGTATCAAACAATGCTTAGGGTGTGTTGGTATTAAGATTTTTAAACTTCCTAACTCGGTTCATCGGCCCGGGTTAAGTGCAAAGATGGTTTGTTGGAACAGAGTCCGAGGGCTCGATACCAAGTTGTCACACCCCAATTCCGATCCAACCGGAATGGTGTGAGTGAACCGTCATTGAACCAACGGTTCACACCAGGATCTCGAATAGGCCGTGTCCACCCATACAAACCATTACACATAACCACAATCAGAATATAAATATACAGCGGAAGACTTTAAATAGAATGAACTGAGTATCTATTGATAATTTAAATAAATATCCCATTATTCAAATTCAAACACATAAAATAATAATCTTTTACATCCCTTTAATCCAATCGAAAATAACTGAAATAAATAAATAAAACAAATCAAAGGTACACGCAGAAAGGGCACTCGCATGAAGCATCATGCTCGTCCTCTCCTGCTTGTACATCCACAGCAGCTACACCACCGTATGCCGGAGCGTTTACATAGTCGTCCACAGTGTAACCTGCATCAACATCTAAAAACAATGTATATACAAAGGGTGAGCACACAACACAGCTCAGTAAGACAATCGACAATTTCACAATATTATGCATGAGTAACAATCAATTTTATCGTTGTGGTCCGATTTTAAGTTTGCAATGTGCTATAGAAAGGTTTGGTGGCCCCCGCACCTCTATACACGAGTGTGTGGCATCGCACAGTAAATCACACTACCACCAACCCACATGCACCCATCATGGAATAGAGATAGAGCTAAGGTATACCCGCACCTCCCCTGATACTCTACCCATACCAGTACCTAAGCCCCCATCGGCCGGGGCTCGAAACTGGGCTCGCAACTAACCAATCCTATATGTCAACAATGTATGCTCTATCCCTGCACAGCCGTCTACGGCATAGAGATAGAGCTAGAGCGTGTAGGCCGGGCCGGAGACCACAATACCTCACCTCCCCCTGATACCCTATCCGCAACTAACCCACTAGGATAGAAACAATACGCAAGTAGACCCTATCCCAACATAACTCCCTACGGCATAGAGATAGAGCTAAAGCATCGTGGACAAGCCAGCGTCGACTCGAAATCCTCAGTACCACACAACGATGGCCGGGACAACATCAATATCGGAGACCACCGTACCACGACCTTCCCCTGATACCCCACCCGTACCAAGCATGTTAAGACAGAATACTACAAAAGGTGCCAGTGTGAAGAGCAATCCCAGGCCCGTGCCCCACTCCACACACCAACAAAAACAATCACATGCCTAACAATCACATCCTATGAATGCATGAACAGTAATAATAACTGAAAGTAAAGGATGGCATGTGAATATGCACAAACATCACATCATAGATATTCAATGATTAACAACGATTTACTGTCCATTAATTATTAGGTTTAGGTCAGATTCCCTTACCTGACGCTCGTTCGTTAACTTGCTCCACGTCGCAAGGTCCAAACGATAAGTCACAAAGTCTTACATAATATTAGGGTGCCATTAGAATATATTGTTTAGGGTTTCATGTTGGTCGGAAACCAACAGAGATCATAAGCTACCCTCACAGAGCTGACCGGTGGCATATACCGGTCGCAGCTCTGTGGGAAAGACTGGCGACCGGTATGGTCAGCCGGTCCCCCCACAGACAACCTCCCGAGAGATAGCGGTCGCACATACCGGTCGCACTATGTGCACCGGTATAGTCGACCGGTATGTCTCCGGAAGACCATACATGGTTTTTCGACTGCCGTCGATCATCCTCCATGGATTTTCAGGGTTTCTCCTATCCATTCTAAGTCTAGGCTTTGAGTTAGAGTTATCCCCAACTCATTCAAGTCTCATTTTGATGAATATCATCTCGAAACTCAAATCTAGGGTTTGATGGCAACTTAGGGTTTATTGGCCAATTTAGGGTTTTAGATCAATACCTATTTTGCATGGTATTGATCCACCCACACAACTAACATAGGGTAAGAAGATGGATTCAAGCACTTACCGTTGACAGGCGTAGCGTGAGCTTCGTCAAACGGTAATGGCGGCACCTCCTTCTTCTTCCTAACTCCTTCTCCTTTCCAATATCTTTCTCTTCTCTAGGGTTTGTGAGAGACAATGGAAAGGATTTGAGGAGGTTTAAGGGTGTATTTATATGCTAGAAATAGGGTTTAGTAACCCTACTAGGATTAGGAAACTTTTAGGATTCGAAATCAGGAAAGCGGGACCCATAGAGACAAATTTCCAGATTCCCGCACATAGCTGTGCAGGCCATACTGGTCGACCGGTACCAAGACCGGTACCATCGACCGGTATACCTAAAATCAGGTATAATTGGTCGACTTCGGTCCGATTTTGTACCTGTTTGTTATCCGCTTGCCCCGTCTGGCCCGGTGATGATCGAAAGACCTGTCACGACACAAAACCAAGGTTAGACCGGGTTTTCAGAGTGCGGGTCTTACAATACATATGCATGCAAAAATCAATTTATATCTTTGGTCTGGTATATAAGTTTGTAGTATGCAATAGAAAGGTTTAGGTAGCCAAAGGTCGCATTTATTGACCCCGCCTCTATACACGAGTGTGTGACGTTACCCGAAGATCACGTTTATCGTCAACTCACATGCACCCAATCATGAACATTATATAACAAAGGTTACATTTATTGCTATATAGTGCCATACCAACACGTAAGCCCCTGTTAGCGAGGGCTGCAAACTAGGCTCGCAACTAACCAATCCTAATGCCAAAAAGTGTATCCAACGCCTCACCCCAGCATCCCTCAGAATGTCCATAGAGATAGAGCTAAGGCCCCCCGGTAGAGTCAGAGACTACAAGGACCGAGACCACCTCCCCTGATACTCTACAACATAATAGTTCTGCTAAAGTAATGGCGATACGACGATGCTAATGCACAAGACTTGAGTTAGAGATAGAGCTAAAGTGTTGAGACCCGCCAAAGGTTAACGTTTATTGACGTTCTCATCACACCTCCCCTGATACCCACTCGCATCAAATACATCAACCACACACATACAAGCACATGCCTATTCCTATCATCATCATCATCATCATGTTATAAACAATAAAGTAAATATGCATGAACAAGTAATAGAAATATTGAATGGCATGCTGTATGCACATTACAAACATATTCACATAGAATCAAGCATGGCATAGGACTCAAGAAATAGAAAATAGTTTGTTATTAACCAATTTAGTTTGGAGTTCTGGTTCCTCACCTTAGCTTACTAATAGATACTTTTTCAAGCTTTAGAATCACCTTTATATTGTTATTGTATTGCTAGAAGCCCTAACAAAGTCGATAGAATTTAATTAGAATTAATTCCAGTTTTAAAAACCATGCTGTTAACTGAGGGTCGGAGGTAGGGTCGGAGTCAAGATCGACCCTGGGTGCGACCCTCCCTTAACTCTGAACTTCCCGAACACTGAGGGTCGATGGTCAGGAACACCTAGGGTCGGATGGTCATCGACCCTCGGTGCGACCCTCGGTGCACTTTGGTCCAATTCCCTCTTTTAATCCATTCTTCGTGTTTAGAATCCTATGGCTTGCTCCTACATTCCATTCTACATTCATTCCATGGTCTGAAACCATGTATAACCCACCTAGATAGCTTTCATGCACTTTCCTATGGTTTTCCATGAAAACCTAACCATAGCTTGATGGTTTGGGTTTCTCCAAAATCACACTCTCAACATTAACTAGCCTGAGGTCTATAGAAACTCATGGAATTAGTACCCATACCTGAGAAGATAATCTTTCTCTGCAACTCTTCTCTTTTGGCTTAATTCTCTTCCTTGTTTCTCTTCTTCCTCTTCTCCTTCTCTTCTCTTTCTCTCAACTCAATTAGGGTTGTGAAAGGAGTGAAAGTGGCTTAGGGACGTCCTTTAAATAGAGTAGGAACATCCTAAATAAGTCCCTCTGAGATTAAGAAAGAATCCCAATAAAAAATTAGGAAATTTCCTAATTTCTATATTCGGCAGAATCCGAGGGTCGATGGGAGGGTCGATGATCCCGTCGACCCTAGGGTCTTAAGCTGTCGGACCCTCCCTTCAAAACTGAGGGTCTGACTTTCTGTTTTGGGAGGTCCAACCCTGCTTAGCTGGGTATGCGACCCTTCCCCTATTTTAAGTGTTTTTGGGTCGATTTGATACCTGGGATCTCGATCTCCTTCACGCCCTTGGTCCATTTGACTCGACCATGATGGGTAAACCTGGTTCAAGGTGGTAAGACCGGGTTAGATTGGCACGGGTCTTACAGTTGTACTTCTTTAGTAATGAGATATAAAATACATCATGCACATTTGACATGGATGGGGGTAGTGCTAACTGGTACGCTACCTTCCCACTTCTAGCTAAAACTTCATAAGGTCCAATATACCTGGGGTACAACTTTCCCTTCTGTCCAAACCTTTTTAAACCACTCATAGGAGATATTTTCAGAAATATCTTATCACCTATGCTGAATTCGAGATCTTTGCGTCGATTATCTGCATATTGCTTCTGACGGTTATGAGCTGTTCTGACTCTTTCCTTGATAATGTCGACCACTCGATAATTCTCTTCAACAAACTTCGGTCCAACAATACTCCGTTCTCCAACTTCGTTTCAAAATAAAGGAGTTCGACATTTCCTACCATATAGTGCTTCATAGGGTGACATCTATATTGTAGCTTGATAGCTGTTATTATAAGCGAACTTGATCAATGGTAACTTCTAATCCCATGATCCTTTGAAATCAATGACATAAGCTCGAAGCATGTCTTCTAAAATCTGAATGGTACGTTCTGACTGTCCATCGGTCTGAGGATGGAATGCAGTACTAAACTTCAATGTTGTACCCATAGCCTTATGTAATCCTTCCCAAAACCTTGAGGTAAAGCTTGGTTCTCTGTCTGACATGATGCTTTCAGATACACCATGCAATCTGACAATATTATCAACATACAGCTTAGCTAACCTCTCTAGGGTATACTAAGGTCATATAGCTATGAAACGAGCTGTCTTAGTCAAACGATCTACAATCACCCAGACCGCGTCAACTACTCGGGGAGTCAATGGTAATCCAGTGACGAAGTCCATAGTGATGCAGTCCCATTTTCATGTTGGTTCTGGCAGTAGCTGCAATAATCCTGCAGGTCTTTGTCTTTCAGCCTTTACCCGCTGACAATTCAGGCATTGAGACACAAATTTAACTACATCTTCTTTCATTCCTCTCCACCAATAGAGTTTCTTTAAATCATGGTATATCTTTGTGCTTCCAGGATGTACCAAATAAGCGGTGGTGTGAGCTTCCTTCATTAGTCTGTGTCTAATATCCAAATCTTCATTTTTAGGAACACATACTCTCCCTTTGTATCTTATTACTTTCTTAGAATCGAAAGTGAAGTCAGGGTTAGTCCTACCTTTTTCAAGGTCTTCTTGCACCGTTCTCAGATAAGGATCTGATTTAATAGCTGCTTTTACTTCGTCTAATAGATCAGGTACAATCTTTAATATAGCAAACATGTTTGAGAATAGATGAATAAACCCTTGGTCAGTTAATTCATTCGGAATATCAATCATGAACTGCCCTTTATAGTAATTAAATACTCTTCCTGTGACACATACTACAGCATTTGCACTAGCTTCTTGTTGGGATTCTGTCATAGCTTTCCTGCTTAGTGCGTCAGCAACTACATTAGATTTTCTTAGATGATACTGGATATTGCAATCATAATCCTTCAGTAATTTCAGCCATCTTCTTTGTCTCATGTTCAACTCCTTCCAATTAAAAAGATGAGTGGGACTCTTATGATCTGATTTAATCTGAAATTTCTCTCCACACAAATAATGTCTCCATATCTTGACAGCATGTAACATCGCTACTAATTCCAAGTCATGAGTGGGATAATTCGTCTCATGTGTCTTCAGTTGTCTTGAGGCATACATAATTACTTGTTCTCCTTGTATAAGCACACATCCCAAACCTAATCTAGACACATCGGTGTACAAGGTAAATGGTTGTCCTGAGCTCAGAATAGTCAAGATGGGAGTTGATATCAATCTAGTCTTCAATGTTTGGAAACGTTATTCACATTTATCGGTCCAAACAAACTTTTCTCGTTTCTTAGTCAGACTGGTGAGTGGTACGATGATTCTAGAGTAATCTTCCACGAATTGTCGATAATAACCCACTAAACCTAAGAAACTTCTGATTTCAGCAACAGTCTTAGGTGCTTCCCATTTCACAATGGCTTCAATCTTACTAGGATCCACTTTAATTCCTTCAGCGGATACAACATGGCCTAAGAAAGCGACTTCATCCAGCCAGAACTTACACTTAGTAAATTTTATGTAAAGCTTCTCTTTTCTTAGTCGCTGCAAAGCGGCTCTTAGATTTGTGATATGAGTTCTTTGTCCCTGGAGTAGACTAGTATGTCATCAATGAATACAATGACTGATGTATCCAATATATCATGGAATACTCGATTCATGAGTTCCATAAAAGTTGCAGGTGCATTAGTCAATCCAAAAGACATGACTAAAAATTCATAATGTCCCATCTGGAATCAATTAGACCTCCAGAAGCTGAGTAGTCAGAGGTGTGCTTGCACCTGTGGTCTCAGTTTCTATGACCACAGGGTGTGTGGTCGATACTTATGGTCGCATGTGTGACCACACCCTCCTTGAAAACTTTCGGAGGGTGTGTGGTCGAAACATGTGCCTCGTGTGGTCGACCATAACTGTGACCACACGAGTGTTTGGTCGACTTTCATTCTCAGTCTAATCTCTTTATGATTTGATTCCTTGAACTATCATTAGGGTCCTTCCTATGATTGATCTATGGCCTCAATTTCGTATTTTTTACAATCATCTACTCCAACCTACTCTTTATGGATTTCTTTTGAGTTTTCATCAATGGGTCTCATGGTTAAGATCCTACTTTGAATCAATACTTCCTCCATGATCTATTCTAGACATTCAACTAATGTAGGAGATGTTTTCATACCATAAACTTGCTGAAGAATCAGATCTCTCCCTGAAATTCCTCCTCTTAGTCTTCCTCTTCAATTTTCCTTCTCTTCCTCCTCCTCTCTTTCTCTCTCTTTCAGTTTGAGTTCTAAAAGAAGGAAAGAGGCTAAGGGACGTCCTATATATAGAGGAAAACCCTCCATATAGAGTCCTACTTTGATTAGGAAAGAACCCCCTTCAGATTAGGAAAGTTTCCCAATTTTGGAGCAATTATACCATCGTGTGGTCGCACGTTGGATCGCAGGATCAGTCAAGCACACATCTCAAATCTCTGACCACATGTCCCAGACTCCTGTGGTCTCATTATTTTGAGGTGTGGTCGACCACACCTATTTAGGTATGCGACCACACGTCTCAGTTTGATGATTTATGGTTCGAATTACATTCCTAGCCTTGTGGTTTCTTCACGCACTTGGTCCTCTTGGTTCGACCATGATAGGAAAACCTGATACAAAATGTTAAGACTGGGTTAGTATGATATGGGTCTTACAGTTTTGTTCACTCACTGAGCTCAAGTTGGAGACCTGACCCTCGCACGTGTAATTCTTTTTAGTTTTTGATGTTACAGGTGTTACGATTGAAGACTACATGGATGTGCCAATGTTTGGACATGTGGCGGCTATGGATGTGCAAGCTGTGGATTACGAATATGACTCGTCAAGCGAGTGTTTCAACTATGATTACACTTAGTGTTTAACTTTCATATTTGATATTTGTAATAGTTTATTATATTTATGTTTCGATTACTTGGAGATAACTGGATTATTTAATTATTTTTCATGTTAGACCTCAGTTTATTATTAATAAGACTTCCGCTATTTACTTTATTATCTCTGATTATTACTGTGGAATGTGTTTTGGTTTAACATGGTTGGCACAGCCTATACAAAATCCTGGTTTAAACCGTTGGTTCTCATGATAGTTCATCACACCACTGGTTAGTCCAGAATTGGGGTGTGACACTAGGTTTCTTAGGGCTTCACTGGCACTTGGACCATTTCGGTTGTGGTCCTTTGGCCATGACATGGGGTGCCCCATATACCATATCCACGTACTCTGTATGCTTGTTTGAGATTGTCTTGGGTACTTGGGAGTACTTGGACTAAATCTAGCCTGTACTAACTTTACCATTCTAGTTGTGTTCGTTTGTGCTAACCCACCTGCATAGGTATTCAATTCCTTTCTAGTTCTGTTCTTATGAGGTAAGCCATAATTAGAATCGTTTTGGCTTGAAAAGGTGGAGGCAGGACATTATCTAGCGTCCAAGGATCTTGAATGTTTTGCCATCTACGAGTCATTTGAGTAATAAGCTTGGGCGCATGTACTTCACATTCAGGAGGACGTGTATCCCAACTTGGTGCATCATTTCTATTGCAACATAAGGTATGAGCTGGATGATGTCGAAGGTGCCCTACTCATTACCAGTCAGGAGAAAAGCATAACTGTGAGATTGAACATCACACGCCTGCCTGAGAGGTTGGGTGTATCTACTCGAGGGGAGCTGATGTACTGAGGGTCACATGAGGCACAAGATATGACATAAATGGGGTGGGCTAAAGTGTGGAAGATCCTTCTCCTTCCCGAGAAGTTAGGGTTGGTAGGCAATGTAGAGTCTGACTTTAGGTCCATCCTCAGGGTGATTAGTGGATAGTTTGGCATGGTATCATCCTTAGGACTGGGCATAGGGAGGAGCTGAACACCTTGGCGGTGTACGTGACGTACCGCATCATTGTGGAGTAGGTGTTATGCTTACGCCACGTTTCTTTGAGGAACATATTATTCATTGCCAAGCATGCTGATGCTGGCAAGTTTTCCTCTGGATGTCGGATGACCCGAATATTCATGGACACTAGGGTTGTTCTTTTTGGAAAGCCATTAAGAACGGCCCAGAGTCTTCTGACTTTGGGTTGGACTCCATCGTTTACATGAGGCTCCACAAGGCTGTCATGACCAACCCTAGTTTAGAGGCATGACTGAGACTATTATAGGGTTTATGCCCTCGCAGATGGGTAGTTACACGTAAGATTGGTGTTGGAGCAGGCCGCGGAGTACGGAGAGTTGCAGATGGTGCTAGTCTGATAACGACTACTGCCGTTGGGAGTGACAGTGATAGTGATAACAAGGACGATGGTCCCAAGGGATAGAATGCCCTAACAGGTCCTAGGGCTCGTAGCCATATGGGCTAGGTGCTGACTCTGATACAACAGTAGTTAGACAAGATGAAGAAGGGGAAAAAAATCTCTTGTGGCTAAGATGGGGTATATGCAAGTCGACCAGAAGACCATCTCCTATCTTGAATGCTATCTCGGAAATGTTGCTTTCTTTTATCCTCAACTAGTGGTAACTTGATCGAAGATCTATTTTGGAGAATACACATGCACCTTCCAATTGATCGAATAAGTTTTCGATCCTAGACAAGGGATACTGGTTCTAAATGGTTGGCTGATTCAACTCCCAGTATTAAGGTGGAATGCTCGGGCTTATGAAACCCTGGTCTAACAACTCTTGGAGTTAGTATTTTAATTCTGTAACTCTGTGGGAGCTATCCGATGAGGGTCTTAGAGGCTGGAGCTGATCCTGGGAGTAAGTTTATCACAAACTCCGCCTCCCTATCTGGTGGTAAGTCTTATAACTCCTCAGAAAACATGTATGGAACTTCATTCACCACTAGCAAGTCTTCCGACCATGGTATCTTGGCCTCAGAGTCCAACTTACACCAAAAGGCTTTTACAACCCTGTTGTAGCAGCTTGGAAGCTTGAAGGGCCAATAAGAACAGTTTCCTTTGCTTCTTGGTCTTGTAGCCCATGAACATGTACACCTCTCCATCAGTGGGCTGGAATAAGACTTGACGCTAGGTACATAAGACGCTGGCTTGATGCTGAGGCAGCCAGTCCATGCCCAAGATGACATCCAAGTCAGTCATTCTCAACTTGATGAGGTTACCTCCATTACCTTGCCATCCACTGACTTGGCATGGTTTGAAGTAAGTGTTTAACTCTACTGGTGAATCCATTAGCATGTTCAATGTCAGGGCGCGGTTCATTTAATTGGGTAACTATCCGACTTATAGACTATACCTAATTTTTGTATGGGAATAGATCACTTAGGGATAAGTTTATCTATCCCTTAGTTTCTCTTTTTATTAGGCATTATCTATCTGGGATAATTGTCTATGTTGTGGGCCGTATGCCCTTTTTGGAAATTTCATGTTGTTAGTAAACACTTAGAAATTTGAGATAATTGCTCGACTCATGAGCTATATCTCCTTTCTGGTCTCATCACAATGTATACATTATGTAACATGGGCAACCGTGCCCAATTTTTTGTAACTATAATTTGGATTATATATATAATTAGTTCTTAGTTTATACTTGTGCAGTATTGTTTTTATTAAGTTCTTGTAATGTGGTGCACCTCTAACCTATTGTCTCCCCTAATTACTATCATTGGTTGGTACATGTCTTTCAATAATTTTCCTATGCATCTGTCACCGAAACATGGAAATGCATGTGCATGGGAAATCTATAGGTAGAATCAAAGTATTTGTGCTCTAATACTAGTGTTGTCATAGCCCATTCTGAAAATCAGGCGTGATGTCCGGGTCTGCCCATTAGACAACCCGAGCGACTGACAACTTCTATGAGCTACCATACAAATCTCATAGTCTACATAAGCAATATCTACAATAACAATAAAAGAAACAGAATAATAATAGCGGAAGCAACATATTAAGTGGTAGAAGCCAACTAATCATATTATAACCTAAGTAAGTATTGTTATGCATTACATTCCATTGTTTCCACAAAATAATACCATACCACAGCATACACCTAGCCAAAATAATGGAGTGAATATGTATCAGAACTTAACATCAATAGATAGTAAAATATCTATCTATAGCTATACGAACAAGAGAAACAAGGCACTGTGCCAGGTTCCATAGACATAGTCATCGCAAAGATAGTCCTTGTCGTGATCCTCCAAGGGGTCTTCGCCAACAGAGATGTCCTCCACCGGTGGAGACTCCATAAGGTTAGTTGTAAAAGAAGTACTTGCATTAAAAGCTTAATAGAGTTTGATATCGAGGGGTGAGATCTCATCCCAGCTCAGTGAGGAGTCAAGTATCAATGCACATGCATGCTGGAGACCAAATAAGAAAAGCATACACAAGTGAACAAAATGTAGTTCATTATTTAGGTCATGGTGTAATGGTTCTAAAGGTAGATGCAATAGCTACGATCATGAGCCACAACCTCATGCACCTCAGGAGTTAACTACCATTAATCCTGAGCAAACCCTTGTGATGATCAATGTCACCACTGATCCCGAGCAAACCCTCGTCATGATCATCATCTCATTACCCCCTGAGCTCTGCCCCAAACCGTAACCTTTCGTACCCCAAGGGTGAACCACCATGAGAAAACCCTCATCATGATCAATAGCTCATCCATCCCATGAGTGAACCACCATTGATCCCGAGCAAACCATTGTCATGATTAATGGCACCACTGATCCCAAACAAATCCTTGTCATGATCAGTAGCTCGTTCACCCCCTATTGGCAAGGTCATGGCATGTTATAATCATAAAAATGCAGGTCATGCTGCATCCCAGCAGAGATCGCCGGTTCATTACTCCAATGGATCACCGTACTTTTATAAAGATGCTAGCAATACAAATAAACATGTGCATAATATAAATAGAGCTGCACCTCAATAGATATTCCTGACTCTCCACTCCCATGGTTCACCATGCCTCTGCTAAGGTGTTAGCAATTCCAACGTAGTTCGTGTATCCGTGTGTCACTCTCCTCTGGGTACCCACACGTCACCTGAACCATCATACATGACTAAACATATACATTAATATAAGTAGGGTTGTACCCTAGCAGAGATCCCCGAAACTACCATGGTTCACCGTGCCCCCGTTAAGGTGTTAGCAATTTCCAACATGGTCCGTGTATTAGTGTGTCACTCTCCCTTGGGTAACCACACGTTGCGTGCACCATCGTACATGATTGAACATATGCATTAAGATAAGTCAAGCTGTACCCCAGTAGAGATCCCTGGCTCCCTACTTCAATGGTTCACCGTGCCCCTGCTAAGGTACTAGAAATCCAACATGGTCTATGTACCATGCGTCACCTTTCTCTGGGTACCTGCGCGTCTCGTGAACCATCATACCCAAACATGCATACAATCCAACAAATATAATTGTTATGATGCAAATGCAAGCTCATATGTAAACAATTATTGGATGGCATGCTAATAGGCATTCAACATAATATATAAAATATGTCCTAATTCTATGGACCCGATCCCTCACCTATAGCAACCACTAATGTTGAAGAACCTTGAAGTCGATAGTCGGCTCCGTCAAATACCCACGTCGTTTTACCTATTAAATTATATAAGTTCATTATGTTAGTTAAGTAACTTTTAACCTGCATGGACATGTCCTAAATGCTTCTATGTAGGTCCCAAGATAATCTAGGAACCCAATGATTGGTCCTCAAAAGACCTAACTAGGTGTACTAGCCAGCAATGGCAAAGGTGGCGGGTGATTCTGGTAGACGTATCCTTCGAAATATGCCGCCAGCTATCCTTAATGGTTTAAAGCAAAATAGGGAACTGGAGGATCGAGGCGGATGATCATTCATCCGGCTCAATAGAATTCATCCTAGCATGCTCTCTGGGAGTGAAGTAGAGGTTTTGTCAGATGGTACATCATCTAGCTTTGCCTTCGGATCCGGTTCTGCCTTCAGTTCATAAGTACTTTAAGTATGGGGCATGCGGGTGGATGCATCCACTGGTTCATCATCCGGTTCCATCCACTGGTATGAGCCCCTATCTTAACTAATTTGGAGCCGGGTGCAAGGCTTGTCCTTGATGCTGGCTCGGATCATCTAGTGTAGTCCAAGAACTGGGGTTTAACGGAGGAAGATGAAGTAAAAGTTGGGGATTTGCTCACCCAACTCCCTTCCTTCCATATTAGAAGGGTGGAGAACATTTTTCCAACCCTTGTTGGTGTTCTTGCATCAAACATCACCTCCATTGGAAGTGTATAAGTTTTTAACCGAGTTTTAGGGTTTTTTGGGTTGCCATTAATGGTACTTAACCACCACCACAAATGGTGGTCTACAACCATAAGGAAGAGGGAAGGGAGATGGACTAACCTTTAGAGGGTGAGGAAAGTCCAACGAATCTATGGGCTTGAGTTTCCAAGATTTACCAAGTCCTCCTCCAAGAGCTTAATAGCCACTCCTCCAATCTTACCAAATAGATAAAACCCAAATGAGGGTTTTAGCCCTTATTTATAGGAATTCAGGGAGAGAGAAGTTGACCTATACATGTAAACCAGTGACAAGGAGCTGAGTAACTCATCCTTTGGTTGTGACTCCGATTGGGTATAAAACATGCCATTGGCTTTAGTTTCTCATGTGTAACATACTAGAAGGCACGCTGGACCCACCTAAGGTCCTCCACACTAATTAAGGTCTAGCTAGTGTTCCTTACCTAGGATCCGAACATATCTCTTAGGTCCGTCAACTGTCGACTTGATAAGACCTGGCACGCACGACAATCCAAATTGGTAGGGAAATTTAGGGGCAGGTCTTATAGTTAATTAAATGGGAACAGAAAAAAATAGTACAGTATGGGTTTTAAACAATGAAAAATTAGAACGGTGCAGTTCGATAAAGGTTAAATATTTCAAAAAAGATAAGAAAACAAATGGTACTTGTTATCGCCAGAATTTTGTCTGGGCTCTTGATGTTGACACGTATCATAGAAAGCAAACAGACAGAAGAGGGGCGAGTTGGATAATCCTGTGGCCACTCCGATGCCTAAGTCAGCTCTTGGGGTGATAAGCAGATGAACTCGAGAATAGAGAAAGCGAGTTCAAGATAGAGAGGGATTATAGTAATTTCAACAGTATGTAAGTAATGAATAGCAAAAGTTCTATCATTTACCTTCGATGTTGGGGGTATTTATAGGGATAAAGTTACCTCGATGTTAGGGGCGTATCTTTGCAGTTGAGTGGTGCTCGGACCTCGTCCGTGATCCTTGGGGAGTTACTCTTGTTGTGTATGGGTCTCTATGCACTCCTGATAGTTCCATCCCCGAGAAAGGGGGTCGTATGGATGTGGGAGAGCTTCCTGGCCTTTGGACTCCTTTAAACATGATTTATATCGCCTTTAATTGCCTTTGGTGGTCGACACGCATAGCTAACTAACTATTAGTGGTTTAGTTACTGCTTATTTGAATATAGTGCTTTCGAGCACGTCTGTAACCACATGAGGGTGAAGAGGCATGCCTTATATGAAGTGATGAGATTTTAACACGTGTCCATAGAGATGTTCAATGTGTGTGGAGCCATGTGCTGTTTTCTGATTGGTTAGCTTTATTATGGTCTTAATAGTTTCCCCTTTCTCTTCCAAGTTCGTAAAAGTTGGGGGAGCAATACTGCTTTGACGATATCTAAATGTCGACCTTTAATGAGCTGTGTTGGTCAACCTATGAAGTCTGTCGATAATGAGTCGTGCTAGACAACCTATGCTGATAAGCTATGGTGAACGACCCATGAAGTCAGCTGCTAATGAGTTGTGTTGGACTACTTATGGGAATGAGCTATGATGGAATAGCTTTTTGAGAATTGGTTGCCAAGTTTGACTCTGCATGTTGATTCTGAACATCTCAGCCAATCTCAGGATTTTTGGCTAGCATTTATGGCAGCAGAACCTTCGCGAGTGATATTTCGCCATGTGGAGTTATCAGTTAGGAGAAATGAGATGCCTAGGTTGTCATACTGAGGCCTTTTTACAAAGGTGATGTGTCGACTGTTGCTTGTTTGGCACATGATCGTAATCGTTGGAATTTTGAAAAGGCATGCTATAAGACCCACACCCAAAATTCCCTACCAACTTGGATTTTTGTGTGCTAGGTCTTCCCATACTATTGCGAAGTGGAACCAACACGAACCCAATCAGTACACTTGGACCCTTGTAAGGAGTCCTACCCAGATACATGTAGGGTATATGAGGTCTCAGGTATGCCCAAGGCACGACCTATCATGTCGGGTGCTAGAAGTAGTACCCAAGGTTGCTCTTTTACCCTAATCAGTGAAAATGAGCCAGAGGCATGTGTAGCCGGTTACCTGTCTTTGGCTCAGTGCGTTAGTCTATAACAGGCTCTCTCCCTCTTTGTTATAAAAGGGACCAAAACCCAAACTTTAGGGCTTTGGTCATCCATTGGAGTTGCAACCTTGGTGTAGAATTGGGAGGATTATTGGGGGATTTCTTAGAGCTCAATTACTCATACATTTCCTTCCTACATCCAATCTCCCTCCTCATTTACTGTTCAAAAGACCAAATGGTGGAAGTAAACCACTATTAATGGAGATTGAAAAAAACCCTAAAAATATTGACTTAGGTTAGTGCACACCACCAATTGTGGTATTGCTTAGTTTTTAGCCCACCAAAGTAATGGGGCAATGTTCCCCACCATACAAAACAAAAGAATTTGAGGTGAGAGAATCCTCCCCCTTATTTCATACAGTTGTGCGGTTGAATCGGGTTTTTGGACTCAACCAGTAGATGTGAGCCAAAGGCAACGGTAAGCCCTTGCACCTGGTTTCGGGGCTACTATCCAGTGATAAATCCCTACCCTTATACATTTTTGGCTTCGACTTAGTTGGCGGATATAACCTGGCGGCACCTTCCGCTGAGTTATTATCTACCTGTTTGCCCTTGGATAGTTCTATATTCTTAGTAACTTTATTGGAGGTATACAAAGCCGGCTGAATGAGCAGTCATCTTAGATCATCCGACTCACTTATAGTAGCCCTTTAAGGGTTTAGGCCTAATTGACGAAATAACCCGCTGGGCTCCTTGCTATCAGCTGGGCAATACCATGTCTTCGGGCTACTTATGAGCTAGACGACGGATATCTGCCAGGTGGATACTACCACCGGGCTATCTTTGCCGAGTACTAGTCTATAGATAGCCTATTGATTACACTTTTTCCTTTGGAAATTGACCGAAGGGTTCTTGGATTGTCTTGGGATCCGCCTCGGATTTGTGGATATGTCTACTTGGGTTAAAAGACTTCTAACAAACGTATTAAAGTCTTACACAAATGTTTGGGTAAACTTATGTGGCTTTTGGGACAAAGTCTTCTGCCGACTTCTAGGTCTTCATTGCCTTCGCCATTAGTTGAGGGGTTGGATCCATAGATTTAATAGGAAATATTGTAAGAACGATTGTAATGAAGAACATGTCATGATGTAACTACTTATAACTGTATCATATATTTGCATTATAATAAATGTTGAATGATGTGGATGATTGTTTAGTCTTTATGGCATGCAGACACTAAAGTACTGGTGCCGTATGGCCATATGGACTCAACATCGCATAGCTAGCGCTCTAATGGGGGCACAACTCCCGATCATGGACTGATGTTGGGGATCTCTACTATAGTGTGGCCCCTTTATATTATGTGGTTGCATTTAGATGCATGTGGTTAGAATGTACACACTATGGTCTGAACCCTCTTTAGTAAGGGGTTTACGTACTAGCATAGGCTCAATAAAGAGCGAGGGTCACGGTTAGGGACCATGGGCTTGAACTTCTCCAGATACGCCGACATAGTGGCAATGAGATGGGTCTAGACGATTAGGGACTGTGGATGCCAAGAAGGAGCCTATACTGGGGGATGATGTGCCATGGATCGAGGATCAATAGTGGTGGTTCATATGTGGAGGATGCGAGGTTGTGGCCCAGGGTTATGGGCCTTGTATCTTTCTCCTATGCATAAGCATTGGGATCCATAAGTCAGGGGTTATGGTAAAATTGCGAGACGGGCATTGTTAGACCATTACACCAGACTTAATTAATTAATCTTATCACTGCATTCATGTGTATGTGCATTATGACTTGATTCTTTCCTTTGTTGGGATATGAGCTCACCTTCGAATCAATATTTGTTTTTAAATTCTGACGTAGGTACACTATCTATGGTTGACTTTATGGATCCCCATCTGTGGACGCTGGTTCAGCTGGGGAGGACTTGGACGAGGACTACGGTGAGGACTCCATCTGTAGCAACTGCATCTATGGACATTGATGTAACGTTCTTTTTCTTTGTTTCTTTGTCTCTCTCTCTCTCTCTCTCTCTCTCTCTCTCTCTCTCTTTTGATTCTAGATCTATAGATAGACTGTACAGTTTATTGTAGGTTTTTTTTAGTACATATCTATTCTTTTGGGGTGTACATGTATAGACACTATATGGATTATATTATGCTTCCATTGTTATATTTTGAGGCACATTGTATTTTGGATGACTAATAGTTAGTTTAATATATTACAATTCAGTTGGCATCTGTTTACTTTAAATGATTATATTATGCTTCCATTGATATATTGTTGCCCTTTTTACTTTGATTGTGTTGGATATTATATATGTAGACTTTTATGTGGTGGTTTGGTAGTTTACAGCATTGGGTGATCTTGGGTGGTAGGTGACCCAAGAGCAACATGCTGTATCCGAAAATGGGTCGTGACACATATACTTCTTTATTTTTTATACTCATTAATACACCCCAAAACCCTAGCATTTTGGTATGACCATGGATTCCTTGCAGTGCAAGTACTATCATACCAAAATCCGTTTACAATATTTACGAATTAGAACTCTTCCATTAATCACAACACAGACTAATGGGAAAATCAGAGGCAAATCAGAATAATAGTAAAAATCAACGTATTAAAACCTGAAGCCATGTCTAGATGTTAAATACATTTTAAAAGTTTATGTTTTCTGTAAACCAAGACATAAATAAAATCGTACCAAATAATTAATATATCCAAACCAACTATCATGGGTCAAACAACGGCTGAAAAAAAAACTTAAAAAAAAATGAAGTTTTGTCTCTCAGATAGAGACGTCTTTACATCTTCATATCAGCAAAACCTTGTCCCTTAACTATAGAGACAATATTCACATTTACATGAGGAATCAAGCAAATTTTCTTTCAATACTTCATCTTCAAATATATCATTATCATTAGAAACATTACCTACAAAACATCCAAAAAAATGAGTACGTATAATGGGGTAAGCAAAACCACATGCTCAGTGAGAAATTAGCACACAAATGCATGTTTAGATTATTAAGGATTTGGTCCGTGAACTAGCATGTGCAAGTAATATCACACCGAAACACTGGTAATGAATACTTAAGCACAAGTGAAGTAGATTAAATATATTTGGCTATGCCTCCAGTGAAACGTAACTCATAGAATGAAGATACGATCCAAGTACATTGACCTAGCATCTATTAGCATTCCCCAATCATAGGTCATCCTGGCATCTTATTCTATGCCTCAACCACTTTACTGGGTACACACCACCCAATCCCTCATGGATAAGCACATAGAACAAACTCATCCTTAGGTTTCTCCTGAAACACTAGAAGAAGGATACCAATACATGTCCAGCTCCCTGCTCCAGCTGTGAAAGAGAACTGCGACCATGGTCGTACCTTATAATTAAGCCTATGCCAATACCTAAACCCTATTGGTAAGGGTTGCCATTCAAAGGATTTTGAAACCTAAAGCAAGTATATTACTAATGCAGGTACTCCTATCTCAGCTTAACAGACCAAGATGAACTGTCCTATTCTAGCCATTCTCTACTAAGATACAAGCGAAGGCCAAACAATCATATTATCAATCCAATTCAAGAATAATATGCAAATTGCATGCACAGATATAACAGTTATTGGATGGCATGTTATTACACAATAATCCAAACATAGTTCACACACATCATGCTCATAGAAAACAAGAAAATAAAACAAAGCTAATCCCTCACCTGAAATTGGGTGAGCAATTACAACTTTGAAGTAGATAGACTACCTTCCATGCTTTCCATGTTAGGTAACTAATTGATTATTGTATGATCAATATGTTAGATTGTTTGATTAAACTCTCAATAGGTTTAGTGTATTCTCATTAGTCTTAGAAACATGTCCTAGGTCAATTGGTCAAGTTTCATGATCATTTGTTAAAGAATCAACCAAAATAGACTTACTATTAATCAGCGGTCAATGGGAGTGGTCGATTAGATTTGGTGGTCTATGAGGCTCATTTCATCAATCGGTTAGGCTATTTGGTCATAATCAATTCTAGAGGCATGTACCTCATTATCGTTGCTTTTATAGATGATTTAAGGTCTGTAACAATCACTGACTATGGTAGAATCTCATTCCCATAGTCTATATGCATGTATGGTCATCGATAATGAATGTCGGCTTTTGCAACCATAAGTGCTCATACTCTTGGGGATGCATTCTAATCAAACTAATCATTCTTCAACGTTTAAAACATCATTCTAGAGGAATGGGATAGTCAACTTGGTCCATAGGGTCAAATGGGATTGAAAATACCATGTTTTACACCTTTCTATGATCGGGTAGTTGATCACAGTTGGGCGGTCGATCTGACCAATTGGTCGACTGCCCTTGTTGACCACTTCATACCAATGAGCTTGGAATAAATATAATTTGATCCGTTCTCAATGGCATGGGGTCGAGGGAAATTTTAGAGGGTCTCTAAGGGTCTGTACAATATCAATGACTATTTCCCAACAAGAATTCAACATTATAGCCTTATATTATATTCTACATTCATTCCTTTACATTAGTTTATCCATTCTAAACATTGGTAAGTAATTCTACATTTTTGTACGTGAAAGGTAAATGGAATATCTTTCTAATATGATCAGAGGTTGGGATTTACCTCGTGAGATCATCAGAGGGTCATTTTATGTAAGGAAAGAATGATTGAGAGGTTACCTTAATGTCTTGCTAAGTATAGCTACAACAAGAAGTTTAAGGGAGGACCTTCAATGGTGGTTCTTCTTCTTCTTCTTCTTCCTTCAGCCTTCTCTAATTCTCTCTTTCTCTCCAAAAATGTGTCAGAGCCTTTAGGGTTCTCAATTTAGGGTTTTAGAGAGTTTTATTAGGGAGTTATCTAAGAGTTAGAGTTGCAATGCAACTCCTACCTTGAGAGTCCTTGTACTAATGAAAGAGTAATCAAAAGGCTAGGGAGTTGCCAATTAGCACTCAAATTAGTCAAAAGATGGGTCTTACATGTTTAGGGATAACTAGAGGTGATTAGAAGCCAGTCCAAATCAAGCCTATCCAATTAGACCATGGTTTGACCCAATTCTGTAATCGAGCGGTCGACCACATCAATTTCATCGACCGCTGTGGTCGGCCGCATGTCCTAAAACAGTTTTGATTGGCTACGCATTGGTTGGTTCAGCCATCTAATCCCAAACTAGTAGTTCACATATAAAAATGAAGGGTTTCAGAGCATACCTAGAGTTTAATACACTACAAAATAGATACAGATGCTAGATCCACGTCAACGAGAGTACATATTATGTGAAAAAAAAATTCAAATTAGCTTGTATTTTTGGATGCGGGTTTCACAATTCCCCCCACTTAAAATAATTTCATCCTTGAAATTTCCTTTCCTTATTCCTTGAACAAGTAAGGGTATTTTTCATAGATCTCTTCTTCTTTCTCCCACGATGCTTCATCCTTAGGATGGTTCTTCCATTTTACCTTGATATATGCAATGGATTATTTTTTCAACTGATGAAGCTTCTTATCTAGGATTTCTAGCTGTTCCACTTTATAACTTAGGGTTGCATCAATGGATAGCAGCTTTGAGTTTAGCACATGCGATGGGTCTGTGACGTACTTTTTTAGCATTGACATGAAATACTTCATGAACACCAGCAAGGGAGGGAGGTAGAGTTAGTTGGTATGCTATCGCTCTACTTCTACTGAGTATCTCATAAGGTCCTATATATCTAGGACATAGCTTCCCTTTTTTTTCGAACCTTCTTATTCCCATGAAACGAGATATCTTCAAGAATACTTTATCACCAACTTCGAATTCAATGTCTTCATGACGTATGTTCGCATAACTCTTTTATCTTGATTGAGTGTCCTTTATCTTTTCTCTAATAAGATCAACACTTTTACAGGTTTCTTGGATGATTTTCGGTTTAAGGATTCTTCTTTTACCAACTTCATTCCAATATAAGGGAGTTCTTAAATATTTAACTATGACTGCTGAAATAATCAAATGGTAAATATAGTAATCCCAAAACCATTGTAATAATTAAAGTGAATTCATAAATCCTTAAATCAATTATTCTTACGGGCAACACGCCCCCTTATTCAAATAAAAATAACCTAAATTTAAAATAAAGTTATCAATTATTCACCGTATCAATCTGTAGTTACAATCATCACACTCACACGTTTTGTCATGGATGTCATCATCGCTAGCGTCCATATCGTTGTAATCTACTTCAGTCAAACCTGCATCTAAAAGAATTTGTGTACACAAGAGTAAGCTCAACTACCGAGCTTAGCATGAAAATCAAATGTGCAACATACAATATGCATGAATTAACAACTACGGTCTGGAATATAACTATAATTGCCAGCTCAAGACAACCCACACATGGAGTCTCTGGCTACATGGGTCTTCTCCCATCAAAATGAATACCGCCTCACTCGACGTACAATAACATTCCCCAAATATGGGTCCGTCTTTTTGGTCTCGCACATGACCACAATTCATCCCAAGCCCATATTATGCCGACCACTTGAGGAGGTGATAATCCTATTAGTCGACTCACCTGTCCATCCATACTACGTCGGGTATAGGGAGCATTGCAGCTATATTTATACCACCCCTTATTGAACCCATGCCACTATATAATCCCATAATGGCTAGGGGTACAATTATTAGGGTGATTAACATACAACTAACTAAGTCCTCTTAGTTAAACAAATTACTGGACCATAACATCGCCAAGCTTCCGACCCCATCTGAGCCCCCACATAGGACATCGTGACATGGCTAAGTTACATGTGGTCAGTGCAAAATAGTGCCAGTAAAAAGTGGTGCAAGCATCCCATTCCACTCATCTTCCTCCTTATTGACTTAACCAGACATCACAAATCAAAACGTGGATCAGTCGCTTTTGTGGAAAGGTAGTGAGTGCCCCATTCCACTCACCCTCCAATCCTTACCGGCACTGCTGATCCCAAACTCAAGAATGCATATGCATGATCAAGCAAACAGTATATTGGATGACATGTTATCACACAAGGCATGTTATCAATCGCATATCATCACCCAGCATTATTAATATAACTAATTCTATCAAACAAAGGTTTAATTCCCTTACCTGAGATGGTAAGTAGCGTATACAACAGAGTACGGCTTCGAACAACTTTACTATGCTCTTTCCATACCTTAATAGCATTAAGAGTAATAACATTTAAGTCCATTAATTCATTGTTTGTCTCTATTGCGTACTCAAGTACATCCTAATGAGTTATTCATAATTCTAGGGTCTAGTATTAAGTTTAACAGCATTCTATACTCACTGTTCATAGGTTTCAAGTACGAATAACAATGAACAACAAGCATCAAAAATAAATAACATACGTTATAAATGAAATGAAAGAGAATACATATTAAACATATGATCTCAGGGATCTAAAATCCCAAGAAGTAGCTGACTAAAAATGGTCAACAATAGGGGCCAAATCATCGTGTGCACGTGGCACCGACCGCATGGTCTTGACCACAAGGGTGGAGCATGTGTCTTCGGCCAAATGTCGAAAAGTGGCCAAAACAAGCTGATTTTGATAAGATGTGCTTCTTGGATTTTTCTAATCTAGAATAAGGAGTTTGGGTTCAAAAATCCCATTCTAACTCATTCGAATGATACCAATTCTTTTTCCCAGTTAACTGATATTGCTGGATCTAGTTTAATGTCTTAGATCCTATTCCAACAATACAAATGGAGGGATTAATCATGGCTTTGGTCTATAATAGGTCATTCAAATCTATCACGAAGGCCATGGATACTTAGATTCTACCATTTGTCTATTTAAGTCCATTTCTAATATTCAGTTGGTCTTGATCCTTCTCAAGTTTGTCCAAAAGCTTGGTAATTGGATAGTTCAACCAAAATAAATTTTAAAGGCAAATTATTCAGATTTATTCATTATCATTCACATCCATCCATTATCATTATCCAGGTTCTGGTTCTTAACAAATTTGATCCACACATGAACAGGTATTTGAGTGGGTATCAGAGATGGAGAAAGGAGATCATTGCCAGGGATTCTTGATTATTGATCCCTCCATGATTTATATGATTTGATTTGATTCGAAGGGAAAACAAGATAGTAAGGGATCGATACCGATATTGATTTTTCTGTTGGTGATGGTATCAAGCTTTTCTGAATAGTAGTAGAGTTCTCTTGCTCTATATTTCTTCTTCCTTGTTCTCCCTCCTTCTCCAGAACTAACCAGCTTTCCTTGGTGTCATTTCTCTCTTCGCTCATTCTCTTAGTTTTGTCAAAATGGTGAAGAAATGCCAGAGTGAGTGAATAGGGACTCTATTCACGTTGGATTGGGATTGGGATAGAGTTTCTCACAAGGTAAGTAGAGGATTTCCTCTTTCTTTCCAATTTTAAAAGAGAAATAAACCTGGACACATTTCTCAATCCAAATCACAATCCAACCAAACCGTTGGTTCAAACTAGGATGGTTTTTAATCCAGTCTCGGTTAAGCAGGTGTGACATCAGGAGTGCGGCATGTGTTCGACTGCACCCTATTGGTGTCATGTCAGACCCCTCAAATGAGTCTTGATTAAATGTTTTAAGTACCAGGGTTTAACTAGGTTACCTTCATTGGCTTCATCGGTTTGGTTTTCATTGGTTTGCACCATTTATCGTAGTAAGACCTGTTACAAAGTCAAAATTTCAAATTATGAGTAAAATTTTGGGTACGAGCCTTACATTCAGATCCCAATTTCCTTTAAAATATAGAGTGCAAGCTCTAAGCATGTTTTTCAGTATTTGAATTGTTCTCTCAAATTTTCCATCTGTCTAAGGGTGAAAGGCAGTACTAAACTTCAGTTGAGTTCCCATGGTGTTCTGTAATCTTTCCCAAAACTTGGATGTGAATCTTGGCTTACTATTAGATACAGTGCTAGCGGGGACACTGTGAAGGCGAATTACTTGGTCAATATACAATCTCGCTAGCTTGTTCATGGAATACTGAGGCGAACAATAATAAATCTTGCCATCTTCATAAATCTATCCACAATAACCCATACCACATCCACAAAGCATGATGTCAAAGGTAACCCTGTGACGAAGTTCATGGTAATGTGGTCCCACTTCTATTCTGGTATAGGTAATGGCTGCAATTTACTAAACGGTTTCTTACATTCAGCTTTGACTTGTTGGCACGTAAAACACTTATACACAAATTTAGCCACATCGGCTTTCAACCTCTCCACCAGAATTCCTTCTTTAAGTCATGATACATCTTAGTGCTTCTAGGGTTCATAGAGTATGAGACGAATGTGCTTCGATCAGAATCTTTTCCTTTAAATCTTTCACAGATTCTGGTACACATACTCTCCCACGATAGTATATAATTCCATTATTTAGCATAAAATCTGGATCTTGCTCTCCATTTTTAAGTTTATTCTTCAACGCACCTAGGTGGTAATCCAATGTCAATGCTGATTTGTTCTATTGCAACAATGACGATTATATTTGTAGGGTACTTAAAATGTCAGTTGTGGCTTCAATCCACTCTTCCAATAGAGCACTAGAAATAGGGTTTTTTGTTATACATGGAGGAATAATTTGAGCTTCAGCCAATACATAGTCAATAGCTCTAGCTTTACCTTTATTAACTTCGCCTTTCGCTATACTTATGGCTTTTCTGCTGAGAGCGTCGGCTACTATGTTAGCCTTTCCAGGATGATACTGATTATCATAATTATAGTCCTCCAGTAACTCTAACCACCTTCTTTGTCTCATGTTGAGTTCTTTCTGATTGAATAGGTATGTGACAATCTTGTAGTCAGACATTATCTGGAACTTCTCTCCATAAAGGTAGTGTCTTCATTTCTTCAGCATAAATACCACAGTAGCTAATTCAAGATCATGAGTAGGATAATTCTTTTCATGTTCCTTCAATTGTTTGGAGGCATAGGCAATTACTTTTCCTTCTTACATCAGGATGCAATCGATTCCTAGTTTGGATGTATCAATATATATACTAGTCCTTCTGATCCAGACAGAATTGTTAACACAGGAGTAGATATCAACTTCTCCTTTAATAATTCAAATGTTGCTTTATACTTCTTTGATCATACAAACTTATTTTCCTTCTTTGTCAGTTGAGTAAGAGGAATGGCTATTCTTGAAAAGTCAGCAATAAATCTTTTGTAATATCTAGCCATTCTAAGAAAACTTCTTACTTCAGTGATTGTCTTCGGTGCTTCCCATTTGAGTACATAATTTACCTTGCTTAGATCCACTGATATACCTTTGACTGATACAGCATGACCCATAAAGGTAACTTCTCTCAACCAAAATTCACACTTCTTGAACTTAGCGAACAACTTCTCTTGTCTAAGTCCTTGCAGAGCTTGACGAAGATGCATAGCATGATCTTTTACACTCTTTGAGTACACGAGGATGCCATTAATGAATATAATCATAGAGTGATCCAAGAAGTCATGGAATACTCTATTCATGAGTTTTATAAATGACGCAGGGGAATTGGTTAATCCGAAAGACATGACTAAGAATTCATAGTGTCCATATCAAGTTCTAAAAGCAGTGATTGGTACGTCACCTTCTCGAATCTTCAACTGATGATATCACGATCGAAGGTCTATCTTGGAGAATACTTGGGCTCCTTGTAGCTGATCAAATAGATCATTGGTCCCAGGTAAAGGATATCAATTCTTGATAGTAAGCTTGTTCAGCTCATAATAATCAATACACAGGCATACTCTTCCATCCTTTTTCTTGACAAATAGAACTGGTGCACCCTGAGGGGAGATACTAGGTCTAATAAATTTCTTGTTTAACAACTCTTGGAGTTGGACCTTTAATTCCTTCAACTCAAAGGGTGTCATTCTATATGGGGCTTTAAAAATAGGGGTTGATCCTGGAACTAGATCAATCACGAACTCAGTTTCACGATTAAGAGCTAAACCAGGAAAATCTTCAGAAAGTACATCTGGGAATTCATTCACTACATCAATATGGTCAATTGATGGTATTTCGGTCTTACTATCAACCATAAATGCTAAATAGCCAATGTAGCCTTGGTGCATTGTTTATAGGCTTGCATTACAAATATAAATAGCTTTTACTCTATCTAGGTTTATCACCAATAAACTCGAATACCTTTTCGTTGATTGGTTGGAAAAGAATCTTCCTTTTAGCACAAAGTGCACTGGATCAGTAGGTGGAGAGCCAATCCATACCCAAAATAGCATCAAAATCTAACATATCTAGTTTAATCAGGTTAACACTCAGATTGCTAAACTTGATATGGCCCATAGTATTTGGTTAATACCACTTCTAGTCCTAAGGGACTATAAACAACTAGATTAGATACTAACTGCTTGGCAAGTATAGATAGCTTTTCAACGAACTCAAGGGATATAAATGAATGAGTGGCTCCAGAGTCAAATAGAATGTGAGCCGGATGTTTAGATGTACTACGAGTGCCTATCACTACACTAAAGGTTCTTTCTGCTTCTTTAGTCATCATTGCAAAAACCTTGTCTTGCTACGCATTTACAAGTTTAAGGCAATTAAACTTGATATGATAATTTGCTGACAATGAAAGCATTTGACTGGTTTTATAGGGGTGGTCTTTGTCACACCCCAATTCTGGTTGAACCAGAAGTGTGATTGAACCGCTATTAAACCAATGGCTCAAGCCAGGATCACAAAGAATTGTACCAACACTCAAACCAATGCATCAAACCATAAATTAGATAAATAAATATCATAGTGGAAGTTTTTATTAATGATTTGAGAATCTAAATGATAAGTGACTAAATAACCAATTATGTCCAAGTAGCACAACGTACCTTCAATAATATCTTAGTATAAAATATAAACTCAATGTAACAACATGTTCCCTAAAGGTAGACGCAGTAGAGATACTCGCATGATATGCTCATTCTCCATCATCTGCACATCTATAGCTGCTACTCTTCCAAACGAAGGTGCATTGACAAAATCATCCATAGTATAACCTGCATCATCAGAAATTAAAAAAAAATGATATCGTAGGGTGAGCTCACAACTTAGCTCAGTGAGAAACAAAACGTGCATCAAGCAATATACATGAGATAGCATTCAATCATTGGGTCTGAAGAAGTTTGCAAAGTGCTATGGTCAGGATTGGCTACAACCACACCTCCATGTACGAAAGTGTGAGTACACCCAAAAGTCAGGATCCAACCAAAACTATTGTCACCTTACAACACTCTCTATAAGATAGAGATAGAGCTAGAGCCTAATGGCAGGCTACAACCAAACCGTCAGCACCCCATGTTACCCCGTACTAGTGCGAACACCCCTATTAAAGAGGGCTTATAAACTAGGGTTCGTTACTACTTGATCCTAGATGTCATCATAAGTGTATTCATGTCCCTACCCTTGCACCCTTTAATGCAAAGTAGAGATAAAGCTAGACCCTAACGGTAAGGCTATGGCCAACACCACCAGTACTCCCCCTAATACTCGGTTTAGTATTAAGCACGCTAAGGTAGATGGAAATACAATGATGTCATTGTGATGAATGATTCATGGTTCCAACCTCTCTCTACCCAACACACAAACCACACACACAACCACATGTCTATCCTCCATCACAATAACAATAATAAATATGCATAAACAATAATAACAAATATTGACATGTTATATGTACATTACATCAATCAATAGCATACAAGGTTCATTGATTATTTACCACTTAGTTTGAGGTCTTGTCCCTCACCTATTGAGTGATGTTTGACTCTCTCTGAGACGTGGAAAGTAGCTTTGCTTGATTATAAGTCTTAGACAAACATTAGGATTTAATTAGGTTTAATTTTAATAATTTTTCATTCATCGGATTCATTGTTTGGATTGGCAGAAGTCACTCTAGAAATTATCCGATCGCTTGTCTGGTGTGGTATAATGTCTGACCGGATATCGAATCCGGTATGTCTAGCGATATAATATGTGGCACTCAGACTTTCAGTGCCACCAGTCAACCAAATTAGACAACCTTCAGGCTATCTCTCTATCTGACCTTTTTCGAAGTACTCATCCTAGGGTTCCTCCTATACTATTTTAGAGTTGAATTGGAAAACAAGACTTATATGTGGAGGACAATGTCTTATTATGAGTCCTCTTCCATTTAAGAGAGTAGTCTAAATAAACTAAGAAACTTTCCTATTCTCGGACTCTGATTTAGAGTTATCCGGTCACGTGTCCGGTGGCATAGCCCGTGGGACCAGACATGCTAAACCAATCAGATCAGACAAAGTTAAAGTTGTTAGTTTTCATACCTGAACCCGTGGCTTTTCATGCGACCGTCTTTTCTGGTCGGGTTATAATGGGAAGACCTGTCACATTATGTTAACCCACGTTAGACTGGGTTTGTGGAGTGTGGGTCTTACAACTCCCCCCTAAAAATAAATTTCATCCTCAAAATTTACACGTACCTTCTGAATCAAACAAATGAGGATATTCCTTTCACATTATGACTTCTTCTTTCCAAGTGATCTCTTCCATATCTTGGCTTTTCTAGGTAATGTTGACATAAAAGATATCCCGATTTTGAAGTTTCTATACCTTTCGACTTGTGATTTCGATTGGCACCACTTCGAATGTCAGTTCCTTTGTCAGGTTTGGAGGATCCATAGTCAAAATGATCTTCGATGTATTTCTTCAACAGGGACACGTAGAATAGATCATGTACACTTGACATTGATGGTGGTAGCGCAAACTAATATGCTACCTTGTCGTAGATCATTAAAATCTCATACGGTCCCACATATCTAGGGCACAACTTCCCTTTCTTATCGAACTGTTTCAAGCCTCTCATAGGTGATATCTTCAAGAACACTTTATCACCTACAGCAAACTCAAGGTCTCGACGTTTGCTAACTGCATAGTTCTTCTATCAGTCTTGAGCTGTCTTTACTCTTTCCCTGATCTTATCTATCACTTGACAAGTTTCTTCAATGAATTATGGTTCCATAATTCTTCGTTCACCCACCTCATTCCAAAACAGCAGTGTACGACATTTCCTACCTTACAATGCCTCTTATGAGTACATATGAATGGTAGCTTGATAGCAGTTGTTGAAGCAAACTCAATCAGTGGCAACTTTTCATACCAAGCTCCCTTAAAATCAAATGCACAAGCTCGTAGCATATCCTCTAGGATTTTAATAGTATTTTCTAACTGTCCATTTGTTTAAGGCTGAAAGGCTGTACTAAACTTCAGCATTGCTCACATAGCTGTCTGCAGTCCGTGCCAAAACTTGGAGGTAAAGTGAAGATCTTTGTATGATGCTATGCCCTCAGGTACACCATGGAGTCTAACTATATTGTCCACATATAGTCTCACCAATCTATCTAAGGTATACTGAGGTCTTATCGCAATGAAACGAGCTATCTTTGTAAGGTGATCTACAATCACCCAGACTATGTCTACTAATCTGGGAGTCAATGGTAGTCTAGTGATCAAGTCCATAGTGATGCAGTCCCATTTCCATGTTGGCTTCGGCAATGGTTAGAGTAAACCTACTGGTCTTTGTCTATCGACCTTCACTTGTCGATAGTTCAAACATTAAAATATGTTCCTAGCCATTTCTACTTTCATTCTCCTCCACCAATACAATCTTTTTAGATCATGGTACATCTTAGTACTTCTGGGATGTACTGAATATGGAGTAGAATAGACTTTTTTTATTATTCTGTCTTGGAGATCTAGGTCTTCACTTTCAGGTATACATAAGCTCTCTTTGTATCTGAGTATCTTATCCGCATTCAAGGTAAAGTTGGGGTTGGGTTTACCTTTCTACAAGTCCTCTTGTATAGTCCTAAGATACAGGTCTTATAGGATTGTTGCTTTCACCTCATCTGTCAGATCTGATAGAATCTTCAATGTGGCGAACATAAGTAAAAACATATGAATTATGCTTTGCTCTACTGGGTTATCTAGAGATTCCAGTACATATTGTAGTACATTTCTTTTAGGGGCCAATATTGCGAAGCACAAAGAGGCATTTGTACTAGGTCCACCTTCCGGCTTCAGTATCCCTTTCTTACTCAATGCATTGGCTAGAAATAGGTGAGGTTCTTGTATCTGACTTAATCTAAAATTTCTCACAGTACAAGTAGTATCTATAAGTCTTGATTGCATAAATTACTACTGCTAACTCTAAGTCATGAATAGTGTAATTCTTTTGATGCTCTTTCAACTGTCTTAAGGCATAAGCAATTACCTGTTCTCCTTGCATTAGAATGCATCCCAAACCCAATCTAGATTCGGAAGCATCCGTATAAAGAGTGAATGGTTGCCCTAGCACCAGAATGGTTAATATGGGAGCCGATATCAACTTTGACTTCAAAGTCTGGAAACACTCTTCAGAGTTGTTGGTTCAAATGATCTTCTCTCCTTTCTTGGTCAGCTTGGTAAGAGGAACTGTAATCTTGGAGTAGTCCTTTAAGAATCATCTATAGTAACCAGCTAATCCCAAGAACTTTTTATCTCTGCAACATTCTTAGGCACTTTCCGCCCTACGATCATTGCGATCTTGCAAGGGTCCACTTTTATCTCTTTAGACGAAACTACGTAACCCAAGAAAGTCATTTCGTTCAACCAGAACTCACACTTTTTAAACTTGGCATAGAGCTTCTCCCTTTTTAGCCATTGTAGGGCTACTTTGAGGTGTGTCGCATGAGTCTCGTTGTCCTTGGAGCAAGCCAAAATATCGTCTATAAAGACTATGACTGAGGTGTTTAACATGTCATGAAACATCCAGTTCATAAGCTCCATAAATGATGCGGGTCAATCCAAATGACATAACTAGGAACTCATAGTGTCCGTACTTGGTTCTAAATGCAATCTTAGGGATGTCACCATCCTTGATCTTCAATTGATGATACCTTGACCACAGATCGATCTTAGAGAAAACCTTTTCACCTTGTAACTGATCGAATAAGTCATCAATCTGAGGCAATGGATATCGATTTTTGATGGTCAGCTTATTCAATTCTCGATAATCAATACATAAACGAACGCTATCATCTTTCTTGTTTACCAACAGTACTGGTGCTCCCCATGGTGACATACTTGGTCGTATAAAACCTTTATCCAACAATTCCTGTAGTAGAGCATCAGCTCCTTCATTTCTATAGGGGCCATTTGATAAGGTGCCTTAGATATTGGTGCTGACCCTAGGAAGAGGTCTATCATGAATTCAGTTGCTTAATCTGGTGGTAACCCAAGTAGATCTTCTAAAAAAACATCAGAAAACTCTTGTATTACTTCGATGTTTTCCATCTATGGCGCTTTTGTGGTAACATCAACTACGGATACTAGATAGCCAATTTTTTCCTTCTTGAGACACCTTTTTGCCTTGAGCACAGATAGAATGAGCTTGCGCTTCTTAAGTAATTTTCTTCATGTGAAACCAAATTTTGTACCATTTTTACCCTTGAATGAAAATTTCCTCTCCGCACACAACAGCTTTACTAAATGTTGAGCTAACTATTCCATTCCCAATATAACGTCAAAGTTTGCCATCTCGAGTAGAACTAGGTTCGCTTTTAAATTCAGTCCATTAATACGAACCAGGTAAGGTCTATAGCATTCGTCTAACACTACCTCTAGTCCCAAAGGATATTGTAATAACAAGCTCTTGTCTAAAGGTTTGACAAGTATGTCCAATCTCTTCCCAAATGAAACAGACACAAAAGAATGGGTGGCCCCAGAGTCAAAGAGAATTCTGGCGCATACACCGGCTACACTTATAGGACCTATAGTTATAACTAGTTTTTAGTTTATGTGCTCACACAAGCAGGCTGTAAGTAAAATTATATCATATATATAACCACATTAGGCGATGCGGCTACATCTTCTGAGGTCATAACGTACACCTTCTCTTATTACAATCACTTCTTGGGTTGTGGCCATGTCTTTGCATAATGCCCCATTTGATTGTAGTTGAAGAACTTGATATTTCCAGCTTGACAACCTTCCTATTGTGCATTGGTTAGAGCAGTCTTAATTAGTCCTACCATTGTCTATGGCTTGAATGGTTGATGAGGCTTCAAGTTTCCCCCAGTTGACGTGTTAGTATTTGGCATTTTTAGTCCCCAATTCTGAGCAAAGAAAGTCTCCTTCTGGTTGGACTCCAGAACTCGGGTAATTTATACTGCCTCGTTGTAGATGCATTTTTCTAAACCAAGCACGTGCTCGCTGATGCTGCCTCTAAGCTCTATTGTCAACCGTCAGGACTTGGTAGCCTCTTCTTGCATGCTGGCAGGGGTAAAAAAGAATAATTCCTTGTACCTCTACTAGTAAGCATCCACAATCATCTATCCCTAGTACAGGTTTAGGAATTCCCTCTCCATTTGATCTTAAAAGCTTTTGGGAAAGTACTTATCGAAGAATGCCTCCTCGAATATTGCCCAAGTCACGTGAGCGTGCTTGGTCAACACATAGGTGTGGATGGAGTTTTACCAGTTATTTGCACCTTCCCTCAGCATATAGGTGGCACATAATACTTTCTCGTCCTCTGTACATACCATCATCTAGAAGATCTTCTCCAACTCTTTTATCCATTGTGTTGGTCACAATGTATTTGATCCCTTGCTTGAGAAAGTTTGTGGCTTCATGTGAAACCCACAAAAAAAAATATGGGCTAATTTGAAATTTTTTTCTTACATAATAGGTTCTCTTGCCGACACTAACCTAGCATCCATATCATCAATGAAGAGTATGGAACTCTCGATAAGTGTTAAAACCCTTTTTCTTTTAGTGTAAAAACTTTTTTCCGGAAGAATCAATTGAACCAACCTTAACTTGGCCATCCTGAATCAATTCAGGATAGGCAATCGACCAAGGAGGTCGATGAAATGAGATTGATCGACCGCCCCTGCTGTTATCGACCGCTTGTGTCCAGAATTAGGCCAGTTCGAGTCTAACTTAGTTGGGCTTGGTTGCAACTGGTTCCTTACCACCCATGAACATTCCAAATCATGTGGGACCTATTTTTGAATGTGTTGGAGTGTCAATTGACAACATCCAAGCCTCCTTTATTACACTTATACTAGGAATAGAACTCTCAAGAGAAAAGTTGTAATGTATCTCTAACTCTTGTATAAATTCCCTATTATAAAGTCTCTAAGAACCCTAACTTAGAACATTAGAACCTCTGACATGTTTTAAGAGAGAGAGTGAATTGGAACAAGGTTAGAGGAAGAAGAAAAGGATGAACTACCATTGAAGGTCCTCCCTCAAGCTTCTTGCTACAACAACTTTTAGCATAAGCATTAAGGTAATCTCGAAACCATTCTTTCCTTACTTAGAATGAACCCTTGATGATATTATGAGGTAATACCCAACCTTGGATCATGTTGGAACAAGATTCTAGAAGACCCTTAATGGATATTAAGTAGAATAGTTCAATAATACTTATAATGGATAAACTGATATAAGTATTCAATGTAGAACCCTATGATGATTTATAAAATTGAAATATGATTGGGAAGTGGCCATTAATATAGTACAGACCCTCAGAATCCCTTTGAGATAGCCCTTGACCCCCTTGCCATGGAGAACAAATAGAATTAAATTCAGTTCGAGTTCACTGGTACGAGGCGATCGACTAAATTGACTTGATCGACCGCCTCTGCTATCATTGACCGCCTGGTCTATAGAGAGGTGTATTCTAGATATTTTTAATCCCAATTAACTAATTAGACTATGTTAGCCATCCCATACCTCAAGAATGACATAATGGACATGTTGGAATGATTGGTTTGATTATAATGTACTCCCAAGTGTCTAAGCACGCGTGGTTGCAAAGCCGACATTCATTGTTGTAAACCATGCAGGCATATAACCTATGGGAATAGGATTCTATCCTAGGTAATGATTTAAATCCATCATAAAACACTTGTAGAAGTGACCTTATAGTGGTGCAAGCCTCTGGAATCCATCTAGGCCAAAATACCTAACCAGTTGATAAAACTGATTTGATCAACCACTTCCATCAACCACCTATTAATAGCAAACTTATTTTGGTTGAATTGTGAATGAAGGACTTTGAAACTTAACCAAGTGACCCTAGGACATGTTCCTAAGACTAATGAGGATACTCTAGAATAAGTAGAAGCAAAACTAAAAAATTATAGATAATAACCATGCACTAATTATAATTGGTAAGCCGACGTAAGAATGCAAGGGAAGGGACTTTGTCTGCAACATAGTAAGGATTAGCTCACCAGATGTAGGTGAGTAGAATCATTTTATTTTCTTGTTTTCTATGCACATGTGCTTGCTACTTGTTTGGATTACTTTGTGATAACATGCCATCCAATAACTGTGATAACTGTTCATGCATTTGTATATTATAACTATATTTTGGATTGGAAAATTATGGATTGTTTGATAACATATGGATGTTTAATAACATGATTATTTGTCATTTACTTGTATCCTAGTGGATCCAGATAGCTAAAATGAAACGATTTATCTTGGTCTATTAAGTTAGGATACGGGTACCTGCATTAGTAATATTCTTGGTTTAGGTTTCAATATCCCGTAATAGGCAACCCTTGCTAATAAGGATTTAGGTATTGGCATAGTCTTATTATGTACCAATTGTGGTTCGGACTCTTTCATAGCTAGAGCAGGGTTTTAGACATGGTTGGGAGCCAACCTCTAGCATTGCAGGAGAGACTTAGGGATGAGTCTGTTCTATGTGCTTACCCATTAGGGATTAGGTGTTGTATACCCAATGAAGTGGTTGAGGAGTAGAATAAGATGCCAGGATGAAGCCTATGATGGGGGAACACTGGTATGATGCCAAGACAGTTTGTTCTTGGGTTGTATCTTCATTCTTTGGGTAATGTTTCACATAAGACGCGACCAAATGTATTTCATTCACCTCACCCGTGCTTGAGTATTCGTCATCAGTATTTAGGTGTGATGCTACTTATGCATGCTTGTTCACACACCATTAACCTTAATAATCTATCCATGCATTATATGTTAATTTTTTACTAAGCATGTGGTTTTGCTCACCCTTGTACATACATATTTTTTGGGAAATTTTTAGCTACCACCCAAAAAGAATTGACCAAATCACCTACCACCCAAGTTGTTTAAAAAAAATACCTACCACCCAATTTAGATAAACGTTTATTAAAAAGATCCAAAAGCAACTAATAGAGCCATTAGTTGCTAATGTTAGCCATTAGAAAATACTTGGATGACAATAATACCCTCATCCCTTTCGTGATTCCTAACATCTCTCTATTTTGTCTGCTCTCTATCTGAGACTCATAAGCAAATAACACAGAAAAAATGAAAAAAAATGTTAAAATTTAAATACAAGGGAAATAATAAAATTAAGAAAAAGAGAAGAAACCCAAGCCAATACATGGAGACATGTTACAGATTCTTAAGTCCTTCCTCTTCCATTCATGGACGACTCTCTAATGGTAAACTTCTCTTGAAGCTTTGGAATTCAAAAAGCATAAAAACCCGATTAAAAAAATATCAAAAGTTGAAAACCTTTTCTGTGTTCTCAAAAGAAACCCTAAATGATCGTGCCATGATTTTTTGTTCTGCTCTTGTATTCACTGGTGACGTATTAATGGCTGGCACAGGTAGGTCCAATTGGTTTTTTCAAATTTTTTTAATTCTCTTTAGTTAGATTAGTTCTCATTCAAATGGACTGCAACGACGAAACTTTCTTCTTCTTTTTCTTCGGCTCTTCCTTTTTGTGCAACTACAATTCAAAAATGGAACAAATCAAGAAATAATGGAGGATTATACATTTCAGGTACTATACATCAAGAAATAATGTGACATGTCTTGCTCCTTATCACCTCAACCAATTCCCAATTGGTTACTGTAACCTGAAAGAGAGCTTCTCTGCAGCCTTCCTCTTCGTCGTCGTCATTGTTATCAAAACTATAATCAGGAGTTAGGGTTTCTCTTTTTTTCTTTTTTTTCTTTTTGATAAAATATTACAAAGAAACAGAGAGGAAGAAGAAAGGGGTATAAACGTCTATACATAATTTCAACTCTTTCCCGTTAATCCATTAACTAACGTTTGTCTAACTTGGGTGGGAGGTGATTTTTTTAAACAACTTGGGTGGTAGGTGATTTGGTCATTTTTTTTGGGTGGTAGTTGAAAATTTCCCTATTTTTTTTAGATTGTTTTACAGATAACTTAGCTGATAATGATATGTTTGAAGATGAAGAACCTGAAGATGATTCACATGATCTTTTGTCTGAATGTAATGATTGTCTTTATGTTTAGAAGATATTCTTTCTGAAGAAAAGAAGACATCTCTATCTGAGAGACGAGATTATTAGATTTACTTAGGAATTTAGTTTTCTTATTTGTTATATTTCGACATTGTTTGACCTGTGAGGTTCTTATTTAACTATTCTGTATTTGGTATTATTTTATTTTATGTCTTGGTTTGAAAATAGATAAACCTTTATTACAATTATCTAATACAATTAGATTTGGTTTATGGTTCTTAGTATTGATTTTTGTTATTATATGATTTACGCTTTGTGATTCCCTTAATTTATGTTGTGATTAACGAAAGAGTTGTGATATGTGGTGACTGTGAATGGATTCTGGAGTGGTAGTACTTACACTGCGAGGAAACCATGGTCAGACCAAAATAGAAGGGTTTTGGTATAATATCCGTACTCTACTAACCCGGTCTAACTGTGTTGTGCTAGGTCTTTCAATCATTGTAGAATCAAGTGGACCAACCATGTGAAGAATACCATGAGACCAGGTAAGCTAATTGACTTAAAAACATTTAAAATTAAGTATAATGTCGACTACCTGAGTAGGTATGGTCGACCATACGATGAAAAAATAAGACCAGTCAATATGGGACATGTGGTCGATACTTCTGAAATGTGTGGTCGATGGATTTTGTAATCGTACGTCCTACTGCACGCAACCAAAAAAGATGTCGAAGTTTGAAAACTTTTTAAATTAAAGGGGAATTCTGTCCAATTATTGAGAGCTTTATATGGAGAGTTTCTCTCTATATAAAGGATGTCCCTCAATCCTTTTTCACTCTTTTAAAACATTATCAAACCCTAAAAATTAAGTGAGAAAGGAAGAGGAAGAGGAGGAGAAGGAGATTTGGAGAGGAAGGCTGAGAGAAAAGTTCTACAAACTCTCTGCAGCAAGTAAGGTATGAACCTTGTCTCTATAGCCATAAAATACCTAGAGTAAGAGTTTCTAATGTAAATTGTGAAACCAAACCCAATGTAAGGATTCAACTAAGGGATTTTCTAAGCAAATCTCAAAGTAGATCATGGAGAATGGGTTAGGGTATGTAGCCTAGTAAAACTGAGAAATTTGGCCAAAGAATGATCATTAAGGAGAATTTCATTGATGAGCCAAGAAGAGGAACTCATAAAAGGATTAAAAATCAGGTCAAACTCATATGGTCGCAGCTATGGTCAACCATAAGGTGATGATGGAGTCGACCACAGCCATTCTAGAAGAATCTAGGAAACGTATGGTCACAGGTGTGGTAGCATATAGTACGACTGTAGGGGATCTACCGTACGTGGTATGGTCAACACAGGCATGTGACCATAGGACCAATTAGTCACCTATCAGTGATCTATTTCGATTTTGAATTGCGGTAACTTGTTATACATGAATCCTAACTTAAATTCATATAATTCTTAAGTTGCTAAATTAATTCAAAGTGATTTGCATGGCTTGAAAGGAGATCGAATATCGTTAAAAGGTGAGGGAATAAGACCTAAACTAACTGGATAATAACAAATTATGTTTCTTTTATTTCATCCAGTTGTAATGTGCATCTCACATGTCATCCAATATTACTGTTATTCTTATTCATGTATATTTACTTTATTGTTTCTACCATGTTGACGGATGATGATAAGAATAGGCATGTACTTGTGAGTATAGTTGATGTGCTGTGTGGGGAAGGGTGTTTGATCCCTAAGCCATGCATCACATTGACATCGTCGTATCACCATTATCTTAGCGAACTACTACGTCGTAGGGCATCAGGGGAGGCGGTCTTGGACCATGTGGTCTTTGACTCTGCTGGGGGGCCTTATCTCTATCTCTATGGATGTATTGAGGGATGCTGAGGTGAGGCCTTGGATACATTTGGATGGCATTAGGATTGGTTAGTTGCAAGCCCAGTTTTCAAGCCCTCGCCAATAGGGGCTTTCGTATTGGTATGGGTAGAGCATCAGGAGAAGTATTGACGGTGTGTGATCCTGATACTTTAGCTCTATCTCTATTCCATGGTGGTTGCATGTAGGATGACAATAGTGTTTGATCCATTGGATGGATTCACATACTCATGTATAAATGTGTAGTGGTTGCCAATCCTTTTTATAGCACAGTTGCAAACTTAAAACCAAACCAAAGATATGAATTGAATGCATGCATATGTTTGCGTATTGGTTTGTTTGCTCACTGAGCCGTGACGTGTACTCACCCTTTCGTCGTCAAATATTTTTAGTTGATGATGTAGGTCCTACTGTAGGAGACTATGTGAATGCGTCTTCGTATGGACACATGGCAGCTATGGACGTTGAAGCTGGCTGTAGAGGATGCACATGATCTGTCATGCGAGTGCAACCAATTTTTTTTTACTAGTTTAGTTATATTGGTGTATTGGAACATGTAAGGGACTAATTTATTTTATGTCTTGTGTCGTTTGAAGATAATTAGATTTATTTATTTATTTATCCCTGTTAGACCTCAGTTCATTAATTATAAAGGCTTTTGCTTATTGATTTATTACTTCTGATTACTACTGTGGAATGTGTTTGATTTAATATGGTGGGTACGGTCTATTGAGATCTTGGTTGAACCGTTGATTTATTGATTGTTCATCATACCACTAGTTAGTTCAGAATTGAGGAATGACATTTGGGGTGTGACAAAAGGTGGTATCAGAGTAGTTCACTTTACATACATTCACAACTGCTAGCAGAGAAATCGAACCAAAACTAGTTAGGCTTAAATAAAAGTTTATAAAAAAAAATAATAATAAGCACTCGTTGGTTGAGATAATAGCATAAACTTTAAAAAGAGCATAATATATTAAATATTTAAACATCTCGATTGTCATTACAAAATGATGTTTGTTACGAAAGAGAGTGTGGATCACAATCCGATCTACCACTCGACCTTCAAAAAGAAAAGAAAATTACATATGAAGGGGAAAATAAACTATGACAAAAAATAAAAAGAAATGAAAAGTCTTTCCTCCACTATGTAAAACTATCAACTCCTACCTCCAGGTGGTGAAAATACAAAGCATGCAATCCTCATAGCCTCTTGCATCTGCTGGACATCATCTCTAAATCCCTGAATGATGGCGTACATATCCCTAACAGTAGGCTTAGGAACAATAGGCATAGGACTATGAACCTCTGTCGATGCTGGTAAAACACCTCTGCCCTTAGTGATAGGTGTACCCTACTGCTGAGTACCCTCATCATCATCATTTGCATCATCATCGTCGTCACCCTTTGCATTACCCTTGCTACTGGTAGAATCGATCGTAACGTCCTCTGCATGTACACCCTCTGCAGCCATTGCCGTAGCGTTAGCAAGTGCCTCCTCCATTGCGAGTCCACCAAAAGCAATAGGAGTGATAACTGGTGGTAAAATGGCCTCCAACTCATCATTGCTCAAAATTGAATTCTACAACCCTCGCATGTGACCCAATGCATGCCAGCCAAAATCAGAATGAATTATCGTCTCCATTCCCTCGTCAGTGAAGATGTCAATGCCTAACTCTTTGAATAGCTGTGTGAGCAGTCGATCATATGGTAAATTCCTCTTATTGCCATATGTAGCAACAATCATTATCCTCATTAGAATATAGGGCAAGCAGAATTGGTAACGAGTACAAACGCTGTAATTCATATACTCGTTGAAGCTTGCTATCGCTTCCCTATGTCCACTCCTAGGAATGATGTTGTGCTAAATAATCCGACTGTATACCTGCAGAATCAGTCGAAACCCAGACTCTACATGTCTCCGTCTTAGTATGTGCAACTGACTCCAGATCTCCTGCTTGAAAGCCTCTGAAATAAGAACAGATGAAGAAAATCCCGGCTCAATATATACGTTGTCGCCTGTCGTTGAGATATGAAGTAACTCCACCCACTAATGAACATCGAAGAAAATATCCACTCCACATACCCTACTAGATATCCTCAAACCTAAGTCTCGATGCTTATCCTCGAGATTAGTCTTCACTCAAAGATTACAGTAAAAGAATATGACCATATTAGGTTTGGTAACCGTCCTATACTTGAGGACCGGTGCCCAGCCTAACGCAGTGAAAGCATCACTGATGGCAAAGCACTGTAACATCTCAAAGTTTATAAATCTTCTAAACTCGATGGAAGCCCCCTCAAATCTATGCCAAGCATCCTGGTCAGCGCGAGAACAAAATCAAAAATATCAAAGGCCGGTGATCTAACCATTTTGCTGCAAAACGCACAAGAAAGGAAAATTGTATTAGGAACAAGTGAAGAAAAGTGTTAGACAAATGAGTAATATTTATAATGGCAAAAACACGGATTGAATTAATGATAAATCGAGTAGGAAAAGCTTCGTTGAAAATTTTAATTAAAATGCATCCATTAACCGACATGGAAAATATGGAATGAGCTTTAAAACCTAGAAAAAAATTCTAAATGGCTAGAGATGTTCGAAACATGTCATAAGAGGACTGTTTTGACATTTGACGCATTAAAAATTGATAAGTTATTGATTAGATACAATTTGGCGAATTTTGAAAAAAACTCGATATGGGAAAAACTTGAAGTTAACAAATATGTGAAGATAACCATATTTGATCAGTTAAAAACATCCTAGTAACTTCTAAATGTGATTTGCATCCAATTATAGCAAGTTACATAAGCAAATAGGAGTATAAATGAAAACCTAGGTGTATACCAAATCAAAATGGGAAAAATTCAATAAGGTGTCTATTTGCATACCTTTGAAGTTGTTTGAGCTTTCAAATGTGATGGAAATGAGTGAATTTGACCAAAAAAGTGATTGGAGTTGGTCCCTAACCTTTCTCTCCTTCTCTCCCTTATTCAAATTGAGAATGAAAGGGAAAAATACAATACTCGGCCCCATTTAAACACATTTTCGATTTAGCTGGCCAACAAAATCAATCTGATCGACCGCTAGTTCTGAACGACCATCTCAATCGACCGCCTATTGACAAAAAGCTTAGTTTGGCTTATTTTTTTAAATTATTCATCTTGAACCCCATTGTTGCATACATTAACATGATTATAGAGTGATTTTAAGTGATAATTAATCATTGGAGCATAATTTTGGATTAAGATGATGGTATTGACTAATGAACAGCGTATTCTCTGCGCGAGTCACATGATGGAAGGTAAACCTTATACTTGGTGGGAATCGAATCAGATGATTCTTGCATCTCTGAATCTTATCGTGACTTGGGCTATGTTTAAGGAAGCGTTCTTCAACAACAATTTCTCTAGAATCTTCCGGGACAAGAAAGAGATTGAATATTTGAGTCATTATCAAGCCATGAAGTCTGTCCAGGAATATCAGATTGAGTTTGAGTGGCTCTTCTGCTTGTATGCGTACTGAAAAAGCCAAGGTAAGGAAATTTTTCAAACGTCTTTGAGGTGCAATTCGAGCTACTATTGAGACTCGTAACTAAAGTTGTTAAAGATGCACTCTGAGACAGTTATTAGGCCAAGAATGGTTTTGGCAAAAGATTTACTACTACCCCTGACAAGACGATCGCTAAGAAGCCATTCCAGAGCAAGTTCAAATATAAGAGTGTTGCCACTACAATGTCTGCTACAAAGAACTCTGCAAATACCACTCCTACTGGACCAATCAAAATTTTCAATTTTCAGCAGATTGGTCATTTCAAGTCTAATTGCCCAAAGCTTGCAAATGCGTAGCATGGCATGGTATTTGCCATGTCAGCTAAAGAAGCTAAAAGAGCCCCTGGTGTAGTGACAGATATTTTAATTTTCAGCAGTGTGATTATTCTAATACTACTGCATGCTTGCATTTGTGTTAATGCATAAACTATACACGTTAGGCACTCTTAGGATATCCGATCACCCGGCTCGAGTGCTCTTTGATTTGGAGCCACTCACTCCTTTGTATCACCTAAGTTTGCCAAGAAGTTGTCCCTATTTGCTAAGCAGTTAGTATATGAATTGGTTGTCCGAACACCATTAGGACTATAAGTAGTACTGACAAAGTACTATGGACCATGTAAAGTTCAGCTAAAAGATCAGAATCTGAATGTTAATTTGATCCAGCTCAACATGTTAGATTTTGATGCTATCTTAGGCATGGATTGGTTTTCTACCCCTCATGCCGCGTGCTTTGTAAGATCTGCACCCAAAATTTCAGTCATAATTTGAAATTTTGGCTTTGTAACATGTCTTACCACGACGAACGATTTAAACCAAAAAGAACTAGACCAACAGAACACAATAGAGGTAACCCAACTCAACCCTTACACATAAGACATTAAAGCAGGGCCTGATTGAGGGGTCCGGTGGACACCAAGGGGGTGCGGTTGGTCACCTGCTGCACCCTATCACCGAATCTGGGTTGGTAACCAACTTAGTATGGGACCCACGGTTTGGATTGGGTTAAGAACCCATCTTAACCAAACATGACTAAGTGTGTTTTGTTTTAAACAAGGAAGAAAGGAGGGAAATCCTCCAACATACGAAAATCCTATCCTTCCCATCTTGAATAGAGTGGGATCGACTCTATTCCCATTTCATTTCATTATCTTAACAAACCAAGAGAAAAAGAGTAGATAGGAAATCTCTGACGCGTTTCTAGAGGAAGGGAAAAGGAAGAAGAAGAAAAAGGAGAAGGAATAATCTAGTCAACCATCGGAGGCTAGCTTCGATAGCACCATCGATGAAAATCCTTTCAGGTATCCATTCCCTACTTCTCTAATTATCTTTCGCATGAAATTAATGATTTAAAACCATGGAGGAATCTGATCAACGTGTTTTCCCCAGATAAAAACCCATTCATCATTAATGGATTTATTTGGATGATTAGACTAAACTTCAGAAGGAATCGAGATCATATGAATATCATGAAATGGATTTGAATGATTAAAATCAGGATCAAAGCATCCCAAGTAATTCATGACTAAATAGATAAGACTATTCTTAGACTAAAACCTAAGGAACTCCCTTGTAGGTGTTGCTAGAAATTGGATCTAAGGTTTTAAACCAGATCCAGCAATATTAACTAATTGGAAAAATTGAATCGGTATCATTTGGATGATGTAGAATGGGAATTCTGAGCCCAAACTCCTTATTCTGGCTTAGAAAAATCCAAGTAAGGCACCGTATCAAAATCGAGATGTTTTGGCCACGTTTTGACGTGCGGCCGATGATATGGGCCGCATGCCATGGTTAAAACCATGCAGTTGACACCATCAGCCACATGAGGTTTTGACCTCAGATGTTGAACATCTTTGGTCAGTAGCTTCCTAAGATTTTTATGAACCAATTTATGGGTTTAGATCTTTGAGATCATTTTTCTATGTACGCTTTCTTAGTTATGTTTATTATTAACCTTTGAACCTGTTAGCTAGCTTGCTGTTTACCCTTGTCCTCTGAACAACAAGTGTAAGATGCTTATAAACTAGATATTAGACCCTTGAAAATATGAATAACTCACTAGGATGTGCTTTGAGCAAGCAATAGAGAGAAATAATGAATAAATATATTAAATGTTATTATTTTTATTGCTATTAAGGTATGGGAGGAACATAGTAAAGCTACTTGAGGCTGTACTGTATAATATCTTTCTGATTTACTATCTCAGGTAAGGGGATTAGACCCTTGTTTGATAGAATTAGTCACTTTGACTATGTTGTGTGATGATGTGCGATTGATAACATGTCTTGTGTGATAACATGTCATCTACTAAACTATTTGCTTGTTTGTGCATATGAATCCTTGCATTTGGGATCAACAGTACCGGTAAGAATTGGAGGGTGAGTGGAATGGGATACTTTTTACTTTCCACAAAAGCGACTGATCCATGTTTGATTCATGATGTCTAGTTAAGTCAATATGAAGGAAGTTGGGTAGAATAGGATGCTTGCACCACTTCTTATTGACGCTATTTTGCATTGATCACATGTAAAATACACAAGTCACGATGTTCTATGTGGGGGCTCAGATGGTGTTAGAAGCTTGGTGACATTACGGTCCAGTTATATGATTAATTAGGTGGACATGGTTAATTGAATTTAAATCACCCTTATAACTGTACCCCTAGCCATTATGGGGTTATGTAGTAGCATGGGTTAAATAAAGGGTGGTATAAACATAGCTACGATGCTCCCCATGATTGGTGTAATATGGATGGATGGACAAATTGACTAGTGGGACTATCACCTCTTCAAGTGGCTGGCATAATATGGGCTTAGGATGAGTTGCGGTCATGTGCAGACCAAAACGACGGTCTCATATTTGGGGGATGATACTGTAAGCCGAGTAAGGCGGTATTCATTCTTTGGGAGTGACCCGTGCAGCCAGAGACTCCATGTGTAGGTTGTTTTGAGCTGGCACCTACAGTTATGTACCAGACCATAATTATTAATTCCATGCATTTGTATGTTGCACATTTAATTTCCTTGCTAAGCTCGATGGTTGAGCTTACCCTTGTGTACACAAAATCTTTTAAATGCAGGTATGATCGATTTTGACTTTGGCATGCGGATGCTAGTGATGATGAGGTCCATGATGAAATGTGTGAGTGTGACGATTGTGTCTATGAATATATACAATGATCTCTTGATAAACAATTTTATTTGAATTTATTTTATTTGGATTTAAGGGCCTATTGCCCAAGTGAATAATTTGGTTTTAAGAACTTATTACTTTATTACTATTTCTTACAATGGTTTGGGAATTACTATAATTTACCATTTGATATTCAGCTACTATGGTTAGATATTTAGTCTTCCGCTATACTCTGGATCCGTAATCTTTTATTTTGGTAGTGTTGGATTTTATTATTTTGCTGTGATGGTAGGGTTTAATGATTCACGTATCACATTCCGTGATCTTGGAAGGGGATTTTCAATGCCCTTAATTAGGATGTGGAGATCTCATTACATTCTATAGTACAGATACATCGGGAACGGGGTGTGACAGAAGTTTGTATCAGAGCATGAATGTGCCATGTCTACATACACACACACCATAACTATAGTAAGCTAAAATATGAAGCATAAAACACGTACTATATAAGGGGTAAGAACCATGAATAAGCTACAAGAAATAAGATAACATATCACGATAACAAAACAAGATCATAATGTATCCCGACATATAAACAAAAGATAATAACATCATGTGTACCAATAGAGAAAATAAAATACTAAGGATGGGTCGGCATATACAATCCAAATTCTCACCCATCAATATCAGACAAAAAATAAAATGTATAAGATTTATCCGGTGAGCCATAACAGAGATAAAACAATATATTTACGAGTCTGCATGCTGAGAACCGCGATCCTCCTGACGACTCGGACTGTCTAAAGAAAAGGTGGCCCGTACCTCCGCCACTGATTGAAGACGCCACTGACGAGTATGCTCAGGCTTGGCCACTGCCATAGCCACAACATCATCAGGAACTGGCACAATCAAACCATGGTACTCAGTGCAGTCCGTAAAAAAGTGACCTCCTGTCTTGTAGCCTCCCGTATAGGCTGAAACTGGATGAAACTCCGCTCTAGAGTAGCCACCTGTCGCTCCATACCAATGATGTTCTATAACATCCATTTCTTGTGTGTAGCTAAACTGGTCTGATGTGCCCGCTGATGATCTTCCAGAGCAGTCACTAAGAACGAGCATCAGCTAACAGATCCGACAACTCTACAAACCCCGAAGCCCCAGCTTAAGGAACAGTTGTTGTTGGTACCTCATCATCACCACCTACAGAATGTGATGAACCCTCTTGCTCATTAGTAGAATCGGCTTCATCCTTTGCAATTGGCCTAGGTGGAGTATCTTCGCTAGAATCTACGCGCATAGGCAATGGATCCCCACTACTACTGGGTACTGTTGGTTCACTCTCAGAAGAAGAAGAAGATACAACCACTTTGTGTTTAACTTTCTGGATTGGTCGTTGCTTCTGAATAGGATGAGGTGGAGGGCACTACTCTAGCTCCTTATCACTAAAAACCACATCCTGAACTTGGAGCTTATGTAGCGAATCCCATCCAAATGGTGTATGAATACCTAACTCCTCCTCCGGCTCCACTGATAGGTTGAACCCCATGTTGAAGAACAACTGGGTAAGCAACTGATTGTAAGGGAGACTACCTGTCCAAGTATACAATGCTGAAGTGATCATGGTCCTCATGATCAAGTAAGGAGACAAATCTGACACCGAACTGTGATGCAGTAAACCACAAACTTGAAAAAATGCACTATAGCATCCCTGTGTCCGCTCCGGGGCACATGTTATGCTGTGTGTTGCGATTGTATACCTTGGGAACTGGACGACAATTGCTCTCACACAACTCTGGACCCAACATCATCTACTCACGTATCTCTGCAAGATCCCATTCATCAACCACTAAGAGTTTTGGCTCTACATACACTCTCTCCCTCAGCAAAGATCTCTAGACTTCGAGCCAAATTAGGGATTTTAATAACAATGTCTCGTCCTCTGACTCGACTAGAAATCTAAAGGGTGGAACCATTTGCTGGCTCCTCCATACCCTTGTCTACTTGTAGGCTGCAATAAAAGCAACGAACCATGTTAATCTTTGTTGCCATGCTGTAACCAGCACTAGCAACCAACCCATGTCAGAGAAATCCCAACGAATGTCAAATCTGTCCAATTCCTCATAGATAACAAAACAGCCTGGCTCCACTGATCTGTGCTAAAAAGTAGGCCAAGCCGCAATTGCCTCGGCTAACCCGAAGTGAAATGTCTCGTATGCAGGAAGGAGATGTCCCAACTATCTAACTGCTGCTGCAGCAAAAGACTCTGTCCCAGAAGATCCAAGAATGTCTCCGGCAGCCATAGTGAATGAGATAAGTGCTTAGAAAATGGAAACCTGCCCAAGAAGGATAAAAATTTATGATTAGTGGACAGATATTAGGTAAGCATAAGCTAACAGATATGTCACAGAGATGAACGAAATGATACGAGGTATTGGAACATATTTTAGGTCATGAAAATCAGATTTGGGTAATGACCAAAACGGAGAAATAATGCGTATGGTCAAAATGATTCGGTTAAAGAGTTTTAATACACTCTAATCATCATAGCATATCTCAAAGAGTGATTAAAACATCATTAAAGAGAAAGAAAAATAAAACTAAGCCTAAACAAATTCGGTTTTGTGGGGTGAGCAAATCCCGATTTTGGTTTTGGGTAAGCATGCAAATTGATGAAACAAAGTCCAAACAAGGGAGAAAACATGGAAAATACTCCCTAACATGCTGAAATAGCAGAACCCCATCATTTTAAGCCATTACATGGAGAAAATCAAGAGCAATCACACAAACCTAACCTAGGTTATAGAAAAATAGAAATCGGTTGGAAAGCTTACCATATTGATGCGTGGAGAGGATTACGTGAAGGATTGAGGCAAGAAAACACCAAGAAAACCTCCAAGGACTGATTTCAAGGTTGTACACCCTTTTTCTACCTCACAATAGCTCTACATTAATGTAAAATGAGAAGAAAAAAAGTTACGCCTCTATTTAAACTGAGACAGCGACGTGTAGTCGGTCACGTGCCGCATGCTCCTCACCTGGTCTGAGGTGCCGTCAGGCACATGCCGTACGTCCCTTTTTGTCAGCTTTTTGCTCTGTTTGAATGTTTGATCTTCTGATTCATCGGTAATGCATCTAAATATTTAAATTTAAGTTTTAAACATGATATTCGCATTGCATGATGTAATTTTGAAACATTCATACCCTGAGTCGATTGACCGTTTAAATTTTTTTAGGTTTGAGCAGAGTTTTCCAATCATGGATCCTAGTATTAGAAGAAGGCAACGTAAATCAAATACTGCTGAGAGTATTGCCCCACTAGAGGGGATAACACAAGAATCAATAACTCTGCCTGAAGTAGACCATAAGCCAATGCTTGTAGCACCATCACCACTACCGGTGCTAATAGCAGCTGATGTTACAACAATAATGGGAAACTTCACCTGTGATCTCAGTCTTCAACAACAGCAAATGATTGGACTGATAGTTGTGCTACATGGTGAAGCTGCTCCTTTGGTCATTTCTGTTCTGGTAGCTCCAACTATTCTAGCACCAGCATCTGCTCAAGTGCCAGTGCAACCACTTACCCATGGAATACTTCCTCCAATACCAATTGTTGTAGCACATGTGCCTCTATAAGTATCACTAGCGCCTGCGAACATTGCTCTGGTCATTCCTCCGATAGCGCTGTCACCTACCTTGATGCCTATGGCAGGGATAGTGGAAACTTTTCAGAAGATGAAGCCTCCCAAGTTTACAGGTATGGGAAATGATCCCTTGTGTCCTACGATCTAGATGTACACGATTGAGAAGACTCTCAAGATGATGCCATGCATCGATGAGTAGAAAATACTCTGCACCACCATTATGTTTGAGGACGAGTCCGACAATTAGTGGGAGTACACCCGGCCTATCCTAAAGGCTAGCTACAGAAATATCTCGTGGGAAAACTTTAAGGAAGCATTCTTTGACAATTATTTTCCACAAAGTTACAGAGACCAAAAGGAGGCTGAGTATCTAACCTTTAGCCAAGTGCAAAGATCGGTCACAGAGTAACAAAGATATTTTGAATGACTATACTACTTTGCAAACCCCAGCATGAGAACAAATACATTAAAGGCCAAGAGGTTTGCTGATGGCTTAAGGGGAGGAGTGTGAGCCATTATTAAAGCTCAGGGTCATACCACTTATGCAAACATTGCCCAAACAACCAAGGTAGTGGAGGACAGCCAAAGGAACAGGTACCAAGCTCATTGGAAGGACAGATCAATGACCTTGGGCACCAAGAGAGCTAGTACTTGTGCAAGCAATTGCAACTCCAAGAAGTTGTTCAGAACCATTGCTGCAAAAAAGACGACCGCCCAAGATCCTACAAAGAAGTCTGCTACCCCTACTTTTATTGACCTAGCACCTGGCTTAGTAAGATGCTACAACTATCACTAAGAGGGACACATCTCTAGGAACTGCCCCATTCCTCCAAAACAAGGACTGCAATAAAGCAAGGTCTACGCCACAATGGAAGAGGATGCCAAGAACTCTACTACCATTGTAAGGCCCACACGCCACGAACCCGGGCTAACCTTACATTTCGTGTCGTGACCAGTCTACATATCATGGTCGAGCTAAGTGGACCAAGTGCGTGAAGAAACCCAAGACCCAATATGAAATTTAACTCAAAAATAGTCAAAATGATGGTAGGGTCGCATGCCTAAACAGGTAGGGTCGACCCACCTCAACAGAAGTCCAACCCATTACTTTTTAATCATAGGGTCGCATGACTAAGAAGGTGTAGGGTCGACGGATCCTACGACCCTACGTCCGACCCTACGATGATAGATAGAAATCGTAAATTAGAAAACTTTCCTAATTCCAAGGGGTTCTTTTCTAAACTCGATGAGACTTATTTTGGAGGGTTTTCCTCTATAAATAGGATGTCCCTAAGCCTCTTTCACTCCTTTAAAACCCTAATTGAAAGTGAGAGCAAGAGAAAGAGAAGGAAGAAAAAAAGATAAGGAAACTTGAAGAAGAAGACTAAGGAAGAGGAGGAAGCTCAAAGAAACCTCTGAATAAAGGTATGAACCTAATTCCTAACCTGAATAAGAGATTCTAGAATAGTTATGAAGAACATAAAATTAGGAGAAACCCAAATCATCAATCCATGGATAAGTTTCAAGAGATATCATGAAGGAAATCATTATGGACTATGAATAGTGTATAACTTATAGTTTTGAGCCATAGAACAATCATAGAATGGACCATGAAAGTAAGCCAAAGGATCCAAATATGAAAGAATGGACTTTAGAATGAAAGGTCGACTCAGAATACGTATGGTCGCACGTAAGGTCGAATGATATCCGACCCTACGAGACCACATGATCGATCTCATGCCCTCGGGAAGTCCCAGGGAGGGTATGGTTGCACGTAGGGTCGATTGGTATCCGACCCCACGTCTGACCCTACACCCTAGGGTCGCAGAACCTGCTACCCTAGGTGCGACCCTACCCTGCGACCCTACCCCTATGGTCGCAGAAACTGCTACCCTAGGTTCTACCCTAAATGCGACCCTACGATTTCAGTTAGTCTAAATTTAACGGAATTAATTCTAATTAAAATCTATCGACATGTTAGGTCTTTCTAGTGATTTGAAAGTGATTCATAAAGCTTGAATGAGGATTTACGCTCAATTAAAGGTGAGGGAACAAGACCTAAACTAATTGGCTAATAATAAACTGTTTTCATTTATTGAGTTCAATACTATGAATGATTCTATGCTTGTATGATTGTAATGTGCATATCACATGTCATCCAATATTCTTGTTATTATTGTTCATACATGTTTAATTTTCATTTTATTTATAATATGATGTTGATGAAGATGCTAGGAATAGGCATGTGATTGTATGTGTGTGGTTAGTGTACTTGATGCGAGTGGGGCATCAGGGAGAGGACGTGACACTGTGGTTCATCCTGGTCACTAGACTCTAGCTTTATCTCTACTCAAGTCTTGTCCACTAACATCTTCGCATCGCCATTACTTTAGCAGAATTATTACGTCGTAGGGCATCAGTGGAGGTGGTCTCGGATAGTGTAGTCTCTGACTCTGCCGGAGGGCCTTAGCTCTATCTCTATAGACGTATTGAGGGATGCTGGGGTGAGGCCTTGGATACACTATTTGACGTTAGGATTGGTTAGTTGCGAGCCTAGTTTGTGAGCCCTCGCAAGTAGGGACTTACGTATTGGTATGGGTAGAGCATCAGGGGAAGTGTGATGCGGTGTGGTCCTAAGCACTTTAGCTCTATCTCTATTCCATAGTGGGTGCATGTGAGGGCGGCAATGGTGTTTGATCCATTGGGCGATTCCACACATTCGTGTATAAAGGTGCGGTGGCCACCTATCATTTCTATTGCACATTGCAAACTTATGAACTAGACCAAAGATATGAATTGAATGCATGCATATGCTTGTTGCATTGTTTTGTTTACTCACTGAGCTCAAGTTGGAGAGCTGATCCTCGCGCGCGTAATTCTTTTAGTTTCTGATGTTGCAGGTATTACGGTTGAAGATTATGTCAACACGCCCAACATATGAATATGTGACGGCTATGGATGAGCAAGTTGTGGAGGACGAATATCACTAGTCAAGCTTGCGTTTCAACTGTGGATATGCTTAGTGTTTAACTTTTGTACTTGGATATTTGTAATATGTATTAAATTATGTTTTGGTTACTCGGAGATATATGGAATATTAATTACTTATCATGACTAGACCTCAGTTCATTATCTGTAAGACTTCCGCTATTTACTTTATTATCTCTGATTAATGTGGAATGTGTTTTGGTTTAACATGGTGGGGATAGCCTATTCGAGATCCTGGTTGAACCGTTGGTTTATTGACGGTTCATCACACCATTCTGGTTGGTGCAGAATTGGGATGTGACAACTTGGTATCAAAGCTCTCAGGCCTTGCCCATCAAACTTGAATACTTCCACTGGAGTCCATGAACTGAGTTAGAATAAATTAAAAGCTTTAATACAAACACATTATAAGCACCTATGTTGGTTAAGATAGAACTTAAACAAGACAATAATGTACATATAAAAGGTGGAACCATAAATATACACAGACAAAAAGAGAAAATCTAAATTTATCATGATAAATAAATAATATAGGGTACTATCTATAAGTCGGACAGTTGCCTAAGTATACAAGGGATATAGTACAATAGCCGAAACATTGGAATACCGAGTTAATACTCACAAGATGTGAAACTCGATGTATTTAGGAAAGAAGGAAAATGGCTAGTAATGCCTAAGTCCCTGCAATGGTAAAGGGAAAGATCTCAGGATGAATGCAACAGAGATAGGAGAACAATGGTCATACACTAAGAATAAAAGAAGATAAAGTTATACTCCTGGGTGACGTGGAGACTCAGAGTGAGATCTACCACAAGTTGATCCATTCCCCATTGAGCATTAAGAAGATGTTACAACTTGACCCCACCACTATCAGGGTAGAGAACGGATAGTGAAAACTCATCTGAGCAGATGCAAAATAATGATAATCAGAGTAGAAAAAATCAAAGGAGGAAACAACCAGGCCACTCCAGCCAATCTACCTGGACTACCAAATGCATTGGCTACGATTGTAATAACTTGGCCTCATAAAATACAAGAGCAACAACAGATGAGACCGACTATACAAGTTGCTATGTGAATCACTATCCAAGTTGCCAATGCTACATCAACACCTCTGGGTCAAACCAAGTACGGTACCAATTGGTAGCAACACTGTACCCCCAGCACCTGTTAGCTATAACACAGTGCCTACCATACAGCAAGTCCCAGTAACGCACACCCTAGTACGGAAGCTTGGTACACAACAAGCAGTGTATCAAGGTGGTGACCCTTATCAGCCACCGATATATGGGATAGCTGCATCATGGCAGAATGATCCAACAAGGATTGAGGAATATTTTCTGAAGATGAAGCCTCAAATGTTTTTAGCAAAGGATCAAATTTATTATGGCCATATAACTAGATAGGTTTATATAGGATGCGGTGCATTATTGACTACTCTTATGATTATAGAGGATGCACATACCTGATTTTAAATTCTCGTGTCTTGACAGGATACCTTCTCAACTCAACTTGTCAATTGAAGTTATAGATATTATTTCTTTAGTATTAGTCCTGATTATACCAATCTGAGCCACTCTCATGATCGACAACATGAACAGAGATATGAACTGAATGAACAGCTAAATGTTTCATCATGTTAAGCATACATCTTTTGATTTATACCTAATTTACTAATGTATGAAAACTTTCTCCAGATTTATCCTATAGTGCCTTGACCAATGGCATTATATACTCAATTGAACCTGTAACCATGAGGTTAAGAGTTGTAGAACCTCTATTTTCATGTATTTGGACCATTGTGCAACTTAACAACCTCTTGATGCCGGTTGGATTACCATATATTTACTCCTGATCCTTTAAGCCTAGGTTCACTAGATAAAGCAAGTGTTTGTCATCATGCTAAATTAAAAGAAGGAAATGAATTACTTTTGGACAAACATTCTGATTCTTACATTTCTTGACATCTATTGATAAGATATTAGTGAATAAGGAATTATGGGAAGAAAGATGATTGGATTCAGATTAAATGCTATAGCCAATGAACCTCAGATAAAGTAATGGAGGATTTGTTTCGAGATTATTGAATGGAAGGATATGAGTCATGTCTATAAAAGAGTGCATGAGCAAGAAAGTAAGTAACAATCACAAGATATTTTTCGAGATATATGAAAGAGAGATCAGGGTAGAACAGCAAGGATAAGATAATGAGTTTCTTTCAAGATATGAGATTTTAACGATAGTCTTTGAAAAACTAAGAGATGAAGGAACTAGACAAGCTCTTAAGACCTTTATACCAGATTTGCTAGTTCAAGTCCTTTTGGATTAGATGTTGTATTGGATGAGTGTTATTAATAATGTTCGAATCATATGGATGGATAGAATTGGATGCAACCTAAATCGACTTGGCAGACTTTGATATCATCTTGGGAATAGACTGGTTGTCTCAACACTCCATAAAGTTGTTATGTGCATAGAAGAGGTTATCATTCAAGAATAAAGACAGTATATAATTTAGTTTTATTGGAAGCAAGTTGCCTAAGAAGTGAAAGTTGATCCTCTCTATGCTAAAGGCGAAGAGATGCTTTGAAGAGAAAGAAGTTGGATATATGGTATCTATGGTATACGTGACCAAAGAACCACCACAGATGGAAGATATTGATGTGATGTATAAATTTTCAATTTGTTTCCAGGAGACTTACCTGGGTTACCATCTGATCATACGACCGAGTTCGTCATTGACTTGTTACCAAGGACGATACTTATGTCAAAGGCACCTATAGAGTAGTTCCTATGTAGTTGAAGGGATTGAGACTTAACTACGGGAGTTATTAGACAAGGGTTCTAATCGGCTAAGTATTGCATCACGGGGAGCACCAATTCGTGAAGAAGAAAGACGGTAGTGTCAAATTATGTATAGACTACCGGGAACTAAACAAGCTCACGATCAAGAATCGATAATTACTACCTCAGATCGATGACTTGTTTAAACAGTTGCAAAGAGCAAAGGTATTTTCTAAGATTGATCTTCAGTCAAGATATCATCAGCTGAATAATTTGGACAGCGATAACTCAAAGATAGTTTTTAGAATCGGGATTGGGCATTGTGAGTTCCTGATTATGATGTTTGGATTAGCCAATGCCCTTACATTTTATGGAACCGATGAACTGGGTGTTTCATGACATGTTAGACACGTCGGTCGCTGTTTTCATAGATGATATTTTGGTTTATTCCAAGAATGAAGTAACTCATACAAAAAATCTTAGAACAGCTTCACAACAGCTGAGAAGGGAAAAACTTTATGCCAAGTCCAAGAAATATGAGACTTGAATAAACGAAGTGATCTTCTTAGATCACATAGCATCATAAAAAGGGATAAAAGTATACCATATTAAGATAGAAGTAATCATATGGTGAGAAACACCTAAAGAATATTACGAAGATCAGAAGTTTCTTTTGGGTTTAGCTGGTTATTACAGACGATTTGTAGAGGACCACTCTAAGATCGTAAAACCTCTTACCAAGCTAACCAGGAAGGGAGAGGAGTTTAATTGGACTTACAAGTGTGAAGAATGTTTCCAAACTCTAAAAACAAGGTTAATATCAGCTTCCATCTTGATCGTTTCGGTACTAGGGAAACCTTTTACCCTATACATCGAAGCTTTCGGATTGGATTTAGGATGCGGGTTGATGCAAGGTAAATAAGTGATTGTATATGCTTCAAGAAAACTGAAGGAGCATTAAAAGAATTACCCTACTCATGACTTGGAATTATCGGTGATGAATTATGTAATCAAGACTTTGAGACATTATCTATACGGAGAAGAATTTAAATTAAATGGGAACACAAGAGTTTTATTTATCTCTTCACTAGAAAGAGTTGAACATGAGGATAAAAATAGCTGGAATTGCCCAAGGATTTAGACTGTGATATTGAGTGTCACCCGAGCAAGGCTAATGTAGTAGCTAAGGCTTTAAAGAAAAAGGGAATTATGAAGTCCAAGGAAAGATCTAGTATAAATGCTGTCTTATGTTTCACAGCAATAGATTCAGATTTGGAAGGAGAGTAACATACAATAAAAATTCATGATGATCTAATTGAGCGAGAACTTATGGATGAACTTATGGAGCAATAGTTCCTCGCTTGCGCTCACAACATTAAAGATCATCTTTGAATTGATAAACGAAGTAAAGGTAGTAATTTTGTTAGATCTATATCTAAGAGTGGGGTAAGAAGATTTAGAGAAGGAAAAACCTAACCCTGACTTACTTTGGATGCGGAGACGGTACTCAGATGCATAGGTAGATTCTGAATACCTGAAGATAAAGACTCGGATATCATGAAGAGGATAATGATAAGAGCCCATTGTACTCAATATTCAGGACATCCTAGAGTGTCAATATGTATCAAGACCTGAAGAGAATGTACTGGTAAAGAGGAATGATAACAAATGTGGCTTCGTGCGTGTTCCAGTGTTTGAATTATCAGCAAGTAAAGGCTGAAAGACAAAGACCAACATGGCTTACTACAACAACCATCAGAGCCAGTCTGGAAATAAAATTGCATTATATGTCACTGATTTGCCACTGACTCCTAGAACGGTTGACGCAGTTTGGGTGATTGTTGATCGCCTTAAGAAGATAACTCATTCCATTGCTATACGAACTCGGTATGCTTTGGAGCGACTAACTAAGTTATATGTGGATTAAATTTACTACCAAGCTACCATGTAAATGTTACCTATAAAGCATGGTACGGTAGAAATGTCAAATTCCTCTATTTTGGAATAAAGTTGGTGAATGAAGAATTTTAAGACCTGAGTCTATTGTAGAAACCTGTCGAGTAGCAGACAAGATCAAAGAAAAAGGGCCAAGGCAGCTCAGGATTGTTAGAAGAGATGCCAAGACCTTGAGTTCACCATAAGTGACAAAGTGTTCTTGAAGGTATCACTTATGTATGGTTTGAAGCAGTTCAGCAAGAAGGAAAAGTGGTATCCTATATATGTGTTGGACCTTATAAATTTTAGAGAGATATAGAAAAGTTGCATATCAATTAGTGTCACCGCTGTCCGTGTCTAGTGTGCATGACGTATTTTGCCTGTCTCTATTGAAGAAGTATATTGGAGATCCATATCAAAGGTATGACCACTGATCCACTGGAGTAGATAGAAGATTTAACTATTGAAGTAGTACCAGCCTAGTTCACTAGTTAGAAGGTACAACATCTCAAAAATTAGGATAATTATTATATGAAGATAATCTGGCAAAGACAAGACATGGAGAAGATTGCATGGAAAGAAAAAGATGTAATGCGAAAATAGAATTCCCACCTAAATTCAAATTTTGAAGACAAAATTTATTTTAAGGATGGGGGAGTTGTAAGATCCGTACGTTCAAATTTCGAGGACAAAATTTCTTTTATAGGTGGTGGAGTTGTAAGACCCACATGCCACGAACCCGGTCTAACCTTACATTTCATGTCGTGACCAATCTACATATCATGGTCGAGCCAAGTGGACCAAGTGCGTGAAGAAACCCAAGACCCAATATGAAATTTAACTCAAAAATAGTCAAAATGAGGGTAGGGTCGCATGCCTAAACAGGTAGGGTCGACCCCACCTCAACAGAAGTCCAACCCATGACTTTTTAGTCATAGGGTCGCATGACTAAGAAGGTGTAGGGTCGACGGATCCTGCGACCCTACGGCCGACCCTACGATGACAGACAGAAACTGTAAATTAGGAAACTTTCCTAATTCCATGGGGTTCTTTCCTAAACTCGATGTGATTTATTTTGGAGGGTTTTTCTCTATAAATAGGACGTCCCTAAGCCTCTTTCACTCCTTTAAAACCCTAATTGAAAGTGAGAGCAAGAGAAAGATAAGGAAGAGAAGATGAGAAGGAAACTTGAAGAAGAAGACTAAGGAAGAAGAGAAAGCTCAGAGAAACCTCTGAATAAAGGTATGAACCTAATTCCTTACTTGAATAAGAGATTCTAGAATAGTTATGAAGAACATAAGATTAGGAGAAACCCAAATCATCCATCCATGGACAAGTTTCAAGAAATTCCATGGAGCAAATCGTTATGAATTATGAATAGTGTATAACTTGTAGTTTTGAGCCATAGAACAATCATAGAATGGACTTTGAAAGTAAGACAAATGATCCAAACATGAAAGAATAGACTTTAGAATGAAAGGTCGACTTAGAATACGTGTGGTCGCACATAGGGTCGAATGATATCCGACCCTACGAGACCACAAGATCGACCACATGCCCTCGGGAAGTCCCAGGGAGGGTTTGGTCGCACGTAGGGTCGATTGGTATCTGACCCTACGTCCGACCCTACACCCTAGGGTCGGAGAAACTGCTACCCTAGGTGTGACCCTACCCTGCGACCCTACCCCTGTGATGGCAAAAACTGCTACCCTAGGTGCTACCCTAACTGTTACCCTACGATTTCAGTTAGTCTAAATTTAACGGAATTAATTCTAACTAAAATCTATCAACTTGTTAAGTCTTTCTAGTGATTTGAAAGTGATACATAAAGCTTGAACGAGGATTTACGCTCAATCAAAGGTGAGGGAACAAGACCTAAACTAATTGGTTAATAATAAACTATTTTCGTTTATTGAGTCCAATACTATGAATGATTCTATGCTTGTATGACTGTAATGTGCATATCACATCTCATCCAATATTCATGTTATTATTGTTCATGCATATTTAATTTCTGTTTTATTTATAATATGATGTTGATGAAGATGCTAGGAATAGGCATGTGATTGTATGTGTGTGATTAGTGTACTTGATGCGAGTGGGGCATCAGGGGGAAGACGTGATACTGTGGTTCATCCTGGTCACCAGACCCTAGTCTATCTCTACTCAAGTCTTGTCCACTAATATCGTCCTATCGCCATTACTTTAGCAGAACTATTACGTCGTAGGGCATCAGGGGAGGTGGTCTCGGACAGTGTAGTCTCTGACTCTGCCAAGGGGCCTTAGCTCTATCTCTATGGACATATTGAGGGATGCTGGGGTGAGACCTTGGATACACTGTTTGACATTAGGATTGGTTAGTTGCGAGCCCAGTTTGCGAGCCCTCGCCAGCAGGGGCTTACGTGTTAGTATGGGTAAAGCATCAGGGGAAGTGTAATGCGACGTTGTCCTAAGCACTTTAGCTCTATCTCTATTCCATGGTGGGTGCTTGTGGGGGCGACAATGGTATTTGATCCATTGGGCGGTTCCACACATTCGTGTATAGAGGTGCGGTGGCCACCTATCCTTTCTATTGCACATTGCAAACTTATGAACCAGACCAAAGATATGAATTGAATGCATGCATATGTTTGTTGCATTGTTTTGTTTACTCACTGAGCTCAAGTTGGAGAGCTGACCCTCGCGTGCGTAATTCTTTTATTTTCTGATGTTGTATGTATTACGGTTGAAGATTATGTCGACACGCCCAACATATGAACATGTGACGGCTATGGATGAGCAAGTTGTAGAGGACAAATATGACTCGTCAAGCTAGCCTTTCAACTATGGATACGCTTAGTGTTTAACTTTCGTACTTGGATATTTGTAATATGTATTAAATTATGTTTTGGTTACTTGGAGATAAATGAAATATTAATTACTTATCATGACTAGACCTCAGTTCATTATCTGTAAGACTTTCGTTATTTACTTTATTATCTCTGATTAATGTGGAATGTGTTTTGGTTTAACATGGTGGGGATAGTCTATTCGAGATCCTGGTTGAACCGTTCGTTTATTGACGATTCATCACACCATTCTGGTTGGTGCAGAATTGGGGTGTGACAACCATGGTCACAGGTATTCTCTTTCACAGTAAGTAAACTGTTTATGCAAGAATTGAGAATGTTCTTGAAGTATCGGTCAAATTAATAAGCTACGTACCATTAGGTACCTTATCCATATCCAATTTGTCGGCTCGAGTACTCTTTGACTCTGGTGCGATGCACTCCTTTGTGTTGCCCTCATTCACTGAGAAAATGGGAACACCCCCATGGAAAATGGAGTCCCAACTCATAGTTAGTACGCCATGGGGACAGCAAGTGGAACTGGACTATTACCACGGACGGTGCAGAGTCCAAATCGGCGAAGTAAATGGATGCAAACCTGATACTCCTAGACATGCCGGATTTTGATGCAATCCTAGGAATGAACTGGCTGCTACACATAAGGCCAACGTCCTTTGTGCTAAGAAAAAGTCTCATTCAATGTGGATGGTGATAAGCCGATACTATTCATCGGAGACAAGCTGAAGAAACAAAAGAAACTCTTTATAACTGCCATGCAAGCAAGTAAGTTGCTAGCTCAGGGATGCTTTGCATACATTACATTTGTCATAGATACTACTATAGAAACTCCCAAACTAGAAGAACTACGAGTAATGAATGAATTCCCTAAATTATTTCCAGAGGAACTACCAGGTTTGCCACCTAACAGAGCAACAAAGTTTGTAATTGATTTGCTCCCAAGATCGGCACCTGTATCCAAGGCACCTTATAGGATGGCACCTATAGAACTAAAAGAACTGAAGGTTCAATTATAGGAATTGCTAGATAAAGGCTTTATTAGGCCAAGTATTTCACCATGGGGAGCGTCAGTCTTATTCATCAAAAAGAAGGACAAAAGTATCAAACTGTGCATCGACTATCAAGAATTGAATAAACTTACAGTAAAAAATGGATACCCTCCAGGATCGATGACTTATTTGATCAATGGTAAGGAGCCTCAGTATTCTTAAAGATCAACTTGCGATCAGGTTATCACCAATTGAAGATTTGAGAAGCTAATATTCTAAAGACTACCTTCAGGACCCGCTATAGCCATTACGATTTTAGGGTTATGTCGATTGGATTAACTAACGCCCCTGCATTGTTCATGGAATTGATGAACAGGGTATTCCACAACTTTCTAGACCAGTTTGTCATAGTATTCATTGATGATATCCTGGTGTACTCTAGCTCTCCTGAAAAACATGAAGAAAATCTAAGAAAGGTTTTGCAACGACTCAAAGAAGAAAAGCTATATGCCAAATTTAAAAGTGTGAGTTTTGGTTAAGGAAAGTAGCATTCCTCGGATACCTCATCTCTAGGGAAGGAATAGTTGTAGACCCTAATAAGGTCCAAGTAGTATTGGAATGGGAAACCCCAAAAATAGTCACAGAGGTAAGGAGTTTCTTGGGTCTAGTTGGATATTATAAACGATTCATACAATACTACTCACAAATTGTTGTGCCACTAACCCAACTTACAAAGAAGGGATAAAAATTTGAATAGACTATAAAAAGAGAGGCAAGCTTCTAGACCTTGAAGCAAAAGCTCGTGACAGCCCCAGTACTAACTCTACCTAATGGAAATACCAGGTATACTGTGTACACCGATGCATCAAACATAGGATTGAGATGTATATTAATACAACATGATCAAGTCATTGCTTATGCATCTCGAAAATTGAAAGAACATGAGAAGAATTACCCCACTCACAACCTGGAATTGGTAGCGGTAGTCTTCGCACTGAAGATATGGAGACACTATCTATTCGGTATTGCTTTCAAGATCATGTCAAACCACAAGAGCTTGGTCTATTTATTCAATCAAAAGGAATTGAACATGAGGCAACGATGGTGGTTGGAACTACTAAAGGACTATGAGATAGACATACAGTACCACCTGAGAAAGGCCAATGTAGTGGCCGATGCCTTAAGTAGGAATGTTGTTTACTCAAAGAACAACGCTGAAAAAGGGGAAGAAGATGATGCATACATGGCTATACATGTGGGAACAACGTAATACCTAACAACATCTGGTGAGTTAACCATGGAAGCCTTACTTGAAGAGTTTGTCACATCCACCTTTGCCCTTTTTAACGCGTTAAGCATTAAGCCAACCTTGCTAGATAACATAAAGGAAGCAATGTTGTAAGACACGTAATTTCAATCCTTCATTAGAAATTTTGGCTTGTAACAGGTCTTACTACGATGAATAGGTTGGTACGACATGACCAAAGTAGGCAAAATGCAATGGAGGAAGGTTAGACTCAATCCTACACCATACACAAGAGTTTACACTCCATTTTAGTCTTGCAGATGGACATCAGCCACACGTAGCCTACGAAGAAATGACGTTCGACTGTATATCAGCCACACGTAGCCTAGACTCAAACCTTGGTGGTGTGGATGGATATCAGCCGCACGAAGAAATGACGTACGGATGCGCATCAATCGCAAGTAGTCGACGGACTGGTTGTTGGTCCATACGCCTTAGGCTCGACTAAGACCTGAAAAATTAGTCTACCAACACCTAAACCAAAGGGTTTTGGTTTATGTTTAGCCATGGTTGATTGTCAACCCAACAATGGACCATGAGGATGGACCAAAGACCATCTCTCAAATGGTTTGGGTTAGTCTCTCACCAATAAACCGTGAGACCCATCGAATGGGATTGGGTTTTCACCAATTATGGAAAGCTTATCAAGTATGTGCTTGAGAAAGGAAGGAAGGGAAGGAAAATCCTTTATCTTACCTCTTAAAACCTTGGAGTGATATCTTATCAAGTCACAATCATGGATAGAATCATCCCAATTTTACTATTGTATCTCCTATAACTAATCGAGAGAAAAATAATAGAAAATGGTTCTAATGCATTTCTAGAGAAGGGAAGAAGAAGAAAGGTCTAAGAAAAGGAGAGAAAGAGAGAAGAAGAAAGCCTTGGTGGACTCTTGAATCGTATGCTCAACGAAACCGTGACGAAGAATAATCTACTGGTAAGAATCTCAACCTTTTTCATTGTCTTTGATTTGATAGTATCAAATAAAACTCAAGAGTCAATACTTTAATGGTACCTGGAAAGAATCCTCACTCACCATTAAATGGTGAGCATCCGAAACCATAAAAAAATGGGTTAAACTAATTTCTAAATAGATCAAAGCATCCTAAGTTATTCAAGGATGACTAAGAATGACTCTTGATGGATTGAAACCATGGAAGGATCTGATCACCATGTTTTTCCTGGATAAAAACTTGTTTATCAACAAAGGTGGTAATCAATGAAATTATTTAGATATCGGATCAATCTTGAAAAGAACCGAGACCATAAGAATGATGTAAAATGGATTGAAATGATTAGTATCGGGTTCTAAACATCCCAAGAGACTCATGATTGATTAGAATGATCCATTCATAGATCAAGCAGGAGAAAATCCCTTAATTGAGTTGTTGGAATCAGATCCAAGGTTGAAAAACCATATCCAGCAATATCGACTATCCAAGAAATCAAATGGTATCCATAACATGATGTAAAAATGGAATTTTGAATCCAAACTTCTTATTCATGCTTAGAAAATCCAAGAAACCTACCGTGTAAAATCGTTGCGTTTCGACCACGTTTCGTCGTGAAGTCGATGACATGTGCCACACTATTTACCTGCCATAACGTGTGGCACATGCCATGTGTCATACGTATTTTTGCATCGGTTCTTAGCCAAACTTGGCTAGAAACCTTTTGGGATTTTATTAACCCCAGTTAAGAGTTTGAATCCCTGAAATCATGTTTATATTATGCATTCCCATTATTTCAAGTCCTAACCGATGAAGCTGATTTTATGCTTGTTGTTTACTAATACAAATGCTTTGAGCTCTTGGACAACAGGTGTAGAATGTTAGAAACTAATCACCAAACCCTTGGAAATGTTCATAACTTTATTAGATGCTATGAAGAGCTACTGATAGAGACAAACAGTAGGCAAAATGATTAATAATTATTATTTATGTTGCTATTAAAGTAACAGGAGAACTTAGGGAAGCTATTCGAAGACGTGCTTCTTTAATAATTGTTCTTTATTGATCAGGTGAGGGAATTAGACCTTTGTTTGGTAAAATTAGTTATATTGGATTATGTTGTGTGATGATGTGCGATTGATAACATGCTATCCAATATATTGTTTGTTTGCTCATGCATATGCATCCTTGCATTTGGGATCAGTAGTGTTGTGTAGGGATTAGAGGGTGAGTGATATGGGACACTCGCTACCTTTCCACAAAGGCGATTGATCCATGTTTCATTCATGATGTCTGGTTAAGTCAGTAAGGAGGAAGATGGGTTGTATGGCGCTTGCACTACTTTTTACTGGCGCTGCTTTGCATTGACCATATGTAACCTAGTCAAGTTACATGTCCTATGTGGGGGCTCAGACGGGGTTAGAAACTTGGCGACATTATGGTCTAGTAATATGGCTAATTAGGTGGACATGGGTAGTTGAATATTTAATTATCCAAATAACTATACCCCTAGCCATTAGGGGGTTATGTAATGGCATGGGTTCAATAAAAAGGTGGTATGAACATTGTTGCGTGCTTGCCATACACGACGTAGTATGGATGGATGGACGAGTCGACTAGTGGGATTACCATATCCTCAAGTGGTTGGCGTAATACAAGCTTGGAATAAGTTGTGGGCAAGTGGCTGACGTAATATGGGCTTGTTCCATAAAGACGGACCCATACTTGGGAGATGTGCTGTGCCCCATGTGTGGGACAGTATTATTCAGATGGGGATGACCCGTGCATCCTGGAGACTCCATGCATAGGTTGTCCTAAGATGGTATTTACAATTATTTACCCTACTGTAGTTTGTAATTCCATGCATTTTTCATGTTGCATGTTTGATTTCTTTGCTAAGCTCGATGATTTAGCTTACCTCGTGTGTGTACAATATTTTAGTTGATACAGGTATAACCATTGGTGACTACATTGATATTCTGAGGTACTGTCCATCCGGTGTAGAGGATGTTGATGGTAATAGCGATGAAGATATCCATAGCCCCAGTTGCGAGTGCGACGACTGTGTCTATGGATTGGCACGTGAACATTCTTTCATAATACTACTAGTGTTTAAATAAACTATTTAATTGGGGATGTGTTGTCCAAATCTTTTAAATAACACTTAAGCTTGTGGAAATACTTTTATTTGGAATAATATTTTGAATTATTTCTTTCATAAATTGTAGACATCGGCTACTTTTGACTTAAGATAAGACTTCTACTGATATATTTGAAAATATATGTATTATTTTCTTTAATTACTCTGAGCAGGTTTAATTATTACTTTATGTAGGTATCGTTATGGATTTGTGGTTGTATATCCTATGAAATGTGATATTAGAAGGAGATTTCTTATGCCCTAATAGGAGGAAGAAATCCCGTTGCATTCCATAGTACCGATACGTCTGGAACGGGATGTGACAAATGTCAAAGGATCTATACTTGTGGAAGATCATGATAGAATTGGAGAAGGGTAACCCAGTCCCTGACTTCTTTAAGGGGAGACAATGGATTACTCTACTTCTAGGGAAGGGTGTGCGTTCTCAAAAGTGAAAAGCATATTAAAGAAACCATCATGATGGATGTGCTCATACTACTCCTTATACCATGCATCCTGGCAGTACGAAGATGAACCAGGATCTGAAAGAAGAACTTTTGGTGGAGAGGAATGAAGGCTAATGTGGCCAGATTTGTTTACAAATGTTTGACCTGCCAGCAAGTAAAGGTTGACCGACAAAGACCAGCAAGAAAGTTACAACCATTGCCTATCCCTGAATGGAAATGGGATCATGTAAGAATGGACTTTGTCACAGGTTTACCCCTGACTGCTCGATCAGTAGATGTTGTCTGGGTAGTCGTCGATCGTTTCACAAAGACTGCAAGGTTCATTGCTGTTCTCCTACAATGTTCTATGGATCGTTTAACAAGACTATACATAGACAACATTATCCAATTACCTGGAGTACCAACCAGTATAATATCGGATCGAGAACCTCGATTTACCTCGCGCTTCTGGGAAGGATTACAGAGTGTGATGGGTTCTCGGTTGAAATTTAGTACAGCATATCACCTATAAACTGATGGTCAATCGGAAAGAACAATCAAAATACTATAGGATATGCTCAGGGCCTGTACCTTGGATTTTAAAACCAAGTGGGATGAAAACTTAGCACTCATGGAGCTCACCTACAACAATAGTTGCCAAGCTACAATCGGCATGGCTCATATGAGGCATTATACAGAAGAAAGTACAGAACCCCATTGTATTGGAATGAAGTCAGAGAGAAAAGAATATTGGGACCTGACATTATTCAAGAAACCTATGAAAAGGTCGATTTATCCGGACAAGAATTAAAGCCGCCCAAGCTCGATAGAAGAATTATGCTGATACAAGATAAAAGGATATAGAATTTGAAGTCGGTGATAAAGGGTTCTTAAAGGTTTCTCCTTTCAGAGTGGTGAAGCGATTTGGAAAGAAGGGAAAGCTAAGTCCTCGATATGTTGGACCCTATGAAATCCTAGGGAGGAGTGGAAGCATAGCATATCAATTAGCGCTGCCTCCATCACTCTTAAGTATCCACAACGTGTTTCACGTGCCTATGCTAAAGAAATACATCAGAGATCTAGCACACGTGTTGACTACAAAATTGCCACAACTAAAGGCTGACCTGTCTTATGAAGTAGAACCTTCGACTATAGATCAAAAAGTCCAAGAACTCATAAGCCGAAGAATTCCTTCTGTCAAAGTATTAATATAAAAGCCACAATGAAGAAGAAGCCTCACAGGAGAAAGAAGATGATAGTAGGAGCGGTACCCACATTTGTTTGACGATATAGGTATGTCTAAATTTTGAGAATGAAATTTCTGTAAGGGGGGTGGAGTTGTAAGACCCGTACCCAAAATTTTGGTTCTAATTTGAAATTTTGGCTTTGTAACAGGTCTTACCACGACGACCAGTTCAATCCAACAAGAATTAGGCCGACAGAACCCAATGGAGGTAACCCAACTCAACCCTTATACAGAAGACATTAAAGCAAGCCTGATTGAGGGGTCCGGTAGGATACCAAGGGGGTATGGTTGGCCACCTGCCACACAACCTCCTGCTGCACCTTATCACCGAATCTGGATTGGTGACCAAGCCAGTGTAGACCCACGGTTTGGATTAGGTTAAGAACCCAACTTAACCAAACATGACTAGGTGCATTTGGTTTAAATAGGAAAAGAAGGAGGGAAATCCTCCAACATACCTGATGGGAAATCCTATCATTCCCATTGTGAATAGAGTGAAATCGACTCTATTCCTATCTCATTTTACTATCTTGACAAACCAAGAGAAAGAAAGTAGAGACGAAATCTCTGACGCATTTCTAGAAGTAGGGAGAAAGAGGAAGAAGAAAAAGAGCAAAAGAAGAATCTCATCAACCATCGGAGGCTAGCTTTGATAGCATCATCGACGAAAATCCTTTCTGGTATCCATTCCCTACTTCTCTAATCCTCTTTTGCATGAAATTAATGATTTAAAACCATGGAGGAATCTGATCATCATGTTTTCCCTGGATAAAAACTCATTCATCATTAAGGGAAATCATCAATGGATTTATTTAGATGATTAGACTAAACTTGAGAAGAAACCGAGACCATATGAATATCATGAAATGGATTTGAATGATTAGAATTGGGATCTAAGCATCCCAAGTAATTCATGACTAAATATATAAGACTATTCTTTGACTAAAACCTAAGGAAATCCCTTGTAGGTGTTGCTGGAAATCGGAGCCAAGGTTTTAAACCAGATCTAGCAATATCAGTTAACTGGGAAATTGAGTCGGTATCATTTGGATGATGTAGAATGGGAATTCTGAGCCCAAACACCTTATTCCAGCTTAGAAAAATCCAAGTGAGGCACCGTATCAAAATCAAGATGTTTTGGCCACATTTTTATGTGAGGCCAATGACACGAGCCGCACGCCTGTGGTCAAAACCATATGGTTAACGCCATCAGCTGCATGAGGTTTTAACCTCGGATGTTGACAATCTTTGATCAGTAGCTTCCTGGGATTCTTATGAGCCTATTTATGAGTTTAGATCTCTGAGATCATTTTTCTATGTACACTTTCTTTGCCATTTTGATTATTAACCTTTGAACCTGTTGGTTCGCTTACTAATCACCCTTGTCTATGTCAAAAACCTTTGGACAGCAAGTGTAAGATGCTTATAAACTAGATATCAAAACCATTGGAAATATGAATAACTCACTAGGATGTGCTTTGAACAAGAAATAGAAACAAATAATGAATAAATAGATAAATGTTATTATTTTTATTGTTATTAAGGTATGGGAGGAACATAGTAAAACTGTTCGAGGTCGTACTCTATAATATCTTTCTAATTTACTATTTTAGGTAAGGGGATTAGACCCTTGTTTAGTAGAATTAGTCACTTTGACTATGTTGTGTGATGATGTGCGATTGATAACATGCATTGTGTGATAACATCTCATCCAATAAATTGTTTGCTTGTGCATGTATATGCATCCTTGCATTTGGGATCAACAATACTGGTAAGGATTAGAAGATGAGTAGAATGGGACACTCGCTACTTTTCTACAAAAGTGACTAATCCATGTTCGATTCATGATGTCTGGTTAAGCTAGTAATGAGGAAGGTGGGTGGAATGGGATACTTGCACCACTTCTTACTGACGCTGCTTTGCATTGACCACATGTAACTTAGTTAAGTCATGACGTCCTATGTGGGGGCTTAGACAAGGTCAAAAGTTTGGCCACATTTTGGTTCGGTAATATGATTAATTAGGTGGACATGGTTAATGAATTTAAATCATCCTTATAACTGTACCTCTAGCCATTAGGGGGTTATGTAGTGGTATGGGTTCAATTAAAGATGGTATGAACATAGCTACAATGCTCTCCATGATGGACGTAATACGGATGGGCGGGTGAGTCGACTTGTGGGATTATTACCTCCTCAAGTGGCCAATGTAATAACTGCTTAGGATGAGTTGCTGCCATGTGCGGACCAAAATGACGAACCCATATTTGGTGTATGATACTATATGCTGAGTGAGGCGGTATTCATTCTTTGGGAATGACCCACGTAGTCGGAGAGTCCATGGTGGATTGTCTTGAGCTGGCACATACAGTTATATACGAGACCGTAGTTGTTAATTCCATGGATTTGTATATTGCACATTTAATTTCCTTGCTAAGCTCGGTGGTTGAGCTTATCTTTATGTATACAATCTCTTTTAGATGCAGGAATGATTAATGTTGACCTTGGTGATGCGGACGCTAGTGATGATGACGTCCATGATGAAACATGCGAGTGTAATGATTGTGTCTACAGATAGACACAATGATCTCTTAATAAATAATTTTATTTAAATTTATTTTATTTGGATTTGGAGGCCTGTTGCCCAAGTGAATAATTTGGTTTTAAGAACTTATTACCTTATTACTATCTTTTACAATGGTTTGGGAATTATTATAATTTACCATTTGATATTCAGCTATTTATGGTTAGATATTTAGTTTCCGCTATACTATGGATCTGTAATCTTTTATTTTGTTGGTGTTGGATTTTATTATTTTGTTGTGATGGTAGGGTTTATGATTGACGTACTATATTTTGTGATCCTGGAAGGGGATTTTCAATGCCTTTAATTAGGTATGTAGAGATCTCATTACATTTCGTATTATCAATACGTCGAGAACGGGGTGTGACATGCTTTATGCTGAAATAAAGATTTTTTTCCAACCAGCCAATGGAGAAGCTTTCGAATTTATTAGAGGTAAACCTAAAAGAGTAAGAAGTTGTTTGTACCTACAATGCAAGCCTTTAAACTGTTGCGACAAGGCTGCATTGGTTACCTAGCATCTGTGATTGACAATATCGTAGAAATACCAACCATTGATCAAATTGATGTAGTAAATGAGTTTCTAGATGTGTTTCCTGAAAATTTACCTGGTTTACCTCCTAATCGTGAAATTGAGTTCATAGTCGATCTAGTTACAGGATCAGCTCCTGTGTCTAAAGCCCCCTGTAGGATGGTGCCCTCTGAGTTAAAGGAATTGAAAGTTCAACTCCAAGAACTGTTAAACAAGGGATTTATAAGACCAAGTATATACCCTTGGGGTGCACCAGTCTTGCTTGTCAAGAAGAAAGATGAAAGCATCCGATTGTGCATCGATTATCATGAGCTGAACAAATTTACTATCAAGAATCGATATCCTTTTCCCAAGATCAACAATTTGTTTGATCAGCTTCAAGGTGCTCATGTATTCTCCAAGATAGATCTCCGATCTGGATACTATCAACTGAAGATCAGAGAATGTGACCTTCTATAGATTGCTTTTAGGACTCAATGCAGACACTATGAGTTCTTAGTCATGTCTTTTAAGATAACTAATGAAATAACGTCATTTATGGAGCTCATGAACAGGGTGTTCCATGATTTCTTAAATCACTATGTGATTGTATTCATTGATGACATTCCTGTCTACTCAAAAAGTATGGAAGTTCATGTTGTACATCTTCGTCAAGCCTTGCAAAGACTTAGACAAGAGAAACTCTGCCAAGTTCAAGAAATGTGAGTTCTAATTGAGAGAAGTTACCTTTTTGGGTCATGTCATATCTACCAAAGGAATATCAGTGGATCCAAGCAAGGTCAATGCAATACTCAACTGGAAAGCTCTGAAGACAGCCACAGAAGTTAGAAGCTGTCTTATATTGATGGGATATTATCGAAGATTTATTGCTGACTTCTCAAGAATAGCCATTCCTCTGATGCAGCTTACGAAGAAGGAAACAAAATTTGCATGGTCAGAGAAGTGTGAAGCAGCATTCCAGCTACTGAAAGAGAAGTTGATATCTACTCTAGTTTTAACTATCCCATCTGGAGTAGAAGGCTTAGTAATGTATACTGATGCATCCAAATTAGGACTTGGTTACATCCTCATGCAAGAAGGCAAGGTAATCGCCTATGCCTCTAGACAATTGAAGGAGCAAGAAAAAAACTATCCAACTCATGATCTTGAGTTAGCCGCTATAGTATCTGCACTCAATACATGGAGACACTACTTGTACGGAGAGAAGTTTCAGATAATATCTGACCACAAGAGTCTCACTTACTTATTCAGTTAGAAGAATCTCAATATGAGACAAAGAAGATGGTTAAAGTTACTAAAGGATTACGATTGTGATATTCAATATCACCTAGCAAAAGCTAACGTATTAACTGATGACCTCATTAGAAAAGCCATAAGCAAAGAAAAAGCTAAGGCTAGCGACTATGTTTTATCTGAAGCTCAAATCATTCCTTCGCCCATAGCCGAAGACTCCATTGCTAGTGCTTGACTCGAAGAGTTTATTGAAGCCACTACTGCCACTCTAGGCGCCCTTTAAGTATAACCAACATTGTTGCAAGAGATTAAATCAGCAATAATATTGGACCATCACCTTGGTGCACTGAAGAGTAAACTCGTGAATGGAAAGCAAGACCCTGATTTCATTCTGAATAATGGAGTTATTTATCATCGTGGTAGATTATACATGTCAAAATCTATAGAAGACTTAAAGGAAAGGATTCTAATCGAAGGCCATTCATCCCCATACTCTATGCATCTTGGAAGTACAAAGATGTACCATGATTTGAAGAAGGAATTTTGGTGGAGAGGTTTGAAATCCAATGTGGCTCGATTTGTATATAAGTGTTTGACGTGTCAACAAGTGAGTGAAACATTAAAGACCATCTGGTAAACTACAATTGTTACTGGTACCAGAATAGAAGTGGGACAAAATTACCATGGACTTCGTCACATGGTTACCACTGACAGCACGCTCTATAGATGCAGTCTGGGTTATTGTGGATAGATTTACTAAAATTGCAAGATCATTGCAGTCTATCCTTAGTATTCCATGGATAAACTGGCTAGACTGTACATTGATCAAGTTATTTGCCTGTACAGTGTTCCAACTATCATTGTATCTGATCAGGACCCAAGATTCACATCCAAGTTTTGAAAAGGATTACAAAATGCCATGGGTACTCAACTGAAGTTTAGTACTACCTTTTATCCTCAAATGGATGGATAGTCTGAGAGAACGATCCAAATATTGGAAGATATGCTTAGAGCTTACACTCTAAATCTCAAAGGAAATTAAGATCAAAATCCCTCATTAATGGAGTTTAACTATAACAAAAGCTATCAGTCCATAATCAAGATGGCACCCTATAAAGCATTGTATGGAAGAAAATGTAAAACTCCCTTATATTGGAATGAAGTTAGTAAAAGAAAAATCCTTAGACAAAACATCATCCAAGAGACTTGCGAAATTATTGATTTGATAAGGGAAAGGATTAAAGCTGTTCAGTAGAGACAAAAGAGCTATGCAGACTTTCATCGCAAAGATCTTGAATTTAACGTAGGCAACAAAGTCTTCCTGAAAGTATCTCCATTCAAAGGAGTCTGAAGATTCGACAAAAAGGGGAAGCTATGTCATACCCCAATTCCGCACTATTCAGAATGGTGCAATGAACCACCAATAAATCAACGGTTCAACCAGGATCTCGAATAGGTTGTGTCCATTTGTTTAAACCATACACATCCACACAATAATCAGAGTAAATAAACAGTAGCAGAAGTCTTCAATATTAAATGAACTGAGAGTTTAAGGATGATAATATAAATAAATTATCCAATTATCTGTCATTGACTAAGACATAAAGTAAAGTAATTTAATCAATTACATCGTCTGTATAATTAAACCAAAAACTAATCGAAAACGCATGAGTTGCACTTGCATGACGAATCATGCGACTCCATCACAACTTCTGCATCCATCGCCGCCGCATGTCTATATATCGGAGCATTCATATAATCTTCCACGGTAGTACCTGCATCATCAACTAAGAATATTCGACGTCGAAAGGGTGAGCACACATCATGGCTCAGTAAGCAAACAAAACAATGCAACAAACATATGATGCATTCAATTCATATCTTTGGTCTGGTTCATAAGTTTGCAATGTGCAATAGAAAGGATAGCTGACCACCGCACCTCTATACATGAATGTGTGGAACCGCCCAATGGATCAAACACCATTGCCGCCCCCACATGCACCCACCATGGAATAGGGATAGAGCTAAAGTGCTTAGGACCACACTGCATCACACTTCCCATGATGCCCTACCCATACCAACACGTAAGCCCCTACTGGCGAGGGCTTACAAACTAGGCTCCAACTAACCAATCCTAATGTCAAACAGTGTATCCAAGGCCTCACCCCAGTATCCCTCAATATGTCTATAGAGATAGAGCTAAGGCCCCCAGCAGAGTCAGAGACTACACGGTCCGAGACCAACTCCCCTGATGCCCTACGACGTAATACTTCTACTAAAATAATGGCGATATGATGATGTTAGTGGACAAGACTTGAGTAAAGATAGAGCTAGAGTCTGGTGACAGGATGAACCACAGTGTCACGTCCTCCCCCTGATGCTCCACTCACATCAAGTACACTAACCACACACATACATTCACATGCCTATTCCTAGCATCATCATCATGTTATAAATAAATGGAATTAAATATGCATGAACAGTAATAACAGGAATAGTAGATGACATGTGATATGCACATTATAATCATACAAGCATAAAATCATTCATGGTATTGGACTCAATAAACAAAACAGTTTATTATTAGCCAGTAAGTTTACGTCTTGTTCCCTCACCATTGATTGCTAGTAGATCCTCGTTCAAGCTTTATAATTCACTTTTAAACCACTGGAAAGACCTAACAAGTCGATAGATCTTAATTAGAATTAATTCCAATATGTTTAAACAAATTGAAACTGTAGGGTCGCAAGTAGGGTAGCACCTGGGGTAGCAGTTTCTGTAACCACAAGGGTAGGGTCGTAGGGTAGGGTACCACCTAGGGTAGCCATTTCTGTGACCCCAGGGTGTAGGGTCGCAGGTGGGGTCGGATACCATTCGACCCTACGTGGGACCACACCGTCCCTGGGACTTCCCGAGGGCATGTGGTCGATCATGTGGTCTCCTAGGATCGAATATCATTCGACCCTACGTGTGACCACACGTGTTCTGAGTCGACCTTTCATTCTAAAGTCCATTCCTTCATATTTTAATCCTTTGGCTTACTATCATGGTCCATCCTATGATTGTTCTATGGCTCATAACTATAATTTATACACCATTCATTGTCCATAGCGATCTCTTCCATGAAATCTCTTGGAATTTATCCATGGATGGATGATTTAGGTTTCTCCTAATCCTATGTTCTTCATAAACTATTCTAGGCTCCCAATTCATGTAGGGATTTAGGTTCATACCTTGGGTTTGCTGAGATTCGGAGGTTTCTCTGAACTTCTTCTTCCATAGTCTTCTTCTTCAAGTTTCCTTCTCTTCCTTCTCTTCTCTTTCTCTCACTTTCAATTAGGGTTCTAAAGGAGTGAAAGAGGCTAAGGGACGTCCTATTTATAGAGGAAAACCCTCCATAATAAGTCCCAATGAGTTTAGGAAAGACCCCCTTTTAATCAGGAAGCTTTCTTAATTTTCAGATTTTGTCTGTTCTCGTAGGGTAGGATGTAGGGTCGCAGAATCCGTTGACCCTACGTCTTTTTAGTCATGCGACCCCATGACTAAAAAGTCATGGGTTGGACTCTTTTGAGGTGGGGTCGATCATACCTATTTAGAAATGCGACCCTACCCTCATATTTGACTATTTTTGAGTTAGACTTCATAACTGGTCTTGTGGTTTCTTCACGCACTTGGTCCACTTGGCTCGACCATGATAGGTAAACCTGGTACAAGGTGGTAAGACCGGTTAGTTCGATATGGGTCTTACAACTCCCCCACTCTTATTAGAAATTTTGTCCTCAAAATTTGCACATACCTTCCGAGTCGAAAAGGTGAGGATATTACTTCCACATAGCATTCTCTTATTCCCATGTGATCTCATCTATATCTCGGCTCCTCCAGGTGACCTTAACATAGTATATGTCACAATTGCATAAACGTTTAACCTTTCGGCTGGTGATTTCAGTTGGTGCTACTTCGAATGTCAACTCATTAGTTAGATCTGGTGGATCCGCTGTCAAAACATGTGTTGGATCTCTAACATACTTCTTCAATAATGAGATATGAAATACATCATGTACACTTGACATCGATGGTGGTAGTGCTAACTGATAAGGCACTTTTCCTCGTTTAGCTAGAATCTCATATGGCCCAACATATCTCGTACTTAGCTTCTCTTTCTGTCCAAATCATTTTAAAGCCCGCATAGGTGATACTTTCAATAATACCTTATCACCTACGAAAAATTCAAGGTCTTGACGTCGAGTATCTGCATACTGTTTCTGACGATTCTGAGTTATTCTAACTCTTTCCTTGATAATGTCGACTACTCGACAAGTCTCTTCAACAAACTCTGGTCTAATGATGCTCCGTTCTCCAATTTCATTCAAAAACAGAGGAGTTCGACACTTCTTACCATACAGTGCTTCATAGGGTGACATCTGTATAGTAGTCTGATAGCTGTTGTTATAAGCGAACTCGATCAATGGTAGTTTTTCATCCCATGATCCTTTAAAATCAATTACACATGCTCGAACCATGACTTCTAAGATCTGAATAGTACGCCCCGACTGCCCGTCTGTCTGAGGATGGAATGCAGTACTAAACTTCAACGTTGTACCCATAGCCTTCTGTAATCCTTCTCAAAACTTTAAAGTAAAGCGTGGGTCTCTATCGGACACAATGCTTTCAGGAATACCATGTAATCTGACAATATTATCCACATATATCTTGGCTAACCACTCTAGGGTATACTGTGGTCATATAGCTATAAAGCGAGTTGTCTTAGTCAGATGATCTAAAATCACCCAGACCGCGTCAACTACTCGAAGAGTCAATGGTAACCCGGTGACGAAGTCCATAGTGATGCAGTCCCATTTCCATGCTGGTTCTGGCAGCGACTGCAATAGTCCTGCAGGTCTTTGCCGTTCAGCCTTTACCCTCTGACAATTTAGGCATTGAGACACATATTTAGCTACATCTGCTTTCATTCCTCTCCACCAATATAATTTCTTTAAATCATGATACATCTTTGTACTTCCAGGATGTACCGAATAAGAGATGGTGTGAGCTTCCTTCATTAGTCTATGTCTAATGTTCAAGTTTTCCATTTCAGGAACACACACTCTTCCTTTGTACTTCAGTACCTTTTCATCATCCAAGGTGAACTCAGGAATAGTCCTACATTTTTCAATGTCTTCTTGTACCATTCTCAGATAAGGGTCTGATTTAAGAGCAGCCTTCACTTCATCTATTATGTCAGGTACAATCTTCAATGTGGCAAACATATTTGAAAACTAATGAATAAACCCTTGGTTGGTTGATCCACCCAGTGCATCTATCACGAACTGCTCATTACCATGATTAAATACTTTTCCTGTAGCACACATTGCTGCAGTTGTGTTAATCTCTCCTTGGGATTTTATCATTGCTTTTCTGCTTAGCGCATCAGCAACTACATTAGCCTTTCCTGGATGATACTGGATATCAAAATCATATTCCTTCAATAATTTCAGCCATCTTCTTTGTCTCATGTTCAACTCCTTCTGATTAAAAAGATAAGTGAGACTCTTATGATCTGATTTAATCTGAAATTTCTCTCCATACAAATAATGTCTCCATATCTTGACAGCATGTAATACTGCTACTAATTCCAAGTCATGAGTGGGATAGTTCTTCTCATGTGTCTTTATTTGTCTTGAGGCATACGCAACTACTTGTTCTCCTTGCATAAGTACACATCCTAAACCCAATCCAGACGCATCAATGTATAAGGTAAATGGTTGTCCTGGAATAGGAATAGTCAAGATGGGAGCAGATATCAATCTAGCCTTCAATGTTTGAAAACTATTCTCACATTTGTCGGTCCAAACAAACTTTTCTCCTTTCTTAGTCAAACTGGTGAGAGGTACGATAATTCTGGAGTAGTCTTCCATGAATCGCCGATAATACCCAACTAGACCTAGGAAACTTTTAATTTTTGCAACACTCTTTGGTGCTTTCCATTTCACAATGGCTTCAATCTTGCTAGGATCCACTTTAATTCCTTTAGCGGATACCACATGGCCTAAGAAAGCGACCTCATTTAGCCAAAACTCACACTTTGTAAATTTGGCATAAAGCTTCTCTTTCCTTAGTCGCTGCAGAGCGGCTCTTAGATTCATGACATGAGTTTCCTTGTCCTTGGAGTAGACCAATATATCATCAATAAATACGATGACCGACGTATCCAACATATCATGGAATACCCGATTCATGAGTTCCATAAAAGTTGAGACTGCGTTAGTCAATCCAAAAGACATGACTAAAAATTCATAATGTCCATATCTTGTTCTGAAAGTTGTCTTTGGAATATCACCATCCTTAATCTTCAACTGATGGTATCCTGACCGAAGATCGATCTTGGAGAACACCTTGGCACCTTGCAACTGATCGAACAAGTTATCGATCCGAGGCAATGGGTACCAATTCTTGATTGTAAGTTTATTCAATTCCCGGTAGTCTATACACAGTTGAACGCTACCGTCCTTCTTCTTTACAAACAATACTGGTGCTCCCCATGGTGATATGCTACGTCTGATATAACCCTTGTCCAGTAATTCCTGTAACTGTACCTTTAATTCCTTCAGTTCAGTAGGAGTCATTCAATAGGGTGCTTTAGATACTGGCGCGGCTCCTGGTATAAGGTCTATAACGAACTCTGTCGTTCGGTCGGGTGGTAGTCCTAGTAGTTCTTCAGAAAATACATCTGGAAAGACACGTACAACATCAATATCCTCCATTTGTGGTGCTTCCTTGGTGAGATCAACCACGGATACTAAATACCCAACTCCTCCTTTCTCAAGGCATTTTCTAGCCTTTAATGCAGAGAGGATGAGTTTCCATTTACGGGGAAGTTTGGTTTTCGTAAAACTAAACTCTGCTCCTTCCTTGTCTTTAAATGTCAGCTTCTTTTCTGAATACAATAGGTTTACAGAATGCCGAGCTAACCAATCCATACCCAAGATAACGTCAAAGTCTGCCATCTCGAATTGAATCAAGGTTGCATCCAAGGTCTTCTCGCTGATAATAACTGGACATGGTCCATAACCTTTTTCTAATTCCACTTCTAATCTCATAGGTGATCATACAAGCAGTTTGTAGTCTAAAGATTTGAGGGGTAGATTCAGCTTCTTTCCAAATGTCACAAATATAAAAGAATGAGTAGCTCCAGAATCAAAGAGTACTCTAGAGGGTATGCCATTAATAGGTATGATACCTGTGATTTATTTTAATTTAGTCTACATGCTCACATAATGTAACACAAAATGAAAAGTTCAGGTCATACCTGTGACCACATCAGGCGATGCGACAGCATCCTCAGATGTAACAGCATAAACCTTTCCTTGCTATAGTTGCTTTCTGGGCTTAGGACACTCCCTTGAATAATGTCCTATTTGGTTGCAGTTAAAGCATTTTACTCCTTCGTTATTTTGCTTTTGTTGCGGTTGAGTGGAGTAGTCTTGGCTACAGCATTAAAGCCTTGAGTACGTAAGGGTTTGAATGTCCTTGTATTCCCTCGGTTGTATGAATTTCCGTTTGGCCTTTTAATACCCCTATTTTGAGCAAAGTAGCTCTCCTTTTGGCTCAACTCTATCACTCAAGCAATCTGTACTGCTTCGTTGTAGACTGTCTTTTCCAATCCTATAACATGCTCACAGATGCTTCCCCTGAGTCCCATGATGAACCTTCGGGTCTTCATATTTTCCTCTTGCATGCTAGCGGGTGCAAAGAAGAGCAGCTCTTCATAACGTTGTTGGTATGCATCCACAGTCATTTGCCCCTGATATAAACTCAGGAACTCTCTCTCCATAGTATCTCTGAAACTTCTGGGGAAGTACTTTTCAAAGAATGCCTCTTTATAGATAGTCCAGGTCAATTGGGCGTGCTTGGTTAACAGATAAGTCCGTGTGGACTTCCACCAGTGGTGTGCATCACCTTTCAGCATGAATGTTGCACACAGTATTTTCTCCTCCTCTTTAACTGTCATTATCATGAAATTCCTTTCCATCTCATCGATCCAATGTGCTAGCCACAAAGGATCAGCTGGTTTACCATTATATTCTTTGGGCTTCATCTTCAGAAAATGCTCGATCAGTCAGGAGTGGTCCAACTAATACTGAGCATAGGCCCCATACATAAGTGGTTGGTACTAGTAACTGCCTTGAGCTACCTCAGGATTCTACACTGGAGCCTGCATAACTGGCTTTTGAGGTACGTGGGGCCCCATGTTGCTTCCCCCTGGTACTGTGCTAGCTTGTCCTGCTGGCATAGGTGTCGTACGTGCAGCTGGAAAAGTCATTCTTATAGCAGCTTGCATATTGGCTTGCACCTGCTGTATTTGTTGCAGCTGTTATGCCAAGTTCATTTCAGCTGTAGCCAAATCTGTAGGTGGGGCTGGCAAGTTTGTAGGATTTTTCTGGCCATTAGCTATTGGTGGTGCCATAATCAGATTCTCTTATGCTTCAGGATTTACGTGGCTGTCTTCCTCCACAGGTGGTGGTGGTGGAATTGGATTACGGCCTCGTCTGGTCACTCTTCGCCCAGCCATTTCCTGTTTTAGTGGTGGTAGTGTCTGAAAACAATCATAGAACATGTGAAGCAATCAATATAAGTTGTTCCCAAGTCAAAATCCAACTAATCAATATAAATTTCTAATTTTTCAAGTCATTTATTGAAAATACTGAATTTTCCATCGTAGGGTCGATGGTAGTGTCGCTCCTTATGCGACCCTAGGGTATGCGACCCTAAGAACACTGTCAGCTCACTGAGAGCCTAGGGTCGATGGTAGGGTCGGTATATGTCCGACCCTAGGTCCGACCCATGGTGTCTGTCAGAACACCGAGAGCCTAGGGTCGATGGTAGGGTCGGTCATAGGGTCGCACATTTTGTCGAAATTTTGCGACCCTACGATCCAAAATTAGGTTTTTAAACCTGATTTTGGATTCATTTCCTATTCTTCTCTTTTCCTTCCAACTCAACTCGCTTCCCCTAAGTTGCTACAGTATCGACCCCTAGTGTTTGGTGATCATTTCTTCTGTTTGTGACTTTCGCTCCTTCCCTTCAGGTATGCTCTCTACTGTTCCTCATTTTTAAGCTTTCAAAACTAGGTTTTTCCTCCATTTATATCGTTTTCTTCAAATTAAACTTTTTCTAACCGTAAAAAATTTGATTTTTATTGGAGCTTTTGCTATTGGCTACCCAATGGATGAAAGCCCTCAAAAATATTTGAGTTTTATCGGTTGGTTATCGAGAAACTTGAAATTTTCCATTTTTGACCTAATTTTTGAGATTTTTCCAAATTATTGAAATTTCTTCAAATTCGATCTTCCTAGATTAAATTTCTAACTGTATGAGCTTTGCAGGATGGTTTGGAACATATGTAAGTCCTCCTGCCCAGTTGTTTGGGTGAAAGTGAGGCTTTTGGCCAAATCATTGCCGTTATAATGCCTAAATTTTGAGTTTTTCTTCTTATCTAATATCTTGTTTGTTTCTCTGTGTCTTGGTAAATAGTATGGTTCATACCAAGGTTCCTAGGGCTCATGATCCTGTTCGTTTCCACTCCAACGAGCCAAAGGCTCGGTATGCTCGCTATGAGCGTAAGAAAGTAAAAGGGGGTCGCTCTGTAAACTTGGCTAGTCTAGCCTTGTTTAACGTAGAGGGTGCCTTTGGTGACATGTGCTAGCTTCATGTGATTACCTATGAGGCTTGTACCTGTCCTGCTTTGGTGAAGCAGTTCTATTGCAACCTCCAGGTAGTGGGGGGATCACAATGATACAGAGAGGGGTAGGGAGCTCAGGATTACCAGCGATGTAAAAGGGGTGGAAGTTTCATTTAACTGCCAACAATTGGCTGATCTTCTAGGCATATCAAATGACGGCCCTTTAGTGTACTATGCCCCTAAGGAACCCCAGTTCCTATCCTTGGCAATGCGTGCTGAGATTGATAGTCATCTCCTTAGAGGTAATCGCTGGGAGATAAAAGCGATCAACCTACGGCCAGAGCCTCGGGTGTACAGCAAGATCATCCAGTACAACCTGATCCCCCAAAGTGGCCACTATGATAGGATTTCTCAGTTGACCCAGTATGTTCTGTACTGCATTTGCACTAGGCATCCTGTCTGCCTTCCTTATATCATCATCAGGACTATGATCTGTGCTATGCTACCTGGTCAGCTGGGCAACCTACCCTACAGACATATGATCACTACTCTACTCACATGCCTACACGTCGACTTACTGGATGAAAGGATTCATGAGGATACCTTCTCTTCTGACCATGATTGGGAGGCCATCTGCAGGATGGGTATGCGAGATGCTCAGGTCAGTGATGATGAGAGGAATGCTCTGGTGCATCCTCGTACTCTGGTAGAGATAGCAGACACTGAGGCGACAGCAGCAGCAGCAGCAGTAGGGGTCCATGGGGGTGATGCTGAGGACGATGGTCGTATGTATATGGATGTAGGCGCCATACCTCCTCCATCACCACTACATTCTACTGGAGCTAGTCCATCTCGGGCTCCTTCACACACTGCTGGTCATTTACGCCCGTTATCTGATGATATGATGGGACTACTACGTGAGATTAGAGAGGCTCAGCGCGTGACTGATTTGAGAGTAGGAGAGCTTCTAGATGCTCAGCGCGCGACTGATGGGAGAGTAGGTGAGCTTCTAGATGCTCAACGTGCATCTGATCAGCGGATGGCCGAGTTGACAGCTAGTCTCCAGACGACCCAGACTCAGGTAGCCTGGTTGACTAGAGTGTATGCTGAGGACTACGATAGAGATCGCGAGGCACCTCCTCCTCCAGCACCTCCAGCTCCATGATGTACCTTTTCTTTTATTTTTCCTTGTACGACAGAGTAACTGTCTGGATTGTGAACCGTACTCTGATTTGGATATTTATATATATATATATATATATATATACGTTGCTTTTTACTCGAGTGTATATGAAACTTGTTTCTCCTTTTATATATGTATTATTCTCTTTCTTAATTTTGTCTCAAACAACACAGGTGCTTATGTTGTGTTATTATTACAGCTTTTTAAATTTTATCCTAACTCAGTTCATGAACTTTTATGGAAGTATACTGGTTTAATAAACAGGGCCTGAGAGCTCTGATACCAAGTTGTCACACCCCAATTCAGCACTATTCCGAATGGTGTGATGAGCCGGCAATAAACCAACGATTCAATCAGGATCTCGAATAGGCAGTGTTCGTTTGCTTAAACCAAACACATCCACACAATAATCAGAGTAAATAAACAGTAACGGAAGTCTTTAATATTAAATGAACTAAGAGTCTAAGGATGATAATACAAATAAATTATCCAATTATCTTTCATTGACTAAGACATAAAGTAAAGTAATTTAATCAATTACATCGTCTGTATAATTAAATTAAAAACTAATAAAAAACGCATGAGTTGCACTCGCATGACGAATCATGCGACTACATCACAACTTCTGCATCCATCGCCATCGCATGTCCATATATCAGAGTATTCATATAATCTTCCACGGTAGTTCCTGCATCATCAACTAAAAATATTCGATGTCGAAAGGGTAAGCACACATCACGGCTTAGTGAGTAAACAAAATAATGCAACAAACATATGCATGAATTCAATTCATATCTTTGGTCTGGTTCATTAGTTTGTAATGTGCAATAGAATGGATAGGTGGTCGCTGCACCTCTATACACGAATGTGTGGAACCGCCCAATGGATCAAACACCATTGTCGTCCCACATGCACCCACCATGGAATAGGGATAGAGCTAAAGTGCTTAGGACCGCACCGCATCACACTTCCCCTGATGCCCTACCCATACCAACACGTATGTCCCTACTAGCGAGGGCTTGCAAACTGGGCTCACAACTAACCAATCCTAATGTCAAACAGCGTATCCAAAGCCTCACCCCAGCATCCCTCAATACATCCATAGAGATAGAGCTAAGGCCCCCCGACAAAGTCAGAGACTACACAGTCTGAGACCCCCTCCCCTGATGTCCTACGACGTAATAGTTTTACTAAAGTAATGGCAATACGACGATGTTAGTGGACAAGACTTGAGTAAAGATAGAGCTAGAGTCTGGTGAGTAGGATGAATCACAGTGTCACGTCCTCCCCCTGATGCACCACTCGCATCAAGTATACTAACCACACACATACATTCACATGCCTATTCCTAGCATCATCATCATCATCATGTTATAAATAAATGGAATTAAATATGCATGAACAGTAATAACAGGAATAGTGGATGACATGTGATATGCATGCACATTACAATCATACAAGCATAGAATCATTCATGGTATTGGACTCAATAAATAAAATAGTTTATTATTAGCCAATTAGTTTAGGTCTTGTTCCCTCACCTTTGATTGCTAGTAGATCCTCGTTCAAGCTTTATAATTTACTTTTAAACCACTGGAAAGACATAACAAGTCGATAGATTTTAATTAAAATTAATTCCAATATGTTTAAACTAACTGAAACTGTAGGGTCGCAGGTGGGGTAGCACCTGGGGTAGCAATTTCTGCGACCACAGGGGTAGGGTCGCAGGGTAGGGTAGCACCTAGGGTAGCAGTTTCTGCGACCCCAGGGTATAGGGTCGCAGGTGGGGTAGGATACCATTCCACCCTACGTGCGACCACACCCTCACTGGGACTTCCCGAGGGCATGTGGTCGATCATGTGGTCTCCTAGGGTCGAATATCATTCAACCCTACGTGTGACCACACGTGTTCTGAGCCGACCTTTCATTCTAAAGTTCATTCCTTCATGTTTGAATCCTTTGGCTTACTATGATGGTCCATCCTATGATTGTTCTGTGGCTCATAACTACAATTTATACACCATTCATTGTCCATAGCGATCTCTTCCATGAAATCTTTTGGAATTTGTCCATGGATGGATGATTTTGGTTTCTCCTAATCCTATGTTCTTCATAAACTATTCTAGGCTCCCAATTCATGTAGGGATTTAGGTTCATACCTTGGGTTTGCTGAGATTTAGAGGTTTCTCTGAACATCTTCTTCCTTAGTCTTCTTCTTCATGTTTCCTTCTCTTCCTTCTCTTCTCTTTCTCTCACTTTCAATTAGGGTTCTAAAGGAGTGAAAGAGGCTAAGGGACGTCCTATTTATAGAGGAAAACCCTCCATAATAAGTCCCAATGAGTTTAGGAAAGACCCCCTTTGAATTAGGAAGGTTTCCTAATTTTCAGATTCTGTCTGTTCTCGTAGGGTCGGATGTAGGGTCGCACAATCCGTCGACCCTATGTCTTTTTAGTCATGCGACCCCACGACTAAAAAGTCATGGGTTGGACTCTTTTGAGGTGGGATCGATCACACCTATTTAGGCATGCGACCCTACCCTCATATTTGACTGTTTTTGAGTTAGACTTCATACCTGATCTTGTGGTTTCTTCACGCACTTGGTCCACTTGGCTCGACCATGATAGATAAACCTGGTACAAGGTGGTAAGACCGGTTAGTTCGATACGGGTCTTACAAGCTAAGTCCAAGATGTATAGGACCATATGAGAAACTTAGCCAAAGTGGAGGTGTAGCATACCAACTAGCTCTACCTCCCTTACTTGCTGGTGTTCATGATGTGATCCATGTGTCGACGCTGAAAAAACATCACTGACCCTTTCGTGTGCTAAACTCAGAACTTCTTGTGATGGATACAGACCTGACTTATGAAGTAAAACTGCTAGTAATCCTAGATAAGAAGGTTCATCAATTGAGAAATCGATCCATTGCCTACATCAAGGTACAATGGAGGAACCATCCCAAAGATGAAGCACCATGGGAGAGGGAAGATGAATTCCGTGAGAAATACCTTCACTTGTTCAAGGAACAAGGTAAGACAATTTCGAGGATGAAAATAATTTTAGTGAGGGTGAATTGTGAAACCCGCATCAAAAAATATGGGCTAATTTTAAAAAAATATTTCTCACATAATGGATTCTCCAGCCGACTAGCCTAGCATCCATATCATCAATGAAAAGTATGGAACTCTAGGTAAGAGTTAAAATCCTTTTTCTTTTAACGTAAAAATTTTGTTTGGGAAGAATCAGTCAAACCAACCTTAACTTGGCCATCTTGAATCAATTCAGGATAGGCGGTCGACCAAGGAGGTCGATGAAATGAGGCTGATCGACTACCCCTACTATCATCAACCGCTAATGTCCAGAATTGGGCTAGTTCGAGTCTAACATAATTGGGCTTGATTCCAACTGGTTCCTAATCACCCATGAACATCCTAAATCATGAGGGACCTACTTTCGAAGGTGTTGGAGTGTCAATTGATAACCTCTAAGCCTCTTTTATCACACTTATACTAGGAATAGGACTCTCAAGAGAAGAGTTGCAGTGCAACTCTAACTCTTGTATAAACTCCCTATTATAAAGTCTCTAAGAATCCTAATTGAGAACATTAGAACCTTTACACATTTTGGGAGAGAGAGAGACTGTGGATTGGAACAAGGTTGAAGGAAGAAGAAGAGGAAGAACTACCATTGAAGGTCCTCCCTCAAGCTTCTTGCTACAACGACTTTTAGCATAAGCATTAAGGTAATCTTGAAACCATTTTTACCTTACTTAGAACGAACCCTTGATGATCTTATGAGGTAAAACCCAACCTCTGATCATGTGGGAATAAGATTCTAGAAGACCCTTAATGGATATTAAGTAGAATTGTTCAATTATGCTTATAATGGATAAGCTGATATAAGTATTCAATATAGGACCCTACGATGATTTATAACATTGAAATATGATTGGGAAGTGGCCATTAATATAGTACAGACCCTTAGAATCCCTCTGAGATAGCCCTCGACCTATTGAATTCAGTTCGAGCTCACTAGTACGAGGCAGGCGACAAAGACGATCTACTAAATTGACTTGATCGACCGCCTCTGCTGTCATCGACCACCTGGTCTATAGAGAGGTGTATTCTTGATATTTTTAATCCCAATTGACTAATTGGACTATGTTTGCCATCCCACACCTCACGAATGACATAATAGATATGTTGGAATAATTGGTTTGATTAGAATGTACTCCCAAGTGTGTAAGCACGTATGGTTGCAAAGCTGACATTTATCGTCGTGAATCATACATGCATAAAACCTATGGGAATAGGATTCTTTCCTATCCAATGATTTAAACCCATCATAAAACACCTGTAGAAGTGACCCTATAGAGTTGTAAGCCTCTGAAATCCATTTACGCCAAAGATCTAACCGGTTGAAAAAACTAAGTTGATCGACCACCATAGCTAAATCGACCACCTCCATTAACCACTTATTAACCGCAAGCCTATTTTGGTTGAATTGTCAATGAAGGACTTTGAGACTTAACCAAGTGACCCTAAGACATATTCCTAAGACTAATGAGGATACCCTCGACCAAGTAGAAGAAAGACAAAACAATCATAGATAATAACCATGTGCCAATTGTAATAGGTAAGCCGACGTAAGAAAGCAAGGGAAGGGACTCTGTCTACAACAAAGTAAGGATTAGCTCACCAGATACAGGTGAGGAATTAGCATTGTTTTGTTTTCTTATTTTCTGTGCACATGTGCTTGCTACATGTTTGGATTACTGTATGATAACATGTCATCTAATAATTGTGATAATTGTTCATGCATTTGCATATTATAACTCTATTTGGAATTGGCAGATTATGGATTGTTTGATAACATGTGGAGGTTTCATAACATGATTCTTTGCCATTAGCTTGTGTCCTAGTAGATCTAAATTGTAAGACCCGCACTCTACTAACCCGATCTTACCATGTCGTATCAGGTCTTCCTATCATGGTCGGACCAAGTGGACCAAGTGCGTGAAGGAACCACAAGGCTAAATACATAATTCGAACCAAAATAAGCTAATTAAGAGTGTATGATCACATACCTAAGCAGGTTTGGTCGATCACACCTTAAAAAATTGAGACCACTCCATTCTGGGACGTGTGGTCGCATATTTGGGAAGTGTGGTCAACAGATTCTGCGACCCCATGTGCGACCACATGATGTCATGATTGACTCTGAGTTTTGGAAACTTTTCAAAACTTTAGGATTTCTTTCCCATTAGATTGGGACCCTATATAGAGAGTTTCTCTCTACATTAAGGACGTCCCATAGTCTCTCCTACTCTTTTTTAGAACCCAAATAGAAAGAGAGAGAGAGAGAGAGAGAAGGAGACTTGAAGAGGAAGGCTAAGAGGAAGAATTGTAGAAAAGGCTCTGGTTTTCTAACAAGCTAAGGTATGGAACCTCTCTCTATAGTAGTAGAACACCTAGCATAAGATTTTCCACCATATTTGAGATGTTGAGTCAAGGTAGGATCTCAACCATGAGACCCATGGATAAAAACTCAAAAGAGATCCATGAAGAGTAGGTTAGGGTAAAGAACTGTGTAAAAGGATGAATTTAAGGCCATAGATCAATCATAGGAAGGACCCTAATGATAAACCAAGGAATCTGATCATGAAGGGATTGGACTGAGAGTGAAAATCGACCAAAACTCGTATGGTCGCAACTATGGTCGACTACATGAAGCACACATGATCGACCACAAGTATCAACCATACACCCAGTGGTCACAAAAATTGAAACCACAAGTGCAGCTACACCTACGACTACTCGGTTTGTTTGATTCTAGGTTAGACTTTTGACTAATGTAATTGATGAACTTGAACTCTAACTTAGAATCCATAAACTTCTTAGATTTCCAAGGGGTTCAAGAGTGATTTATGAAGCTTGGAGAAGATCGAACGTCATTAAAGGTGAGGGAACAAGACCTAAACTAATTGGCTAATAACAAGCCATTTTATATTATTGATTCCAATGCTTTGATTCTATACTTATTTGCTTGTAATGTGCATCTCACATGTCATCCAATATTCATGTTATTACTGCTCATGCATATTTATTTATGTCTATTTATACCATGATGATGATGATGATGCTAGGAATAGGCATGTGATTATGTGTTTATGGTTAGTGTGTTGAATGCGAGTGGAGCTTTAGGGGGAGGACGTGGCATTGTGGTTCAGCCTGGTCACCAGACTCTAGCTCTATCTTTACTCAAGTCTTGCCCACTAACATCATCGTATCGCCATTACCTTAGCAGAATTATTATATCATAGCGCATCAGGGGAGGTGGTCTCAGACCATGTGGTCTTTGACTCTGTCGGGGGGCCTTAGCTCTATCTCTATGGACTTATTGAGGGATATTAGGGTGAGGCCTTGGATATACTGGATGACATTAGGATTGATTAGTTGTGAGCTCAGTTTACAAACCCTCGCCAATAGGGGCTTACGTGTTGGTATGGGTAGGGCATCAAGGGAGGTGTTGGCGGTGTGTGATCCAGACACTTTAGCTCTATCTCCATTCCATGGTGGTGCATGTAGAGCGATAATGGTGTTTAATCCATTGGGCGAATTCACACACACGTGTATAGAGGTACGGGGGCCACCAAACCTTTCTATAGCACATTACAAACTTAAAAATCAGACCAAAGATATAAATTGAATGCATGCATATGTTTGCGCATTATTTTGTTTGCTTACTGAGCCATGATGTGTGCTCACCCTTTCGAAGTTGAATATTTTTAGTTGTTGATGCAGGTCTTACTGTTGAAGAATACATGACCGCGTTGACGTATGGACACGTAGCAGCGATGGACGTGGAAGCTATGGAATAAGTGCATGATCTGTCATGCGAGTGCGATCAATGTGTCTTTGACTAGTTTAGTTTTTTGAAACATGTAATTGGATATTTTATTTTATTGTTTTGAGTTATTGGAGAATAATTGGATTTACTTATTTACTATCTCTGTTAAATTCTCAGTTCATTATGATTAAAGACTTCTGCTATTATTTATTTACTCTGATTATGCTTGTGGAATGTGTCTGATTTAATTGGATGGGTACAACCTATACGAGATCCAGGTTGAATCGTTGGTTTCCATGATGGTTCATTACACCACAGGTTAGTCCAGAATTGGGGTGTGACATAAATAGCTGAAATGGGATGGTTTATCTTGGTTCATTAAGCTATGATATGGGTACTTGTATTAGTAATATTCTTGGTTTAGGTTTCAATATCCCGTGATAGACAACCCTTACCAATAGGGGTTTAGGTATTGGCATAGGCTTATTGTGGACTAGTCATGGTTCAGACTCTTTTGCAGCTGGAGCAAGGTTTCGAATATGATTGGGAGTCAGCCTCTAGTGTCTTAGGAGAGACTTAGGGATGAGTCTGTTCTATGTGCTTCCCCATCAGGGATTGGGCGGTGTATACCCAATAAAGTGGTTAAGGCATAGAATAAGATTCCAGGATGAAGCTATAATGGGGGAATGCTGATATGATGCCAAGATGGTGTGTTCTTGGGTTGTATCTTCATTCTTTGGGTAATATTTTACATGAGGAATGGTCAAGTGTGTTTCATTTACCTCACCCGTGATTGAGTATTCGTCATCAGTATTTAGGTGCGATGCTACTTGTGCAAGCCTATTTACATTCCATTAATCTTAATATTTTATCCATGCATTGTGTGCTTATGTGTGCTAATTTCTCACTAAGTGTGTGGTTTTGCTCACCCTTGTACATACACATTTTTTTAGATTGTTTTGTAGATAAATTAGCTGATAATGATATTTTTGAAGATAAAGAACCTGAAGATGATTCGCATGATCCTTCATGTGAATGTGATGATTGTCTTTATGGTTAGAAGACAATGTCTCTAAAAAAGAGAAGACATCTCTATCTAAGAGACAAGATTATTAAATTTACTTAGGAATTTAGTTTTGTTATTTATTTTGTTCTGGGCATTATTTGACCCATGAGATTTTTATTTAAGTATTCAGTACTTGGTATTTTATTTTATGTCTTGGTTTGAAAACGGATAACCTTTATTACAATTATCTAATACAATTAGATTTGGTTTATGGTTCCTAGTATTGATTTTTTTTTCTATTATATGATTTATGCTCTATGATTCTCGTAATCTATGTTGTGATTAACGGAAGAATTGTGATATGTGACTGTGAATGGATTCTAGTGTGGTAGTACTTGCATTGCGAGGAAACCATGGTCATACCAAAATGCTAGGGTTTTAGGGTGTGACACTTCATCTTCAAAAATTGCTCTACTATCTTGGTGAGGTCATTCTGCCATGGAGCAGTCATTCCATACATTTGTGGCTGATATGGATATCCGCCCTGGTACTATCCTAGTGTGTTTGTCACCAGGATCTGTTGGTGTTGTTGTTGAGCCACTGGGATGGTATTACTGCCAACAGGTATCGTATTATTTTGGCCTTAGGGTATTGGTGTAGTGTTGACAGTTGTAGGCATGACTATGCCCAATGCAGCTCGCAGCTCTAATAATTCTCATTGTTGTTCTTGTACTTGATGGACCAAGTTGGTTACAACCGTGGCCATATCTCCTAGAGGTGGTCCAGGTAAAGGGTTTTGTATGGCCTGGACGGTTGCCCCTTGGTTCCTCTCTATTTGATTGTCATTGCTTAGTGTCTACTCAGTCCGATTGTTAGTCCTAGTCCCTGTCTCATTTGGGGGTGGAATCGAGGTACAAGAATTTCGGCTGCCTCTACAGGTGCGGCCTACCATTTTAGTCTAATAGTACCTAGAGGATCTGTAAAAAAACAAGACCAATATGTATGAGACAATGTACAAAACAAGTCGATAATATACAGTGTTAGTCCCATACGATGCATGCTAAACAAAATCCCAACTTGAATTGAGCAGCAAAAATTTTCTAGACAAAATACTCATCAGAAAAATTTGTCCAGTGGCACTTGTCCGGTTGCAGGTTTGGGATACCTTGTCCCACTGGTCATCCCAACGGACACATTCGGGATGTTTTGGAAATTTATCCAATCAGACTGTCAAGTGTGGCTCGACTGTAGGATTCTCCCACTGGTTATCCCACTGGACATCATATCCGAGAGGGTCAAAGTTTGTCCTATCGCTTGTTTGATGGCACATGGAAATTGAAAAGTCCGCTTGGACAAGCAAAAAATTGCTTTTAAACATGCGATTTGAGTCATTTTTCTCATTTCTTCTCATTGGTTTTCCATTCGGTTGAGACTCCACTTGGCTCCAGTGCATTCCTAAGATCCCTCTGGACATCGAACAACTATTTCCCTCCGGTCAAAGTCTTCATTCCCCTTCCAAAGGTAAGTCTCTCCTTCCTAACCTCTCTTTTGGGAAATTTCTAGGAATTCTATGCCCATTTTCTAGTTTTTCTTTGATTAAGAAATTTCCAACCATAGGAAACTTTATTTCTTGGTTTAGGATCAATGTTGGGGCCTTAATGAACAAAAGCCCTCAATCAATTTGGGGTTTTATTGGTGGTTACATTGAAAACTCCAAAATTTTAAATTTTGACCTAAGTTTTAGGGGAAAATCCCAAATTTTCAAATTTTATTGCTTTTACCCGAAATTGACCATGCTTATCTAAAGGCTTGGCTCTACATGATGGTTTGTAACCCATGTAAGTCCTCCTGCTCTCGTTTTTATGCAAGTTCTAAGGTTTTGTCTAATTTACATCGTTATGCTGTCAAAATTTCTAAAATTTTGACTAACTTGTGTTTGTTTTGCTTGGATTTGTAGGTTTAAACATGTCTAGACATAGAGTGGCGGCCAAGAAAGTGGCGTCTGGTTCTCATGGTCCACCACCACCCACTTGGCTATTTGATGGGTTTCATTTTCTTTCGATAGAGGCGGAGGCACAGTACCCATGGTACCATGACAAGAGTGTGGAGGTTGGCCACTATGTGAACCTACAGCAGTTACACAAGTTTAATGTGGAGGTAGCGTTTGGCGTTTTGGGTTGGCTGCCAATGATCCAGTATAATGCAGCCATGTGCCCTAACTTAGTGAGGCAGTTTTACTACAACCTATAGTTGGAGGGTAATCCCATCGATTTTGCTCGGGGTAGAGAGTGCTCATCACCAGCAGGGTAAAGGGTGTAGACATCTCCTTCAACACTGGAGAGTTGACGGAGCTCTTAGGGGTGTCTAGTGCTGGTAAGCTGGTCTACCGTGCACCTAAAGAGCTCAAGTATCTAACTGAGGACCTTCGCTAGATAGTGTGGAGTCAGATTCTTCACCCTGGCCACCTAGTGATGAAGGCGGCCAACCTGCGACCTCTTCCCCATATATACTGCCCGATTATATAACGTGGCATCCTTCCATAGAGCAGCCACTACAATGAGGTTTTGCAACTAGCTCAGTACTTGACATTCTACATGGACACTAGGCAGGAGGTCTGCCTTCCATATATCCTCACCTAGACCATGTACCATGCGCCGATGCCAGAGCTGAAGGGCAACCTGCCCTACGGTCAACTGGTCACCGCTCTCCTGGATCGTCTTGGTGTAAGCATGGAGGGCTAGCAGATCTATGAGGAGACGATGATGGCGGATCTACAATGGGAGGCCATCTACAACATGGGGTTTTACAACATCGTCCTTGGTGATGAGGAACTGGAGGAGTGTGAGCGGCCATTGAGAGGGCCAGCAGCCACAACATCAACAGTAGTTGAGGGTGTAGAGGATGACTTATACATGGACGTGGATGACATCCATGCCACAGACAACTCTGAGACACTTCCCGAGAGTGTACAATTGGTTGTCCTGTCGACTTTATGAATCAAAAAGTCCGACCAGACAACTCAAAATCGCTTTTTAATCCGAGTTTCAAGTCATTTTTCTCATTTCATTCTTTGGCCTTTCTTCTTGTTTGCAACTCCACTCGGCTCCGGTGAGTTGCTATAGTCCTTGCGGATAATTTTGACACATTATTCTCCATTCAACACATGCGGCAACCTTCTAGAGGTAAGTGCACTGCACTTCTACTCTTTTGTTTGAAAATTTTCTAGGGTTTTATCGCATTTTCTTGTCTTTCTCGAATTAAAAGTTTTCCAATCATAAGAAACTTAATTTCTTTGCTTAGAATTGATGTTAGGCTTCCAATGAACAAAAGCCCTCAATCTATTTGGGTTCTCATCGGTTGGTTTTCTCAAAATGCTCAAAATTCAAATTTATGCCCTAGAAATTGGGGTTTTTCCCAAATTTTGAAATTCTTGGCAGTTTATTGAATTCTTGATCAATTGAATGTTGTTTTAATATAAATGTGTATGTTTTTCAATTGATGTAAGGCCTCCTGCCCAAGTAATTGAGCGAATTCGAGGCTTTTGCCCATTTTACGCCGTTATGCCATTGAAATTCATAATTTTTTTTACTAATCCTTTGTTATTTACTCAATTTTGTAGGTATGTTATGTCTAGACATAGAGCAACAGCCAAAAATGCTAGCATTCTAGGTGGTAGAGGTCTACCCCCACCTCTTAGACCTTTTGATGCACTTCGGTTCTATTTGATGAAAGCAGAAGCTCAGTACCCCTGGTTCTGTAACAAGAGCATGAAGGTGGGTCGTTTTATGAACCTTAGAGAGTTGGAAAGGTTTGATGTGGAGCCAGCCTTTGGCACATTAAGTTGGCTACCGGTGACCCAATACCAGTGGTCCACCCGGCCAGACTAGGTGAGGTAGTTTTATTGCAATCTATAGCTGGAGGGCAATCCCGAGGACTTTGACAAAGGTAAGGAACTTTGCATCACCAACAGGGTGAAGGGTGTGGACATTTTGTTCAACCCATCGATTGGAAAATTTGCTCGACATCTCTAATGCTGGTGAGTTGGTGTACTGTGCATCGAAAGAGCGTAAGTACTTGCTTGAGGGGCTTGGTGCAGAGGTGTAGAGCCAGATTATGCAAGGTGGCCACTGTGTGACGAAGGCGGTCAATCTACATCATCTGCCTCGAGTTATTGCCACATCATTCAATACAACATCATCCCCTAGAGCAGCCACAACAATGAGGTATCTCAGTTGACTCAGTACCTCATCTACTATGTGTGTACTAGGCAGGAGGTCTGCCCTATATCATCATCCATACTATGCACTGGGCGAGGACGTCCAATCTGAAGAGCAACCTACCCTATGGTCACCTGATCACCACTCTCTTAGACCGTCTTAGTATAAATGTGGAGGGAGACAAATGTTCGAGAAGATGGTCATGGGGGACTTGGACTGGGAGGCCATCTACAAAATGGGCATCGATGAGGCCATCATTAGTGACGTAAAGTTGGAGGCAGGGGAGAGGCCTCTAAGAAGGGCAGGAGCAGTAGCAACAGCGGCAGTAATTGCAGCAACAGCTGAGGGTGGTAGTTATATGGATGTACACAATCTTCCCCTCTTACACCTCAACATACCTCTGATGTTTGTCCATCACACCTCCCTCCAGACTCGATAATATCACTCCTTCTAGAGATTCGAGAAGCTCAGCGTACGATAGACCAACGTATAGCGGAGCTTGCTCAGAGCCTTTGGGTTACTCAGGATGAGGTGCACTGGCTCTGAGAGTCCTATAAGCGAGATTACAATGATGGTGAGGAGGCACCTGCTCCACCGCTAGCCCAGTAACACATTTTTCTTTACTTGTGTTGTTATATAATATCTATTCTTTGTGTTCGGGTAACTGTACAATCTGTGGGCCATACCCTTCATTTGTTTGAACACATTACCATTTTTAGTTATGCATATAGTTCTCTCTTTTAGATATTGTGTGTTATGATCTTATTTATTGTCTTAACTCAACCAACAACGTGCTTAGATGTGTTTACATTAAAGTTTTTAATTTAACCTATCTCAGTTCATAGACTCAAATGATAGTGTGCTAGGTTGATTAGCAAAACCCAAGAGCTCTGATACCAAGTTGTCACACCCCAATTCTGATCGAACCAGAAGTGTAAATGAATTGTTAACAAACCATGACTCAAGCTAGGATCACATAGGACCATACCACCAATCAAACCATTACATTTAATCATGATCAGAGATAACAAATAATAGCAAAAGTCTTTAACATTAATAAACTGAGAGTCTACATGATAAATAAATATTAAACCAATTATCTCAATGTTGACCAAAACATAATAAATATCCCTTACAAGTTCTTAACCAAAAATATGGAAATAATCTAGAGATAAACACAATGGAAATACTCACATGAAGAATCATGCTTGCCCTCCATCGTTTGCACATTCATAGCCGCCACGTGTCCATATAATGGCACATTGATGTAATCCTCTACAATAGTACATGCATCATCAACTAAAAAAAATTGATATCATAGGGTGAGCTCACAACATAGCTCAGTGAGAAACAAACAATGCAGTAAGTGTATGCATGATGTAACATTCAACTCTTTGGTCTAGTTTAAGTTTACAATGTGCTATAGTAAGGATAGGTGGCCACCACACCTTCATACACGAGAGTGTGAGCACACCCACCGATCAAACACCCACTAAAATCAATGTCACCCCACAATACTCACTACAAAATAGAGAGAGCTAGAGCTTAACGGATCACACACCGTCAGCATCCCCCCTGATATTCTATCCCATACCAGTACGTATGCCCTAGCGAGGGCTTACAAACTGGGTTCATTACTAACCAATCCTAGATGCCATCAAGTGTATCTAAATTTTTACCCCAACATCCTTCAAATACGACACAGAGATAGAACTAGAGTCCGCTAGCAAAGCTATGGCCCACACAGTGATCACTCCCCCTGATACCTTACAACGTACTAAGTCTGCTAAGGTAACAACAATACAATAATTTCAGTGCAGTGAATGTTTTGAGGCTACCACCTCTCCCCACTCAACACACCAACCACACATAAACACATGCCTATCCTTATCATCATTAACATAAAGAAAAATAAATAAATATGCATAAACGATATAAACAGTTATTGGGTAACATGTTACATGCATAAACAATATAGCATCATAACAGGTAATAAAACAGAGTAGTTTGTTATTAACCAATTAGTTTGGGTCTTGTCCCTTACTTGGTGAGTATTTTTTGAATCTCTTCAAGACCTTGAAATAGTTTTTCTTGGGTACAAACCCTATAAGATTATTAGAATTAGGATAGGGTTCCATTTCGATAATTTTACAGTCATCAGACTCACTGTCCGGTCTAGCAAATAACCCTTCCGGACATTGTCCAGTAAAACGTCGGGTACCATATCATGTGCGATCGAATAACAGAATGGACAACCCTGAGATACTTTTCGAGAGTATCCTATCATTTGTCCTATCCCTCTTTGGGTGCTTCCGGACAACACAGATCGGACCACCTACGTGGCATTCCTCAGACTGTCTTCCAATCCGATTTCCTGCAGAGTCTATTCTTTGACTTCTTTCTAGGGTTCATCCTACCTATTATAAGGTTAAGAACACACTAGGGTTAGGGTTTCAAGAATACTTAATCATTATAAACCTAAATCTGCAACACTAATGGTGGTGAAATCAAATCATTGCCTTTAATGATTGTGAGTCCAACATCAAGCATACTCTAACCTATTTACAGTAATGAAAGGACTTGTCGTTGGTTTCTCAACAATGGTTGCTGGAAACTAACGGTGTGTTCTTTTACTTCTCTCCTTCTTCCTTCTCTAATGCTTTCTTATTCTCTCAGCCTTCTACTCAACTCTCTCTTGCTCTCACTTTTAGGTTTGTGAATGATCAAAAGAGTGAGAAAAAATGAAGGGACATCCTTTATATAGAGAAGAAACCTCCATACAGAGTCCTCTCCCAATTAGGAGAGTTGTCTCCAAAAATTAAGAAACTTTCCTAAACTCGGAGTCCTATTCTGAGTTTGACCGGTCCCTTGATAGTTCGCCTAACCCGCAGACTAGACAACTTAAGTTTTCCAACTGGACAAGCTTTAAGTCGATAGTTTTTCCATAACTGGTTTTGTGGTCCATCATTTGGTTCGTTCGTCCGATCTGGTTGTGATAGAAAGACCTACCACAACACATCAACTAGGTTAAACCTGATTAGTAGAGTGCGGGTTTGAAAAAAGTTCTAGATCAAATCTAACCATAAGAGTTTAACCTACTTGTTCACACAAAAGGAGCCAAACAAGAGGAGATGAAGGTGGCTGGAGCTCTTAAAAGACTATGATTGTGACAAACAGTACCACCCTGGAAAGGCCAATGTAGTAGCCAATGTATTGAGCCAGTAAAGACTGTCAAGATCAAAGGAAAGATCACAAGACCAAACCGGATAGATCGCCCCTATGATACCATCAAGATCTAACCCTGGACAGGATACCTAATAGTCCATAGAAAAAGGATTGATACAAGAATTCGTAATCAAGTTATCCAGTTCATTAGCCAACTTACAGATTAAACCAGATCTAATTGATGAAGGGATAGCAGAAATACCCAAAGACCCTCACCTAAGAACAATAAAAAAGGATTTACAAAGGGGAGGGTGAGACCTAACTTCTCACTATACAGTAATGGATCCGTTAGAGTCAACCAGAGAATCTGCATTCTAGAGGGTGCCACTCAACTCAAGGAAAGAACAATGCGAGAGGCACATAATGCCCCATATTCAACCCATCTAGGAAGCACAAAAATATACCATGATCTTCAGAAGGTAGTCTAGGGGAGGGGAATGAAAGCAGAAATGGCAGAATTTGTCTAGAAATGCTTAACCTACCAACCAGTTAAGTCAGTTCCACAAAGACCACTAAGACTACTACAACCACTACTGATACCCAAGTGGAAGTGGGATTGCATCACCATGGATTTTGTCACGGGACTTCCGTTAACACCAAAGAACATAGATGTTATTTGGGTAATTGTTAACCGCCTTACCAAGACAGCCAATTTCATAGCGATAAGACCTTAGTACACCATGGACAAACTAGCATGGCTATATGTAGACCAAATAGTATGACAACATGGCATACCCAACAGCATAGTATCAGATAGAGACCCTAGGTTTACCTCTAACTTCTGAAAAGGATAGCAACGGGCCATGGGAACCGAACTGAACTTCAGCACTACTTTCCACCCTCAGATGGATGGAGAGTAAAAAAGGAGCATCTAGATCTTAGAAGACTTGCTCCATGCCTATACTATCGATTTCCAAGGTGTATGGGATGAGAAGCGAGCTATGATGGACTTTGCCTACAATAATAGCTACCAAGCAACCATTGGAATGTCCTCTTATGAATCATTTTATGGAAAGAAGTATTGTACCTCGTTGCTCTGGAAAGAAGTTAAGGAAAGAAGGATCGTAGGGCTAGACATAGTACAAGAAACCTACCAGGTAGTGGACGTGAGAGAATTAAAGTAGCTCAATCCCGATAGAAGAGTTATCACGACGTACAACAGAAAGAGCTGGAATTCGTAATAGGAGATAAGGTCTTCTTGAAGATATCACCCCTACGTGGGTTGAGACATTTTGAAAAGTAGGAAAAACTATGTCTCCGATACGTGGAACCATACGAGATATTAAAGAAATGTGGAGTAGTGGCCTACCAACTCGCACTGCCCCCATCTTTGTCAAATGTAATGTGTTCCATATATCAATGTTGAAGAGGTATGTGATGGATCCAAATCACATATTAGAAATGGAACCACCTCAGCTAAGTGAAGATCTGACATTTGAGGTAGAACCTTGCGAGATAATGGATAGAAAAGTACAACATCTCCGAAACAGAGACATCCATTACGTAAAAATAATCTAAAAGAGCCACTCCATAGAGGAGGCATCATGGGAAGAAGAACCAGCAATGCAAAAGAAGTACCCCCACTTATTTGAGATAGGTAAGAACTAATTTTGGGGATGAAATTCATTTAAGGGGGCGCATGCCAAAAACCCAATCTAATTAAAAACTTTTAGGCTCATAATAGGTCTTCCTAAGGTGAATTAGGTTAAACCAATGGAAAAATAAGCATCCTTGAAGTGTGCAACATTGAAAATAGGTACGATTTTAAAGATAAACAAAATTGAACCAAAAAGAACCTCGAGACAGGGAAAAACCACCCGATCCAGTTGGAGGTGCATTGTCATGGTTTCCAACCAGGCACTCCAATGAAAACTGTAATCAGACCGGATACGAAGTAGGCTTTAATAGGTTGGGTGCCCTGAAACTGACCCAAAGAGGGGAGAAAGGAATATTCCTTTTTCCTCTACCATAAATGCACATGGGATAACCCTCTAACCCACTAGATCTCGTATGAATAGGGAGATTAGTTACCTCAACTCCTCACAAGAAAACATGTGGTAGGAATATTCCCTAATGAACCTTAGGGAAAGAGTCCCACTATAAGAAGGGAACTCTGAGCTAATTAAAACACTCTCCCTTGTACGTACAACCTCACAATACCCTAGAAGACTTTTGACAAGTCCACAGAAAGAGAGAGTAAGGAGAAGGGAGGAACGAGAAGCCGTGCGAGAGGAAAAACCAAGAAAAGATAAGCTCAGTTCGTCCTACTCTTAACCAACCCAGCTGCTAAGCTTCCCCATTCTTTTAATGGTAGTTAACAAAGTGAATAGTATTCAAGAAAGTCAATTTCTCTTAGGAACGAGGGAAAAACCTCACTTCCCAACATCCATGAATAGTTGCCCAACTGCCTCTCGTAAAGAGACAATGTAAAGTCTGCGGTAAACCAATAGTTAAACCTTTGACTAAACCCTAAGGCTCTTCCTCAACGTACATAGAATTTACACACGATGAAGAGACCACGTACTAACTAGGAAGGGATCTAACCATGAAAAGAAGATTGAGAATCAACCCTAACACTCGGACCAAACACCTAATGTCAGACCTACAACAGAGGTTGTCTAGAAGCAAGCCTAGAGGGAGGTCCGGTTGTACAACCCGTGCATCCGGACATAACCTGGGGCCTCGTAGAAGACTACTGGGAGTGTCCAACCATAGGGTTCAATCGCATACTTGTGTGATCAGACATGCATCAAAACACTCACAAAGAGGCTCGGGTCCTATCCAGAGGGAAAACCAATTCCAGGATAGTCGAACCAGACAAACCTAGTGACGTATAAAACCGAGCTTAAGGTAATGGGTGTTGACACGTATTGATACAACACAGTCGCATGACGTCGAATATCATCGGTGATTACTATCCGTTTATTAAATAATAAAGATGTGATATCTAATGAAGCATAGCAATATTATAGGTATAAGCATGAGCGAGTCTGGAAAAATCTTTGTATTCTAATGGTGCGTAGATCTCACTCACCAGGTGAGGGATAGTTTGACTTTATTTTTCGGAGTGTTTTAATCACCCTTGCATGTCTATGTTTCATATTGTGTGAATAACATGCCATCCAATACCTGTGATTATTACACATGCATATGCATTACTTTTTATGATTATTTGTGAAAGTGTGATGTCTGTTTAGCCTGTATGGTATTCAGAATGGGGTATGGGACCACTGCACTGCTTTGCATCGCTAAGTATCCTAGCAAAGTTTGTCAGCTTCCAGGGGAAAGTCACGGACTGGGCTATCTATTGGGGTACGACCATAGCTGCACATTGTTTGTCATCTACGATTGGTTTAGAGACATAGAACCCATGTTTCTAACCCTATCCAGTAGAGGGTTCGGTACTAGTATGGGGTTGGTGTGGGGTTGGTGACCTTGCAGTGTTAGTTGTAACGTCACCGACTAGGGTTGTCACATACCAAGCCTACGATTGGGAGTTGTATGGCTGCGGGAGGGTCTGCTGGGCAGGACTGTCTGTTTTCATCCACTCTCACGCATGCTAAGTTGGACGAGCTTTGGGAGTGTAGTTGACTTCTTCCATAGCGTATAGCAAACATTATGCCAGACTAAATCTTGAATGCAATTTCATGCATTTTTGCTTGCTTGCATGTACTATTTCTCACTGATTTCAAGTTGAGGAGCTCACCCGATAATCATATCTCTTTTTAGCTGATGATGAAGGAAATATTGTTAGTGACTTCATCAGTACACCATTGATCTCTAATCCTGCCTGTTTAGAGACTCAAGTAGTTGGTGAAGAAGGACATGGTGAACTGTATGAGTGTGACGACTGCGTCTTCGGCTAGACGAAGTATTTCCATTCTCCATAGTCATACTAGTTTAGTTTTATTTTTAGTTTAAAGTGTCAGGATTATATATTGATGTTTGTGGTTGACAAGAATTATTATTATGGTTATGTTTTGATACAATGGTTTGAACACGAGATGGGACTACTTTTATTTATTACTTGAACTCCTTAGTTTCAATTAATATGTCTTCCGCTATTCTATCTATACTTTGATTTTTTGTTATGTGATTTGTGATTTGGTTGTTGGTTATGATGAGCATGGTTTTTTTGTGATTCTTGGAGAGGTTGAGCTGGTTCATTGACAGTTTGACTGCATCTCCGATTAGACTAAAAATCAGGGTGTGACATGTTTGGCCTAATGAACCCTTTGTCCTATAACTCCTAGAGTTGTGACTTTGATTCTTTCAACTCTGCGGGAGCTATCCTGTAAGGGGCCTTAGAGGCCAAAGATGATCCTAGGAGTTGATCAATTACAAACTCCGTCTCCCTATCCGGTGGTAATCCTGGAAACTCCTCAGGGAACACATTCAAAAATTCGTTAACCATTTAGCAAATCTTCTCTAATTGTGGTGTCTCAGCCTCAGTATCCAAAACTGACACCAGGTAGCTTTCACAACCTTGGTGTAGTAGCTTAAAAGCTTAAAGGTTGACAAGAATAGTTTTCACTGTTTCTTGGTCTTGTCACCCATGAATACTTATACTACTCCATTGGTGGTCTGAAACAAGATCTAACGTTTGGAACATAGAACACTGGCTTGGTGCTTAGACAACTTATCCATGCCAAAGATTACATCAAAATCCGTCATCTCAAGACTGATGAGATTAGCCTCCATCATCTTATCACCTACCCAAACTTGGCACAGCCCAAAGTAAGTGTCAACTCTACTTTGGAGCCCATAGGGGTGTGCACCGTTAGGGTGTGATTCATTTTACTCAGTGGTATTTCCATCTTATTGGGAAACTCAGGGAACACGAATGAATGAGTTGCCCCGGAATCAAAAATCACTCGCACAATGACTCCAAAAATGGAAAGCATACCTACACCCTGATTTAGGTTAATGCTAGATATGCCATGCAAAGTATAATAATTTACCAAAAATTTTAAAATACCAGTGACTACCCTGAGAGAATTCTCGGTGTCCTCTACTGTCATGGCAAACACCTTGCCTATTGTTGGTAAGGGTGCTCTTTAGCACACCGTGAGGCACTCCCTAGCAAAGTGGTCCATCTTGCCACATAAATATCATGATCCATATAGTACTCACTGGGCACCAGAAGTAGTAGCTCGAGGCTGAATGCTCGAGGTGCTGAGGTTGCGGGTCAAGCCTGGATGGGCATTGGATTGCTAACTATCGGTCTAATCGATTGGGGAGCAGATGAGGTAGTAGTAGAAGAACTAGGATACTATGCCTTGAAAGGTCTAGTATTAGGGCGGTTGTCTATAAAACTGGAAGCCCTCTTCTAGCTTTGGTAACTCTGCTTGTATCCATCTTTCACTGTCTTCACCGCTTGTACAGCGTCACTATACTCTGTCAGCCTCATGGAGTCTACTATCACTTTAAGTTCTCCCCTCAGCCCTTGCACAAATATCCTCAATTTATGGTCCTCTTCTCTTATGGATGTGGGAGAGAAGTAGAACAACTCCTCAAACTTTTGCTGATAGATTCCCCTGAGTATGGTTGAGGTATTCCACCTCCTCCCTCTCCTTGAAGTCAGGGGGAAGAAGTTCGTAAAGAATGCCTCTTTGAATATTTTCCATGATATTTCCCCATGGCGCCTCAGCAAGGTAGGTTGAATTCCCTTTCACTAATCATATGGCACCCCTCTAACTAGAAGGTGGCACAGATAAGCTTTTATGCCTCGGAGCACATGAGAGTCTTTAAAATCTTTTCCATTGCATGTATTCACACTGTAGGCTGCATCAAATTTGTTCCCACTCCCATGAATTTCAACAGTCTCATTCTTTGGAAGTTATTCATCACCTTAGATCCGTCCAAAGGGGGCTATGCTGGTATTCCTACCATTATACGGTGAGTCTGAATTGGGGGTATGGGTACTTCCCTAAGTGGGCAAGGTGGTGGTATTATGGGTGCACCACCCGCCAACGCCTGCCCAGCTGCATGGGGTGTTGTAGGCTTCCCTGCGGCAGCCAATGGTATCAGCCCCCTCTCAATGCTGCCACCAATTCTGTTAGTAGTTGTTGTTGGTGCGCCACTGAGGCCTTCTGTTGATCCTCTAAGTTCTTCACTAGGCCACCCATGGCCGCTATCATGTCTGCCACTATTAGCACATGAGGTACCGGTGGAAGAACTGGATGTGGTGGTGGAGGTGATGGTGTTGGGTGCAAGGAGCTGGAAAACCCATTATCCACATTAGCCTCATCCGCCACCAGGGATTGTAAGGGCCCCCACGGCGGTTATTGTTTCGTCTCGGAGCAGTAGTTTTGGTATCTAATACGTAGAGGGGTGAAGGGGTTTTGCAGCAATCCGATGGATACCCATAACCAATGTTAACAATTGTTGATATTGAATCAATGTCAAGAAGAAAACCTTTAATAGTTAGTACAAGTTATTAGTGAATAAAGATAGTTTCATGCAATAATGTGATGCCAATTGGGCATGCCATTTTGCCTTAAGGAGTTGGAGTTTTTTTTTTTTTTTGCCATCAATTTCCATATCAGCCTTCCATAGAAGAATTATATCACTATTCCATGGTACTCCTCCTTTTCTTATTAATTTCACTAATTACTACAAGGTCCTAGAATTAGTTATTTTTCATAACTAAAATAGTCATTTACTTTTCTTAATTGTTAAGAGTAAAGATTATTTCTGGATGAGACCCAAAAAAAAAAAAAAAAAAAGCAAAGAACTTTTCTAGGTAGTTAAATGAAAAATAACTTTAAAAGAAAGCTAAATAATTAAGGTGTCAATTTGATATCGAGACTGGTATGTAAGATCTGTACGTCGAAAACTTGGCTTGATTGAAACTTACAGTTCATAGCAGGTCTTCCTACCATGAACCGGACCGAATCAATGATGGAATGACTCGCACCTACACGAATGTTAGCAAACCCAGGTACGATTTCCAATAGATAAATCACCCTGTTCAGTCATAGGTACTGGGTCACAGTCTGAACCGGGACCCTACAATAGGATAAGTTGCAGGTACGACACAACCGGGTCGGAAACCTAGAAACAAAACTGGTATGGGTGAAAAATATATTTCTTTCCTTCCCCGAAGTGTACCTACATGGGATAACTCCTTAACCTACTAAAACTAGTACGAGAAGGGGATTAGTTCCCCAAACTCCTCACATGTGGACATGTGGAGAGAATATTCCCAAAGACCTTCAGAATTACAATTCCACTCCAAGAGGGAACTCTAGACTCTTTATATCTCCTCCTATTGAGCCACTCTTGTACACACACAGCCTCTAACTCTAGGAGAAATGTCTAACGCATCTACACCATGAGAGAGAGGAGAAGAAAGGGAGAAGAAACCATGCCAAGGGAAAAACCAAGAGACAACAATCTCTGTTCATCCTACCTTCGTCCAACCCCACTAGTAAGCTTCACACCCCTTCTAATGGTGCTTAGTGAAGTAAGTAACCTCAAGAGGATCACCCTTCATGAGAACGAAGTGAAGCTTCACTTCCCAACATCCACGAAAGGCATTTTCATCTATCTCGAACAAAGAGACAAAGGAAGACCTAATGAGACTTTCAATCAAACCTACCAAATAAACCTTAGTGATCTCCCAAAAAGCAATGGAGGGATTAAAACTAAAAGGGGGAAACACATTCTCACCAAAGAAGGGACCCAACTTTGGGAAGGGGTTGAATTCCAAACACTCGGACCTTGAAATCCTCAACGAATCTACAATGGAGGTTGTCCAGAAGCAGTGCTTGGAGGGAGGTCCGGTTGCAAAACCCGTGCAACTGAACATGATCAGGGGGCCTAAATCCAGTTTTTTGGAAGGTTCGGTTACACAACTGGGTGACCGGACATGCCTCTAGACATTTCCAATAGGCTATTGGGAGGGTCCGATTGCAGTACCGGTCAGTATCCTATGCGACCGGACATACCTTCGGACCCCTCTAGAAGGGGTTAAGCCTAGTTCCGGAGGGAGTTCCAATTGCAGTCTTCCAACCAGATACTGCAACTGGATAGTTAGAGAGTTGAGTTTGAGGTGAGGCTAGCATCAAATGAAAAGCAAGGTCAAGCCCAAAAGTAAATAGAACGTACTCTTCAGCGTTGCGTGATGGCACATATTAGTACAACACCATCACCTAACGCTACGAGCATCGGTGATTATTCCAACCGGATACTGCAACCGGATAAGCCTAGAAGTAAATATAACGTACTTTTCAGCATTGCAAGATGGCACGTATCAGTACAACACCATCACCTAATGCTAAGAGCATTGGTGATTACTAGCCGTCTAATTAACAATGACCATGTAATACTTAATAAATCACATTATCATTGTAGGTGTAAACATGACCAGGTCAGGGCAAGCCTCAATGTTACAGAGGGCATGCAGATCAATTCTTCTTCTTCCTTTTCCAGTTCTTCCTCCTACTAAATGTTGATCGTGAACGAGATGAGAAAGTCGTTTTTTTTTTCCTTAGTAATGAGGGTAGTAAAATATTCTGTTCAATATAAAATTTGGGCGTTTTGGGTATTAACAATTAAACCTCTTCTTTGCGTCATTATTTAGCAAAAAATCGCTGATGGAATGGGTGTTTTTGTAGTTTTTTTTTTTATTTTAGGGGAGATACCCATAATTGTTCAAAGGTTTGGATGTATTTGGGTTTCAGACAAACTACAGGAGAGGTACCCATAATTCTCTCATAAATAAATAAATAATTTATGGTTTTCGAAATAAATAATAATTCTAATGGTAAGGCTACATACATTCTGCCCCTCCTCAGACCCTATATTAGTCGGAACTTTGTACATTAGACAGCCCATGGTTTTCTAAAGAGACCACGAAACACGTAGGGCATCAATTTATTGACCTCATGGACAATTTATCGAGGTTGATTTATCTCCACGTGTGTATATTTTTCATCATCTATGGAGTGTAAGATCCACCATTAAAGTGTGGGATCCCTGAATATGGACGGTGATGAAACTCATGTCCACATGAACTGTGCATGAAACTATCAATGGTAGTTTCAGTGTGACCCTACACAATTCATAACCACGAATACTTGCCGTACAGTGCAAGAGAAGTGAGGCATTCTTTCTTAGATTTGGTGGTTACGGTTTTTTTTTTTTTTTTTTTTTATTTGGGTAGGTGGAGCCCTGAGTCTTGCTCTAAAAGAAAGAAAACAGAGATACTTTAAGAGAATGAAGGCCTATTCAACTCAGCTGAGCTGTTTGTTGGAACTGTTGCGATTTCAAAGAGAAGATCAGAAGGAAAGTAGAATTCAAAAAGAAACGGTTGAAAGGTTGAGAGTCAACTTGATAGCAACAAGTCACGAGATAGTCGGTGTTTGGAAGGATTAGTAAAAATCATCATCCCTTTCATGAATTGAAACGTTTGCGACAACAATGGTTCGGTGCGGGTTATGCTTTTGTCTCCTACTTTCTTTCTCTCTCTCTATTTCCATATTTCGGTGATGCTGTGATCAAGGTTTTAAATCTTTTATATATCCAACATCATATCGGTCATGTTCAAAATTGGATTGAATCAGTGTGTGAATCTAATAGAAAGTTGATATGTGGAAGATATAGGTCGTTTTCAAAACCAATTCAATTCAAATCGGATCGGTGTATGAATCCAATGGAACATCTGACCGATATCATATATAATAATATTAAAATATGATCAAATCGGGAACGATCAGATGTAAAACCAACATAAATCAACCCATCCATTACTGAAAACTTGAACCATGAGATTAACCCTCTGCCGTTCCACTTGTGCACAAAGCCACAATATATGGTTTTCACAAAAACCTTAATGAATGAATGGTCTTAACTAGGGTTTTCATGAAAACCTATGGGAAATCAAGATGGACATTTGTATTTTTATAATCATTAGAGCATATGATATCACATGACTATGTAACTAAATCCAAATCATTCGATATTTGGTATTAGCTTATATTTTTACTTCGCATCCAAATCCATTGCATTTGACAAGTAAATCAAAATTACATTCAAAATGTATCATTACTAAATATGATAAGAATTTTATTTTAATTAGGTTTGTAATGGTCATAGAAGTTTCTTTTTTAAGTTTAAAAAATTTCACTTCCCTTGTCTTTAATTTTCCTTGCAACCAAACCAACCCAATAGGTTTTGTTTGTTGCAATGAAAATGTTTATCTAAATGTAAAATACCAAAAAAAGAAAAAAAAACTGAAAATTTTGTATAAAATTTTTTATGTTCAATTTTTTTTTCCTATGTTTGTTTTCAGATGGTAAAGGAAAGACGAATTTCATTTTCTCTCCTTCTTAGAGATCACTATATTTAACCTCTTGAAAACATTGAAAAAAATTTAATATGTAAAAATATTACAAAATTTTACATCAAAACAAATTGAATAGAAGAAAAAATTTCATGTAAAATATTATTTGCACTGAAAATTTTACAACAAAACAAACAAGACCACCATACTTAAAAAATGTAATCAGAATTATCCTTTGTCGTCACATTATATGTGAAAATCACAGTTTTACAGTGGACATAGGACATTGGCTATTAATTAACGCTTGTTAAAGTTGAAAATCAGGATTAGTCCTTGTTTTTCACCCTCTTCATAATTTTCTATTAAAGATAAAGTTATTTAATTAATAGAACTATCACTTTATTTTATATCAAAATATTAAAATTTGGGATAGGACACGGATTTCTGCATAGACAATGCACCGAATGATGCCTAACCTTATTTTTCTTTTCTTTTCTTCTCTGTCTAGACTACCAACTAGTAGTTTTGAACTATTGAAAGGCATCTTATTCTTGCCTCCTTCCTTAGTGTGAGTGCCACCATTATTTTATATATGTGATGTTGAAAATTGTTATGAGTTTTTATATTTCTCCTCATCCATAATTTTTCTTCATAACTTGCTTGTGGTTTACATTTGATATCTCATTAGCTTTTGTTAAGACAACATTGTTAAGACAGCACTGTTAATGATTCTCCTTGGACTTAAACAATTATTTTAGATTAAATTATTTTTGATTGATTATATCCCAAGAAACCCGAGCCCACAAATAGAGGGGAGGGAAAAAAAAGCTTTATACAAATTAAGTATGTTTCATAATTTGATTGGACTTTTGTACCGATCCAAGTGTGTTTGGTCATCTTTTTAAAGCATATATACTTGACACTCAGTCCATGTATCATAAATTGGATTGATTACTAGCAAGAAATAGTACCAATAACTCATCCTACTAGAATGATTTTTTTTTGGGGAGAATTATGGATGTGCTGGCTCCAATCTGTTGGAAGTTGATAGTGCATCATTAATGATATTAAATCTATTAATATTTTAATGAAGCATTCAATTAGACATATGATAAAAAAATAAATAAATAAAATAAAAAAAAACATTGAAGATTAGAGTACTCTATCTACTTCTTAGAAGGACTTGATATACTCTCTTAATTGATTAAACTATATAACACATAAAATGATTATAGGGGAGAGATTCTTTGGTATGGCCAGAAACTAGAGAAATCCAAGGGGCAGGGGACAGTCAACGAGCATGGATGAAATTTCATATACAGTGGGAGTGGGGTTTTGTGTCTTTTTGATGGTTGAATACTCGACTAGGGTTTTGTGTCTTTTTGATGGTTGAATACTCCAGACCATAGAGTTAGTAGATAAACTTTCCCAAATTATATATTTTAATGAAAAAGCTCATTAGAATGTTTACTTTATCAATTAATATTTTAATGAATTATCCAAATGGATACACATAAAAATAATTTATAGATTAGAATACTCTTACAACTTCTTGGAAGGACTTGATGTTAGAATGCTATGTGTTTAGGGTTTCAACAAAACCCAACCCAATCCATACATGAATCCTAAAATACCATCGAGAAGTCATAAACAATTAATCATAAAGACATATCTATTTGTGAAATCTGATTCCTCTACGTTCCAAGCTTTGATCGAAACCCCTCGGCTACAGTCTTCCACAGCCTTCAGAGGATATCTCTGATGTCTCTTGCTAATGGGTGCAGAAGAACTGAGCTGTGGCTATGAGGACTCTAACCCTATATTTATAGAATATAAATATAACCCTAAAACTCTTCCCACAATAAAATTAGAGTTCCCAAAACTATCTCATACCATGTGACCAAAACTAAATCAAACTGGTTCTACCATATCAATCAGACTCGCACTGAATAACTAACTAGTTTAGGTAATTAATTAAGCCCGTATATAAATGTAACAATCTCCCACTTGGTTATATTACAAAACTATCATTAATTAGTGTGGCTATGGAATTCAACATACTCAATCGTTACCAACTTTGAAACATCCATTAAGCTTCCCAATGCGAGCAACAGCGGATAATACACCTTAATATAGGGTGTACGGTCTTCTGTCAGCCACAACAGAGGTCTACTCAATACATGATTCACCTGAAATAATGCATGAAAGTAAACTCCCATGCGAGTCTAAATTTGATTAAAGAACCTAATCAAAGTGCCCCAAAATCTTTATGGATAACTAAAACATGGTATTAATTAAATAAAATAGAAATATAATATCATACTTTGACTAAACACCGCCTTTATCCTTTGATATTATTCTTTCATGGCAAACCGTCTCTAGCTTGGATTAATACGCACTTTGACTTACCATCATTGTTTGTATGATTGAATTCCGTCCTTTTCCTTCGACTGAATACCTTTTTTTACCTTGGCTAAATACATCCTTGTTCGTCCTTTGGTTAAATATTGTCTAATATCCGGCTAAATACTGTCTGACTTATCTTTGGCTAAATACAACCTGATTTATCTTTGACATGTCAAACACATAACTATGTATGCAAAATAGTAATAATACAAATGCAAATGTATTAATACCGCACTTTGACTTATCGTCATTGTTTGTATGACTGAATACCGTCATTTTCCTCTAACTGAACACCTTTTCTTACCTTGGCTAAATACTGCCTTGTTCGTCCTTTAGTTAAATATTGTCTAGTGTCTGGCTAAATACTGTCTGATTTATCTTTGGCTAAATACAACTTGATTTATCTTTGACATGTCAAGCACATAATTATGTATGCAAAATAGTAATAATACAAATGCAAATGTAAATGAAATCATGGTTACAAAACTGTACCCATCACACCATGAGTAATACAATCAAACATAGTAAGCACTGTGAAAACATAAGCATAAACATCAAGAGTCTCCCACTAATTAAGCATATCTAGAGACTCATACTGATTCCCATAACTTTAACCACTCAAGTTTCGGATAAAATTAATTATTTTCAATCATTTCTATATTGGACGTACTATCCCTTGAAGACTCCCACTGACAAAACCTTCATCAGAGAATTTACAACGATATAAATTCTTTTAACCTTTTTTCTTACCTGAAGAGATTGATCTCTATTATGTTGTGAAATACTAAATTTCTTATCATTCTTTAAGAAGAACACAGTTAAATCACTATCACGACATATCTCAATAGGTCTAGAGGTAGAATCTACAACCTCCAAATCAAAAAAGAAACTCTTACATTAGATACCTTGTTTGTTATCATCATATAGAGTTGCAAAATCCTACCACCATGACATTGAACTTTAATGTTGGTTTTCTATCATCAATGCAAACATTAAAATTGCATCAAAATAGTCTAGAGTGTCACTATTTTCATAAATGAACATGTAATCTTTGGTCCTCTACATGTATCGCATGACCATCCTTTTTCTCATTGTCTAGTAAACTATACCAGCATCTAACTGAAAATGTCTCATAACACTCAATGAAAAGACTATATAAAAATGATTATAACCTTGAGCATATATCAAGCTCCTTATTGCATTATAGATGCTCACTCTTAATATCATTCTTTATTCACAATTTTATCAATTTGTCTCATTTATCGATTTAAGCATCAACAACTTAACGGTTATATATGTATACTAAACAGTTCAAAAACAAAAACAACATTTACACTTTGAGACAAATTTAAAATTTTACTTTTTTTGTTACGAGCAAACTCAATATTAGGTACGAAGTTACTTGCTCACACATTCTATATTTTAAAGTTATCAGACAGAAACAACATTGGTTTCAACTAGTAAATCATGTCACTATTAGCCAGTGATTAACCATCAACACACATGACTAGGAAGTGAATCCACTCCCACTAACCTATAGATGTATACAACGATCAATGATAATTTTAAAAAAATTAAAAAAAGATACAATCCCGTCAAACTTCAGATACCATTACTTGGATACATGTTTAATCCACAGATTGACTTTATAAGTTTATAAAACATATCTTCTTTATCCTTACCATAAAACCTTATGATTAAAGTATATAAATATCTTCTTTCAGATTTTATTTGATAAAAAAGATCTTTACATCTATCTGATGCAACTCCAAAATAAAATACGCAACTAAGACCTCAGGGATTTAAAGTCAATACTTTTTCTTCTCTTTATGTGATTCTATTTCGCTACAAGTTTTACTTTGTAGCAATCAATTCTCCCACTAGAATCACACATTTTTTTGTATATCTATTTTGAGCCTATCAGTACATTGCTCATCGATAAAAGCATAAAATCCTAAGTATTGTTATTCTTCATAGACAACAACACATCTTTTATGACCATTAACTATTCAAGAGTAATTTCATTACTGACAACTTGCTCAAAACCATTGGGATCTTCATCTTGTCTAATATCAAAACATTTATTTTGAAATACATGTGATTGGATGAAATCATAAATCTACATGGTCTAGTATATCTTCTTATTGCCTCATCTGACTCTGCTATTATGGTTGAAGATCGATCTTAATGAACATTTCAATAATCATTTCATTACACTTTGGTAACATTTTTGTTTTCTCAGCTGGTTGCTTCACAGTCATTTTCATGCGGTATCATCAAACTTAAGAATATTATTGTATCCTTTGAATCTATTTTGACATCTCATAAAATGACAACTCAATGTCTTAAAATAATCACTCTACCACGAGTGTTATAAAATCATGTTAGCTCTAGAGTCCCAAAGAAAATAATTTAAACTAGAACTGATTAACTAGGCCCTATATTAATAATGTAGACAATAATATCAATTCTTTTCCTACAGGGTCAAATACATTCTCAGAATTTTACAAACACTTGTTCAAATTTACCAAGGAATAGACCAGTATTACATGGTCTCCCATAATACAAAACTATCTCATTCAAATATAATAGTTTTAATTCCTTTAATAAAAAAATTCATCTTAATTTTCATTATTTTGAAAAACACCTATAGATATGAAATTTTGATGTCCACCAAGTCCAATAAATTCTTATTGTGAATAATTTCCATTTACCTTAACCACATCTTCTTCTCCTTTAATTAATTCTCACATATATACATGTTATAAACTTTAGATATTATTCTCTAAAATATTTCTTTGGACAATAATCCTAAACCCTTATGACCAGGGTGGAAGATAACAATATAATATTTAACTTTTAAAGATAGATAATTCAAAAAGAATAAATTAAAGGTTTTGGTACTCTTACAAGTTTAGATTACGATTAATGTTTAAGTATCCAATCTACTGCACCTTCTTGCTCAGAAGTTTCATAATCCTTATTCCTTTTCACTTAAGCTTGTCCAGCTTTACAATATTTCCTCACATGTCCCTTCTGAGTCACACTACAAGAATTTCATTCTATTTAGATCCATTTTATCTTGTAATTTTTTAATATTTAATTCTTTGTTATAAAGTTTTTGACTATTCTATAAAAAAAAATATATTTCTTTCTGTGAGTTTCTTTACCCCTTTTGCAACTTGTCTTTGCCTGGATATATATTATGCACTATGATATTGGCATTCATATTTTTTTTTCTTTCTTTTGAACTTCTATCCTTAGTTCTTTCATTTTAAGTTCACTATATCTTTTGAGTACTATAAATCACCAGGATCTGACTATACAGTTCTTGTGAGGAAGTAAAAATCTAAAGTATCACCTACAGAGGTTCTATTGAATTACCAACAGATGTCCACTTATCTTTGAGCTTATCATTAATAGTCAACAGCTCTACCTTACGTTTTCTCACACTCCACTACCATCAAAATTGGTATTGATGGGCTTGAGTAACAAAATATCTCTCCATCCCTTTTGAAATATCAAACCTTTATTTGGATTTTACTAGGAATATCCATTTTCAATGTTCCTCATCTGAACATTGTTTTACTTGATCTTAAGGACTGAACACCCTAAGAACCAGAATATAATTTTTTGTTGAGTACATTTAAGTTAAATAGTCCTAGACTATTTTTTAATTTCTATACCAATTCATAGAACTGATTGCTAATGACAGGTATCTTGTGGTATTTAATCATTATATATCTACAATTATATTACAATGTAAATAATTAAAAGTCTATGATTAATACCAAATAAAATTAGCTAGCAAGAATATATACACAACATGTAAGCCAATTTACATCTTTGAAAAGTCAATCGAGCTACACACATCCTTTGGGACAATATGTGCACTGGTCCTCTCAATAGCTGTGCAATAACTGCGAACAGATAATGACTCTCAAAAATCTCACCACCTTTCGGTGAATGAAATCCCCTAAAGCCAAGATCCTTCAACCATGTGCATGAGTTTCTTTTAATCCTTGACAACGCCACCTTTGGGTGGACAGTGTCGCTCTTTACTACATCCATAAAAGTAGAAGTTTATGTCAGTATCACTTTTGTGTGAGCACGATACTTCCTTACTGTAGCCTGTAAATACATAAATATTAGATTTAAGCATATTATGATAGAACTAAAGTTACCACTTTGGTGGTCACACCAAAATCTTTACACAACAGTTACAAATCTAATTTGTGTAAACTTAGACAATGTCACTTTTGGGTGAGTATCATCAAACTGAAACATTTACAAACACAGATCCTTGAATTTGAATGCATCATAATGAAACAAGTTACCACTTTGGTGGTAACACTAAATTCCATCATAATATGAATAAATTCCAACCTACAGCTCATGTGAAATATATATATTTAACCATGAATGTTTCAAAATACAACTTTATAAGTTTAAACATTCAAACAACCGTGCACAATAGCTCAACAATTAATTTGGTACAATAACTTTAAAAAAATCAATAAAATACTACAAATTGAGATCTCATAGGGTAATTTTCTATAATAACATATTTTTAAATGTACCAAAATATTTAAAATGTAAATCAGATTGAAGAGCATAAAAAATGGAGTCCAATTGAACAAATCGAAGGTCAATCCGACCTTCCTAGCTCTGGAAATCCCGATTTAATGTCCTTTTAATAAAAGTTGAATCCAAACAGATCCTTAAAAGTCTGTCAGGTTCAGTTCGGTTTGGTTCAGTCTAAACCGAGCAGTCTGGCATTGATTCAGTTTGCCCAGTTTGGTTCGGTTCACCTCGAACCAAATATATACCTTTTCCCTTTTCTTTTTTTTTAAATAAACTTTGATTCAGACAGCAACCAAACGGCCTGAATTACTATAAATCGTCGGGCTAGTTCGATGGTTCATCCCTCGATTAAACCCGGTTCACCAAATTGGGTTCCGGATCACCATTTTGGGTTTTCGGGTAGTAAATTATGATTAGAGTGGCTGGTCATCAAGCTAGTAACCCGGGTATGTTGACCAGGTTATCAGATTTTGTTGACCGGGTTGGTCAACAGTCTATCGGGTCACATGTGTTTAACTGCATGTGTGACAAAACGATTTTCTCCGAGTCAACTAGGGGAGAGTCTTAACTCGTCAAGTTACCCTTTTAGGGTTTTCGAGTTGACCCAGTGATGACCGGGTCAACGCTGTCAGTTTTTTTTTTTTTTTTTAATCACCTCCCATGAATGAGATCCAATCGTGGCTACAGCCGGCAAGTAGCGGCACATCCAGCGGCCGGTGCCAACGTTTTTTATATCACTAGAACCGTCTCGTCAAGGGATTTCCATTGGTATATTATTTGACATATTTTACTAGTCGAAAAAATTCATCGGTGGGAAACTTCGACAGATTCAATCCAAAAAACGAAAAAAATTTCTCTTTCAATTTAACCATTCAGTTCAAGTATTTACAATCAATCATCATTGATCCTATGTCTATATGGTTGACTCTGATACCAACTGTTAAAATACTATGTGTTTAGGATTTTAAGAAAACCCAACCCCATCCATACATGAACGTTAGAATACCATGGAGAATCCATAAACAATTAATCATAAAGATATACCTATTTGTGAAATTTGATTCCTCTACGCTCCAAGCTTTGATTGAAATCCTTCGACTACAGTCTTTTACAGTATCTAGAAGATATCCTTGATGTCTCTTGCTAATGGGTGCAGAGAGAACTGAACTGTGACTGTGGGGACTCTAACCCTGTATTTATAGAATACATGATATAACCATAAAACCCTTCCCACAATAGAATTAGGGTTACCAAAACTATCTTATACCACGTGACGAATTAAAACAAATCGATTCTATCGTGTCAATCAGACTCCCACTGAATAACTAGTTTAGATAATTAATTAAGCCCACATATAAATCTATATATGAGAGGTTCTTTTGTCTCGTCCAAGGGGCAAGGATGAAACTTAAAATACAAGAGGATTAAGAAATCCAAGGGGGCGGAGCGTGGATGAAACTTCATATACACTGGGAGTGGGGTTTTATATCTTTTTGAGGGTTGGATACTCCAGCCCATAAAATGACTAGAGAAACTTTTCCCAAATTTTATATATAGTTTTAATAATAAAAAAAAAAAGCTTATTTGAATGTCCACTTTATCAATTAATATTTTAATGAAGCATCCAAATGGATATATGAAAAAAAAATTATAGATTAGAATACTCTTACTACTTCGTGAAGGACCTGATATATTTTCTTTATTGATTAAATTGTAACATATATAAAATTATTATAGGGAGAGGTTCTTTGATCTAGTCGGAGACTAGAGAAATCCAAGGGGCAAGGATGAAACTTAAAATACAAGGGGAGTAAGAACTCCAAGGGGCAAGGGACAGTCAGCCAGCAGGAATGAAATTTCATATACAGTGGGAGTAGGGTTTTGTGTCTTTTTGAGGGTTGGATACCCCACCAGGCCATAGAATGACCAAGGAAACTAATTTTTCCAAATTGTATTTATAGTTTTAACAGAAAAGCTCATTTGAATGTCCACTTTACCAATTAATATTTTAATGAAGCATCCAAATGGATATATGTAAAAAAAAATTTATAGATTAGAATACTCTTACTACATCGTGAAGGACCTAATATATTTTCTTTATTGATTAAATTGAAACATATATAAAATTATTATAGGGAGAGGTTCTTTGATCTGGTCTGAGACCACAGAAATCCAAGAGGCAAGGACGAAACTTAAAATACAAGGGGAGTATGGCTTTGTGCCTTTTTGAAGGTTGGATATATATTCCAGATGAGAGATAGACCAGAGAAACTATTCCCAAATTATATATAGTTTTAAGGGAAACGCTTATTTGAATATCTACTTTATCAAGTTGGCCTATCTCCCTTTAGCATATGAAATAATGAAGTGGTAATTCTAGTCATTGGAGGGCTAGTACATGTCTTGGATTAGCCACAAGTCAAATTTTAAATTCTAATTCAATCAAATATATCCAATGTATTGGCATCCATGCACCCCATGTATGTTCGTGTATGTTTATGATACTTCAACTACTACTGTGCACTGTCCCATGGTTCTGATTTCAAACCTCTATTTTCATAACTTCACTAACATACCTGAAAAACAAAGGAGGGAAAATTCAAGACAACATGCAGTTATCAAGAGGGATCTGAAGATGAAGTCCAAATTCAAGGATAGAAGGATGAAAAGTACATAGAATTATTGAATCCAATGATACTGATGGGTAATGAGGGGTTGATTAACATGTTTTCTATAAAAGAATTAGTTCATAAGCCAAATCTTTCTTCTCCTATTCCAAGGTTTGGGAGAAGAAAATTTTTATTAAACCGATTTTAATGTGTTTAAAGCAAAAGTTTTTTGGCAACAATTTACAATGGGATAGTGTTCTTTTTTGCTTTTTTTTATAAATGTTAAATAATATAATGGGCTTTCCCCATTAGTACAAGTAAATCATTTTATCTTGGGTATTACATCATGTTGGGAAGGTTCAGTGTATCGAAACTCCAAATTAACTTAGTTCACAGTATTTTAATGTAAGATTTTTTAGATCTCCATTGGGTTTTTCCCATAGGATTTCCCATGAACCCTAACCATCACACCATATAGATTTCTAGAATAACATGGGAATTAAAAAGAGATGATAAGACACATATCTCTTGTTATAGATTGATTTCTGACAGTTTTCTTTGCTTTGAATGCTTGGAATGCTTGGATCAGAGTCTTCCATAGCCTGTCGGGATCCCTTAACCTTCTCTCTGCGTATGGAAACAGGAGAAGAAAATAACACCGTGGCTGTGGGGACCCTAACCATTGGTATTTATAATACCACCCTCAACCCTGGACCAGTCCTACAGTGGACCAAGTTGGTCCCTCTCTAATCATACTTAAACCGGTCTACCTATAACTAAACTCCTACTAAACCAACTAACCTTATAATTAATTTAGCCCATAAAATATCTTATAATCTCCCACTTGGGCTATATTAATTATAAATTCACCACTGATCCAATGTGACCATGGACCTAATTATACCAAAACCATCATTTACTTTGATCTAGTCATCAAACCTACCAATGTCAAACAACAACGGAAAGTACTCCTACACATCCAGTGTACTCCCTTCTGTCAGTTACATACAGAGGTCTACTTAATGACATAAATCACTTTGAAATGAATACTTGAGTCCAATGATCGAATTACCACGATCTCATTACGTTAAAATCCTTATAGGCAAACGCACTTTGATAATATCCAACTTATATAGGTAAATCGCCTCCAATTTAGACTAATATCATACTTTGGCTTACCACCTTCTTCAGCTAAATACCGCCTTGAAACTTGACATGTCTTAAATAATCAAGAATGCATACAAGCAATAAATGCTCACCAATAATCCTGCCCATTAAACTACAGGCAGAACAAATAATTACAGATAAACTATCAATTACCAGATCTCCCACTAACCAAATAGATCTGAATACTCCCACTAACCAAGAGAATCTAAAGACTCTCACTAATAAAATCTTTCAACCATTTCAATAAAACTACTTTAACATGTCTCTACATTGCCCTAGAGATTAACTATGACTGGTACAACTAGTCGAACCTATGATTGTACAGTCAAACATGAAAAACTATTTATAGTATCACAGAACAAATACGATCAACATTACATGTAGTCATTTATCTTTCAACATCATAAGCACCATAAGCATAATTTCTTTGCATTTAGTTAAAAAGAAAAACTTAACATTCCGATATTTCAAGTAACATCAATCACATTTTTTTTTAATATGGGAAACAATATATTAAGTCAAACAATAAACGTAAAACAAAGTAAAACCAAGAGTAGAAAAAACAAATGTAAAAGAAACTTTACAACATACAAGCCAACTGTCTTCAAGACTCTCCTACCCCAAATACCTAGGGAGTCCTAAAATCGTTATCCTTTTCTAAATATGCTTATGTGGCTTAACAGTATTTGGTCAAATCACCTATCTTTGGTTAATCTACTCATCTTTGAGCAATCCACCTTGAAGTTACTCAACAATAATCTTATCACTAGCTATTTTTCTCCTTTGGTAATGTAAGCCACCTAGATTTGAATATATTTTCTAGCAAGGAATGAGATATCTAATATATCAATTACATTGGTCTCATTGTCCTTGAGTTTTTCAATGATAGTTGATAGCTCCCAAAAATACTTCATCACATTACCATTTTCAACATAACTGGTACTAGAGAGCTAGGTTAATAAATTATCTTTCAACCCCCTCTAAAACATTATTCTTATCCTTTGGATTTTTCTTAGATAATCCCATTGTAATATTTCTCATCTTAATACTGCTACACATAACCTCAATAGTAGAATACCTTACAACTTATGTAAACTACTATGAAAGATACATCTAGGTCAAACGATCCTAGACTAGTCTCCAACCTTTTCATAATAAATTTTATTCTTTGTCCCAAGAAGAGTGGGAAAGAAACTACCAAACCATATGGTACATTCACTGAGACAGACATCCTAGGAGACATAAACCATCATCATTATATGAGTCCAAACATAAATGTCTTGCAATAGATAAATTACACAAGACTCATATAAACACATATAATTTATATTTATTTATACTTTGTCCCGAATAGAAAAAGATAGATATCAAAACATTCTTTGAGACAGTCATACTTAGATGAATACATCAGTGTATGAGTTTAAATACAGTATCAAACGACTAAAGACTCATACACATACCCTTTACTTGCATTAACTATATAAACCATCATGCAAATAAATATCATTTTCTTAGAGTTAACCAACTACACATTCTCCTTTAGGATAAACATACAGTGGTCTTCTCAGTTTCTGTGCAGTAACTGCGAAAAAATAATGACTCTCGAAAGTCCCACCACCTTTGGGTTAATGAGACCCCCTAAAGTCAAAACTCTTTCAACTCATGTGCATGAACATACCTTTAACTTTGACAATGCCACCTTTGGGTTAACATTGTCTTTCTTAGCTGCTTTTCACACCATGGAGAACAGTGTATTAAAAATATATCATTTATTGTATATGTAAATGCACAAATTTGAGGTTTGAGGATCAAACTGAGTATACCACTTTGATAAATTCCACCCAATCTTCACATGACACCTATAAACTTTAATTTGATCAAAATTTGACAATGCCACCTTTAGGTGTACATCGTCCTTATACAAGCATTTACAAATACATGAACTTTGAATTTGAAGACATCATAATGAAACTAGGTGTACCACTTTGGTGGGTTCCACCCAATTACATAATGATATCCCCAAATCCTATTTTATAGCACCTTCTGAGTCAATAAACAAAATCTCATGCATACATAACCTTCTACAAGCATCTGGTACAAAAATAACAGGCAAACAAGTAGAAAACCACAAATCGGACTAATTTGGGACACCTTTTAGTCAAAAATAAAATTTTTAAATCACCAAACTATGTCAAATTATGTACCAAACTGTAGAGCACGAAAATACGAACACAGCGTAAAAAAACCATGTCAAAATCTGACACTCCTAGCTCCCACAGTCGCCGATCAAAGTCGGCACCTGCATTCTTGCATCCTAAACCGGTTCTGGGCGGTTTAGCCTGGGTTGGTTCGGTCTGGTTGGACTCGATTGTGGGTGGACCGAACCCTTAAACTAAAAAAATTTAATGCTTTGGTCCAGATCGAACCAAACGGTCTGATCTTAAACCGAACCACATACCAACGGTTTAACCACCGATCCAACCAACCCACCCATCCGGGTTCTCGGGTCCACTTTTGGGGTCATTGGGTTGGGTCCTCGGGTTACAAAATCGAGTACGCAGGTCAGGTTCCCTGTCACACCTCAATTTCATACTATTCAGAATGGTGTGATGAACCGCTAATAAACCAACGATTCAACCAGGATCTCGAATAGACTGTGTCCATTTGCTTAAATCATACACATCCACAACCATAATTAGAGTAAATAAATAATAAAGGAAGTCTTATATATTAAATGAACTGAGAATCTAACTGTGATAAAGTAAATAAATTATCTAATTATCTTCAAAAAGGACTAAAACATAAATTAAAATAATTAAGTCAATTACATTGTCTGTATAACTTAAACAAAATCTAATAAAAAAATACAGGAGTTACACTCGCATGATGAATCATGCGACTCCATCATCACTTCTGCCTCCATTGTCATTGCATGCCCGTATGTTGGAGCATTCATATAATCTTCCACTATCGTACCTCCATCATCAACTAAAAATATTTGAATTCGAAAAGGGTGAGCATACATCACGGCTCAGTGAGCAAACAAAATAATACAACAAACATATGCATGCATTCAATTTATATCTTTGGTCTGGTTTATAAGTTTGTAATGTGCAATAGAAAGGATAGGTGGCCGCCGCAACTCTATACACGAATGTGTTGAACCGCCCAATGGATCAAACACCATTACCGCCCCCACATGCACCCACCATGGAATAGAGATAGAGCTAAAGTGCTTAGGACTGCACCGCATCACACTTCCCTGATGCTCTACCCATACCAACACGTAAGCCCCTGTTGACGAGGGCTTGCAAACTAGGCTCGTAACTAACCAATCCTAATGTCAAACAGTGTATCCAAGGCCTCACCCCAGCATCCCTCAATTTGTCCATAGAGATAGAGCTAAGGTCCCCCGACAGAGTTAGAGACTATACGGTCTGAGACCACCTCCCCTGATGCCCTACGACGTAATAGTTCTGCTAAGGTAATGGCGATATGACGATGTTAGTGGACAAGACTTGAGTAGAGATAGAGCTAGAGTCTGGTGACCAGGATGAACCACAGTGTCACGTCCTCCCCCTGATGCTCCACTAGCATCAAGTACACTAACCACACACATACATTCACATTCCTATTCCTAGCATCATCATCATCATCGTGTTATAATAAACGGAATTAAATATGTATGAATAGTAATAATAGAAATAGTGGATGACATGTGATATGCACATTACAATCATACAAGCATAGAATCATTCATGGTATTGGACTCAATAAACGAAAATAATTTATTATTAGCCAATTAGTTTAGGTCTTGTTCCCTTACCTTTGATTGCTAGTAGATCCTCGTTCAAGCTTTATAATTCATCTTTAAATTACTAAAAAGGCCTAACAAGTCGATAGATTTTAATTAGAATTAATTCCAATATGTTTAAACCAACAGAACCTGTAGGGTCGCAGGTAGGGTAGCACCTAGGGTAGCAGTTTCTGCGACCCCAGGGTGTAGGGTCGCAGGTGGGGTCGGATACCATTCGACCCTACGTGCGACCACACCCTCCCTGGGACTTTCCGAGGGCATGTGGTCGATCAAGTGGTGTCATAGGGTCGGATATCATTCGACCCTATGTGCGACCACACGTGTTTTAAGTCGACCTTTCATTCTAAAGTCCATCCCTTCATGTTTGGATCCTTTGGCTTACTTTCATGGTCCATTCTATGATTGTTCTATGGCTCAAAACTACAATTTATACACCATTCATTATCCATAACGATTTCCTCCATGGAATCTCTTGGAATTTATCCATGGACGGATGATTTGGGTTTCTCCTAATCCTATGTTCTTCATAACCATTCTAGGCTCCCTTATTCAGGTAAGGAATTAGGTTCATACCTTAATTCAGAGGTTTATCTGAATTTTCTCCTCTTCCTTGGTCTTCTTCTTCAAGTTTCTTTTTCTTCTTCTCTTCCTTCTCTTTCTCTTGCTCTCACTTTCAATTAGGGTTCTAAAGGAGTGAAAGAGATTAAGGGACGTCCTATTTATAGAGGAAAATCCTCCATAATAAGTCCCAATGAGTTTAGGAAAGATCCCCTTTTGAATTAGTAAGGTTTCCTAATTTCTGATTTCTCTCTGTCATTGTCGGGTCGGACGTAGGGTAGCAGAATCCGTCGATCCTACGCCTTCTTAGTCATGCGACCCCACGACTAAAAAGTCATGGATTGGACTTCTTTTGAGGTGGGGTTGATCATACCTGTTTAGGCATGCGACCCTACCCTCACATTTGACTGTTTTTGAGTTAGACTTCATACCTGGTCTTGTGGTTTCTTCACGCACTTGGTCCACCTGGCTTGACCATGATAAGTAGACCTAGTACAAGGTGGTAAGACCGGTTAGTTCAACGCGGGTCTTACAACTCCCCCCCCCCCTCTTATTAAAAATTTTATCCTCAAAATTTGTACATACCTTTCGAGTCGAAAAGGTGAGGATATTGCTTTCACATAGCATTCTCTTCTTCCCATGTGATCTCTTCTATATCTCGGCTCCTCCAGGTGACCTTAACATAGTATATGTCACGATTGTGTAGATGTTGAACCTTTCGGCTAGTAATTTTAGTTGGTGCTACTTCGAATGTCAAATGATCAGTTAAATTTGGTGGATCTGCTGTCAAAACGTGCGTTGGATCTCTAACGTACTTCTTTAATAATGAGATATGAAATACATCATGCACACTTGACATAGATGGTGGTAGTGCTAACTGATAAGCCATTTTTCCACGTTTAACTAGAATCTCATATGGCCCGACATATCTCAGACTTAGCTTCCCTTTCTGTCTGAATCATTTTAAACCCCGCATAGGTGATACTTTCAAGAATACCTTATCACCTACGATAAATTCAAGGTCTTGGTGTCGAGTATCTGTATACTATTTCTGACGATTCTGAGTCGTTCTAACTCTTTCCTTGATGATGTCGACTACTCGACAAGTCTCTTCAACAAACTCAGGTCCAACGATGCTACGTTCTCCAACTTCATTCCAAAACAAAGGAGTTCGACATTTCCTACCATAAAGTGCTTCATAGGGTGACATCTGTATAGTAGCCTGATAGCTCTTGTTATAAGCGAACTCGATCAATGGTAGTTTCTCATCCCATGAGCCTTTGAAATCAATTACATAGGCTCGAAGCATGTCTTCTAAAATCTAAATGGTACGCTCCGACTGTCCGTCTGTCTGAGGATGGAATGCAGTACTGAACTTCAACGTTGTACCCATAGCCTTTTGCAATCCTTCCCAAACTTTGAAGTAAAGCGTGGGTCTCTATCAGACACAATGCTTTCCGGTACACCATGTAATCTAACAATGTTATCCACATATAGCTTGGCTAGCCTCTCCAAGGTATACTGTGGTCGTATAGCTATAAAGTGAGCTGTCTTAGTCAGACGATCTACAACCACCCAGACCGCGTCAACTACTCGAGGAGTCAATGGTAACCCGGAGACAAAGTCTATAGTGATGCAGTCCCATTTCCATGCTGGTTCCCGGCAAGCCGCTGCACTGATCCTGCAGGTCTTTGTCGTTCAGCCTTCACCTCTGACAATTTAGGCATTGAGACACGAATTTAGCTACATCTGCTTTCATTCCTCTCCACCAATATAATTTCTTCAATTCATGATACATTTTTGTACTTTCAGGATGTACCGAATAGGCGGTGGTGTGAGCTTCCTTCATTAGTCGGTGTCTAATGTCCAAATTTTCTATTTCACGAACACATATTCTTTCTTTGTACTTCAGTACCTTTTCATCATCCAAGGTGAACTCAGGAATTATCCTACCTTTTTTTGATGTCTTCTTGTACCGTTCTCAGATAAGGGTCTTATTTAATAGCGGCTTTCACTTCATCAATTATATCAGATACAATCTTCAATGTTGTGAATATATTTGAAAACCGATGAATAAACCCTTAGTTGGTTGATCCACCCGGTGCATCTATCACGAACTGCTCATTACCATAATTGAATACTTTTCCTGTAGTATACATTGTTGTAGTCATGTTAACCTCTCCTTGAGATTTTATCATTGTTTTTCTGCTTAGCGCATCAGCAACTACATTAATCTTTCCTGGATGATACTGGATATCGCAATCATAATCCTTCAATAATTCCAGCCATCTTCTTTGTCTCATGTTCAACTCCTTCTGATTAAAAAGATAAGTGAGACTCTTATGATCTGATTTAATCTAAAATTTTTCTCCATACAAAATGTCTCCATATCTTGACAACATTTACTACTGCTGCTAATTCCAAGTCATGAGTGGGATAGTTCTTCTCATGTGTCTTCAGTTATCTTGAGGCATACGCAATTACTTGTTCTCCTTGCATAAGTACACATCTTAAACCCAATCCCGACGCATCAGTGTACAAGATAAATGGCTGCCCTGGAATAGGAATAGTCAAGATCGGAGCAGATATCAATCTAGCCTTCAATGTTTGGAAACTTTTCTCACATTTATCAGTCCAAACAAACTTTTCTCCTTTCTTAGTCAAACTGGTGAGAAGTACAACAATTCTGGAATAGTCTTCCACGAATCGTCAATAATACCTAGCTAGACCTAGGAAACTTCTAATTTCTGCAACACTCTTCGGTGCTTCCGACTTCACAATGGCTTCAATCTTGCTGGGATCCATTTTAATTCCTTCAGCGGATACAACATGGCCTAAGAAAGCTACCTCATTTAGCCAAAACTCACATTTTGTAAATTTGGCGTAAAGCTTCTCTTTCCTTAATCGCTGCAGAGCGGCTCTTAGATTCATGACATGAGTTTCCTTGTCCTTGGAGTAGACCAATATATCATCAATAAATGCAATGCCCGACGTGTCCAACATATCATGGAATACCCGATTCATGAGTTCCATAAAAATTACGGGTGCGTTAGTCAATCCAAAAGACATGACTAAGAATTCATAATGTTCATATCTTGTTCTGAATGTTGTCTTTGGAATATCACTGGCCTTAATCTTCAACTGATGTTATCCTGACCGAAGATTGATTTTGGAGAACACCTTGGCACCTTGCAACTGATCGAACAACTCATCGATCCGAGGCAATGGGTACCGATTCTTGATTGTCAGCTTATTCAATTCTCGATAGTCTATACACAGTCGAACGCTACCATCTTTCTTCTTTACAAACAATACTAGCACTCCCCATGGTGATATGCAAGGTCTGATGTAACCTTTGTCCAGTAATTTCTGTAACTGTACTTTTAATTCCTTCAATTTAGAAGGAGCCATTCTATAGGGTGCTTTAGATACTGGTGCGACTCTGGGTATCAGATCTATAACGAACTCTGTCGCTCAGTCGGGTGGTAGTCCTGGTAGTTCCTCAGGAAATACATCTGGAAAGTCACGCACAACATCAATATTCTCCATTCGTGGTGCTTCCTTGGTGAGGTCGACCACTGATACTAGATACCCAACTCCTCCTTTCTCGAGGCATTTTCTAGCCTTTAATGCAGAGAGGATGAGTTATCGTTTACGAAAAAGTTTGGTTCCCACAAAAATAAACTCCGTTCCTTCCTTGTCCTTAAATGTCAGCTTATTTTCTACACATAATAGGTTTGCAGAATGCCGAGCTAACCAGTCTGTTCCCAAGATGACGTCAATGTCTGTCATCTCGAGTTGAATCAAGGTTGCATCCAAAGTCTTCTCGCCAATAAGAACTGGACATAGTCCATAACCTTTTTCTAATTCCATTTCTAATCCCATAGGTGATCGTACAAGCAGTTTGTAGTCTAAAGATTTGATGTGTAGATTTAGTTTCTTTCCAAATGACACAGATATAAAAGAATGAGTAGCTCGAGAATCAAAGAATACTCTAGCGGGTATGCCATTAATAGGTACGATACCTGTGATTTATTTTAATTTAGTCTACATGCTCACACAATATAACACAAAATGAAAGGTTCAAGTCATACCTGTAACCACATCAGGCGATACGACAGCATCTTCAGATATAACTGCATAAACCTTTCCTTGCTGTAGCTGCTTCCTGGGCTTAGGACACTCCCTTGAATAATGTCCTACTTGGTTGCAGTTAAAGCATTTTACTCCTTCGTTATTTTTCTTTTGTTGCAGTTGAGCTGCTGGAGTAGTCTTGGCTGCAGCATTGAAGCCTTGGGTACGGAAGGGTTTGAATGTCCTTGTGTTCCCTCCATTATATGAATTTTTGTTTGGCCTTTTAATACCCCTATTTTGAGCAAAGTGGCTCTCCTTCTGGCTCGACTCTATTACTTGAGCAATCTGTACTGCTTCCTTGTAGATTTTCTTCTCCAGTCCCAGAACATGCTCATGGATGCTTCTCCTGAGTCCCATGATGAACCTTCGGGTCTTTGTGTTTTTCTCTTGCATGCTGGCGGGTGCAAAGAAAAACAGCTCTTCATAACGCTGTTGGTATGCATCCACGGTCATTTTACCCCTGATATAAACTCAGGAACTCTCTCTCCATAGAATCTCTGAAACTTCTGGGGAAGTACTTCTCAAAGAATGCCTCTTTATAGATAGCCCAGGTCAATTGGGCGTGCTTTATTAACAGATAAGTCTGTGTGGACTTCCACCAGTGATGTGCATCGCCTTTTAGCATGAATGTTGCACATAGTACTTTCTCCTCCTCATTTACTATCATCATCATAAAATTCCTCTCCATTTCGTCGATCCAATGTGCTGGCCACAAAGGGTCAACTGGTTTACCATTATATTCTTTAGGCTTCATCTTCAGAAAATGCTCGATCAGTCGAGAGTAGTCCAGCTGATACTGAGCATAGACCCCATACATAGGTGATTGGTACTGGTAACTGCCTTGAGCTACCTCAGGATTCTACACTGAAGCCTGCATAACTGGTGTTTGAGGTGCTTGGGGTACCGTATTGCTTCCCCCTGGTACTGTGCTAGCTTGTCCTGCTCGCATAGGTGTCGTATGTGCAGCTGGAAAATCCATTCCTATAGTAGCTTGCATATTGGCTTGCACCTGCTGCATTTGTTGCAGCTGTTGTGCCAAGTTCATTACCGCTGTGACCAAATCTATACAGGTGGGGCTGGAAACTTTGTAGGATTTGTCTAGCCACTAGCTACTGGCGGTGCCATATTCAGATTCTCTCGTGCTTTAGAATTTTCATGGCTGTCTTCCTCCACAGGTGGTGGTGGTAGAATTGGATTACGGCCTCGTATGGTCACTCTTCGCCCAGCCATTTCCTGTCCAGATGGTGGTAGTGTCTGAGAAACAGTCATAGAACGTGTGAGGCAATCAATATAAGTTGTTCCCAAGTCAAAATCCAACTAACCAATATAAATTTCCAATTTTTCAAATCATTTAGTGAAAATATTGAATTTTCCATCGTAGGGTCGATGGTAGGATCGCACTGTGTTCGACCCTAGGGTATTCGACCCTAAGAATACTGTCAGCTCACCGAGAGCTTAGGGTCGATCGTAGGGTCGGTGTATGTCCGACCCTAGGTCCAACCCATGGTTCTCTGTCAGATCACCGAGAGCCTAGGGTTGATGGTAGGGTCTGTCATAGGGTCGCACATTTTGGTCGAATTCTGCGACCCTACGATCCAAAACCAGGTTTTTAAACCTAATTTTGGTTTCATTTCCTATTCTTCCTCTTTTCTTCCAACTCAACTCGCTTCCCCTGAGTTGCTATAGTATCGACCCCTAGGGTTTGGTGATTTTTTCTTCCGTTCACGACTCCCGCTCCGTCTCTTCAGGTATGCTCTCTACTGTTTCCCATTTTTAAGCTTTCTAAACTAGGTTTTTCGTCCATTACATCGTTTTCTTCAAATTAAAATTTTTCTAATCGTAAAAATTTAATTTTTATTGGGGGTTTTTTATATTGGTCACCCAATGGACGAAAGCCCTCAAATATATTTGAGTTTCATAAGTTGGTTATTGAGAAACTTAAAATTTTCTATTTTTGACCTAATTTTCGAGATTTTTCCAATTTGTTGGAATTTCTTCAAATTTGATCTTCCTAGTTTAAATTTCATATTGTATGAGCTTTATAGGATGGTTTGGAACCTATGTAAGTCCTCCTACCCAGTTGTTTGGGTGAAAAGTGAGGCTTTTGGCCAAATCATGCCGTTATAATACCAAAATTTTTGAGTTTTTTCACCATTACTAATATCTTGTTTGTTTTTCTGTGTCTTGGCAGATAGTATGGCTCGTACCAAGGTTCCTAGGATTCATGACCCCGTTCGTTTCCGCTCCAACGAGGCAGAAGCTCAGTATGCTCGCTATGAGCGTAAGAAGGTAGAAGGGGGTCGTTGTGTGAACTTGGCTAGTCTAGCCTTGTTCAATGTGGAGGGTGCTTTTGGTGACATGGGCTGGCTTCCTGTGATCACCTATGAGGCTTGTACTCGTCCTGCTTTGGTGAGGCAGTTCTATTGCAATCTCTAGGTAGTGGGGGATCGCAATGACACAGAGAGGGGTAGGGAGCTCAGGATCACTAGCTACGTCAAAGGGGTGGAGGTTTCATTTAACTGCCAGCAGTTGGCTGATCTTTTGGGCATATCAAATGACGGCCATTTAGTGTACTGTGCTCCCAAGGAACCCCAGTTCCTATCCTTGGAGATGCGTGTTGAGATTGATAGTTAGCTCATTAGGGATGATCGTTGGGAGATGAAAGCGATCAACCTACGTCCAAAACCTTGGGTGTACTGTAAAATTATCCAGCACAACCTGATCCCCCAGAGTGGACACTATGATAGGATTTCACAGTTGACTCAGTATGTCCTCTACTGCATTTGCACCAGGCAGCCTGTCTGCCTTCCTTATATTATCATCCGGACGATGATCCGCGCTACGTTGCTTGGTCAGTTAGGCAACCTACCCTACGGACGTCTGATCACTACACTGCTCACACGCCTACACATTGATTTATTAGATGAGAGGATTCAGGAGAAGACCTTCTCATCGGACCTTGACTGGGAGGCCATATGTAAGATGGGTATGCGGGATGCTTAGGTCAGTGATGATGAGAGAAACGCTCTAGTGCGTCCTCGTACTCGAGTAGAGGTAGCAGACGCTGCGGCGACAGCAGCAGCAGCAGGAGCAGGGGTCCATGGGGGTGATGCTGAGGATGAGGATCGTATGTTCATGGATGTAGACGCCATACCTCCTCCATCACCTCTATATTCTACTGGAGCTAGTCCATCTCGGGCTCCTTCACACACTGCTGGTCCTTCATGCCCACCCTCTGATGATATGATGGGGCTACTACGCGAGATTAGAGAGGCTCAACGCGTGACTGATCTGAGAGTAAGAGAGCTTCTAGATGCTCAGTGCGCGACTGATGGGAGAGTAGGCGAGATTCTAGATGCTTAGCGTGCGTCCGATTAGAGGATGAGCAAGTTGACAGCTAGTCTCCAGACGACCCAAACTCAGGTAGCCTGGTTGACTAGAGTGTATACTGAGGACTACGACAGAGATCGCGAGGCACCTCCTCCTTCAACACCTCCAGCTCCATGATGTATATTTTCTTTTTAACCTTCTTTGTACTACAGAGTAACTGTCCGAATCGTGGACTGTACTCTGATTTGGATAGGTATAAACGTTGCTTTTTATTTGATGTATATGAAACTTGTTTCTCCTTTTATATATGCATTATTCTCTTTCTAAATTTTGTCTCAAACAATACAGGTGCTTTTGGTGTGTTATTATTACAGCTTTTAATTTTTAACCTAACTCAATTCATGAACTTTTGTGGAAGTATATCGGTTTAATAGACAGGGCCTGAAAGCTCTGATACCAAGTTGTCACACCCCAATTATGCACTATTCAGAATGGTGTGATAAACCGCTAATAAACCAACGGTTCAACCAAGATCTCGAATAGGCTGTATCCATTTGCTTAAACCATACACATCCACAACCATAATCAGAGTAAATAAATAATAGCAGAAGTCTTACATATTAAATGAACTGAGAATCTAACAGTGATAAAGTAAATAAATTATCCAATTATCTTCAAAAAGGACTAAAACATAAATTAAAATAATTAAATCAATTACATTGTCTGTATAACTTAAACAAAATCTAATCAAAAACACAGGAGTTGCACTCGCATGATGAATCATGTGACTCCATCAAGACTTCTGCCTTTATTGCCGTCGCATGTCCGTATGTTGGAGCATTCATATAATCTTCCACTGTCGTACTTGCATCATCAACTAAAAATATTCAAATTCAAAAACGGTGAGCACACATCACGGCTCAGTGAGCAAACAAAACAATGCAAGAAACATATGCATGCATTCAATTTATATCTTTGGTCTGGTTCATAAGTTTGCAATGTGCAATAGAAAGGATAGGTGGCCGTCGCACCTCTATACACGAATGTGTGGAATCGTCCAATGGATCAAACACCATTGCCGCCCCCACATGCACCCACCATGGAATAGAGATAGAGCTAAAGTGCTTAGGATCGCACCGCATCACACTTCCCCTGATGCTCTACCCATACCAACACGTAAGCCCCTGTTAGCGAGGGCTTACAAACTGGGCTCCAACTAACCAATCCTAATGTCAAACAGTGTTTCCAAGGTCTCACCCCAGCATCCCTCAATACGTCCATAGAGATAGAGCTAAGGCCCCCCGACAGAGTCAACTACACGGTCCGAGACCACCTCCCCTGATGCCCTACGACGTAATGGTTCTGCTAAGGTAATGGCGATACGTCGATGTTAGTAGACAAGACTTGAATAGAGATAGAGCTAGAGTCTGGTGACCAAGATGAACCACAGTGTCATGTCCTCCCTTTGATGCTCCACTCGCATCAAGTACATTAACCACACACATACATTCACATGCATATTCCTAGCATCATCATCATCATCATCATGTTATAATAAACAAAATTAAATATACATGAACAGTAATAATAGGAATAGTGGATGACATGTGATATGCACATTACAATCATACAAGCATAGAATCATTCATGATATTGGACTCAATAAACGAAAACAGTTTATTATTAGCCAATTAGTTTAGGTCTTGTTCCCTCACCTTTGATTGTTAGTAAATCCTCATTCAAGCTTTATAATTCACCTTTAAATCACTGGAAAGACCTAACAAGTTGATAGATTTTAATTAGAATTAATTCCAATATGTTTAAACCAACAGAACCTGTAGGGTTGCAGGTAGGGTAGCACCTAGGATAGCAGTTTCTGCGACCCCAAGGTGTAGGGTCGCAGGTGGGGTCATATACCATTCGACCCTACGTGTGACCATACCCTCCCTGGGACTTCACGAGGGCATGTGGTCGATCATGTGGTCTCGTAGGGTCGGATATCATTCGACCCTACGTGTGACCACACGTGTTCTGAGTCAACCTTTCATTCTAAAGTCCATCCCTTCATGTTTGGATCATTTGGCTTACTTTCATGGTCCATTCTATGACTGTTCTATGGCTCAAAATTATAATTTACACACCATTCATTATCCATAACGATTTTCTCCATGGAATCTCTTGGAATTTGTCCATGAACGGATGATTTGGGTTTCTCCTAATCCTATGTTCTTCATAACTATTCTAGGCTCTCTTATTTAGGTAGGGAATTAGGTTTATACCTTAATTCAGAGGTTTCTCTGAACTTCCTCCTCTTCCTTAGTCTTCTTCTTCAAGTTTCCTTCCCGTCTTCTCTTCCTTCTCTTTCTCTTACTCTCACTTTCAATTAGGGTTCTAAAGGAGTGAAAGAGGCTAAGAGATATCCTATTTATAGAGAAAAAACCTCCATAATAACTCCCAATGAGTTTAGGAAAGATCCCCTTTTGAATTAGGAAGGTTTCCTAATTTTTAGTTTCTGTCTGTCATCGTAGGGTCGGACGTAGGGTCGCAGAATCCGTCGACCCTATGCCTTCTTAGTCATGTGACCCCATGACTAAAAAGTCATGGGTTGAAATTCTTTTGAGGTGGGGTCGATCATACCTGTTTAGGCATGTGACCCTACCCTCACATTTGACTACTTTTGGGTTAAACTTCATACCTAGTCATGTGGTTTCTTCATGCACTTGGTCCACTTGGCTTGACCATGATAGGTAGACCTGGTACAAGGTGGTAAGACCGGTTAGTTCGACATGGGTCTTACATTCTTGGGTCATAACTCGGGTCGGATCAAACCATTGGTCGGGTATTAAGGTCGCACGTGCTAAACCACATGTGTGCCCCTGAGGTAATTGGTCTTGGGTCAGTCTTGGTCTGGGCTTGGACTAGGCCTGATTCTTGGATCCGGGCTCGGTTCTAGATCGGCCCAGATCATATCCCAGGTTGACGCTAAGTCAACCCACTAGGGTTTACGGGTTAACTTGGTGACATCAGCCCTTCCTTTTTTTTTTTTTTTGCCGACGTGTGTATCTCACACACTTTTTCAAGCAGCGCATGAGGATGCATCCCATCACTTCTGGCAATGAACCTTATGTTGCCGGCTCCATCTCTCCGAGACCTAGAATCCTATAAAATTTATTTTATCTTTACAGGTCAAAAAAAAATTTTGAAAGTCTCAACCATAGACAGGTTTTTACAAAATTTTGAGAGAAAAAAATCTCTCATTTTTCAATCCATTCAGACATACAATCTTTACAATGCTTTTCCATCGATCCTAAATTTGTGTGGGTGGCTCTGATACCACTGTAAGATTTTTCAGTTCCCCTTTGGGTTTTTCCCATGGGATTTCCTATGAACCCTAACCAACACACCACATAGATTTCTAGAATACCATGAGAATTAAAAAGAGATGATAAAACACATACCTCTTGCTATAGATTGATTTTCAACCGTTTTCTTTACTTTGAATGCTTGGAATGCTTGGATCAGAGTCTTTCACTGTAAAACCTGTATTGTACTAACCGGTCTTACCACCTTGTATCAGGTCTTCCTATCATTGTCGGGTCCAGCGGACCAAGTGTGTGTAGAAACCACAAGGCTAGGTATGAAATTGAATCCAAAATCATCAATTTAGGAGTGTGTGGTTGCATACCTAAACAGGTGTGGTCGACCACACCTCAGAATAATGAGACCACAGAAGTTTGAGACGTGTGGTCGTAGTTCTGGTTGTGTGGTCGATGGGTTCTGCGACCCCACGTGCGCCACACGAAGTCAAACAGACTCCGTGATTAGGAAACCTTTCTAATCTGAAGGGGGTTCTTTCCTAATCTAAGTAGGACTCTATATGGAGGGTTTTTCTCTATATATAGGACGTCCCAGCCTCTTTCATCCTTTTAGAACTCAAACTGAAAGAGAGAGAAAGAGATGAGGAGGAAGAGAAGGAGAATTGAAGAGGAAGACTAAGAGAAGGAAGTTCAAAGAGAACTCTGAATCTTCAACAAGTATAAGGTATGAAACCATCCCCCACATCAGTTGAATACCAAGAAGAGATCATGGAGGAGATAGTGATTCAAAGTGAGACCCCAATCATCAAACCATGGACAAATTCTAAGAGATCCATGGAGGGAATCTATTAAGATGATGGATTGTGTAAAATATAAATTTTAAGCCATAGAATAATCATAGGAAGGATCATGATGATAATCCAAAGAATCAAAACATGAAGGAATTGAGTTAGGAGTGGAAAATTCGACCATCACATGTGTGGTCGCATGTGTGGTTGCATGATATGCGACCACACAAGACACACATAGCCTACCACACACCCTCAGAAAGTTCCAGGGAGGGTGTGGTCGCATGTGTGGTCGCATGATATGCGACCACACCTATCGACGACACGCCCTCTGGAAAATTCCAAGGAATGTGTGGTCACATGTATGATCGCATGATATGCGACCACACATAGCGACCACACACCCACGGGGAAGTTTCAGGGAGGGTGTGGTCACACGTATGGTCGCATGATATGCGACCACACCCTGTGGTAGCAAAAATTGAGACCATAGGTGCAGCCGCACCTGCGACCACTCAGCTTCTGGAAATCCAAATTAATGGAAATAAATTTTAATTTAAAATCTATAAATTTGTTAGGTTTCCAAATGATCTAAAAGTGATTTACAAACTTGGACGAGGAACAACCATCAACCAAAGGTAAGGGAACAAGACCTAAACTAATTGGTTAATAACAAGCTATTTTACTTATTGAGTCCAATACCATGATTGATTCTATGCTTGTATGCTTGTAATGTGCATTTCACATTTCATCCAATATTTCTGTTATTATTGCTCATGCATATTTAATTCTGTTTATTTATAACATGATGATGATGATGATGTTAGGAATAGGCATGTGAATGTATGTATGTGGTTAGTGTGCTTGATGCAAGTGGAGCATTAGGGGGAGGACGTGACACTGTGGTTCATCCTGGTAACCAGACTCTAGCTCTATCTCTACTCAAGTCTTGCCTACTAATATCATCGTATCGCCATTACCTTAGTAGAACTATTACGTCGTAGGGCATCAGGGGAGGTGATCTCAGACCGTGTAGTCTCTAACTCTGTCGGGGAGCCTTAGCTCTATCTCTATGGACGTATTGAGGGATGCTGGGGTGAGGCCTTGGATACACTAATTGGCATTAGGAATGGTTAGTTGCGAGCCCAATTTGCAAGCCCTCGTCAATAGGGGCTTACGTGTTGGTATGGGTAGGGCATCAGGGGAAGTGTTATGCGGTGTTTGATCCGGGCACTTTAGCTCTATCTTTATTCCATGATGGGTGCATATGGGATGGAAATAATGTTTGATCCATTGGGCGGCTTCATACACTCGTGTATAGAGGTGCGGCGGTCACCAATCCTTTCTATAGCACATTGCAAACTTATAAACCAGGCCAAAGATATGAATTGAATGCATGGATATGTTTGTTGCATTGTTTTGTTTACTCACTAAGCTCAAGTTGGAGAGCTGACCCTCGCGCGCATAATTCTTTTTAGTTTCTAATGTTGCAGGTATTACGGTTGAAGATTATGTCGACACGCCAACATATGAACAGGTGGTGGCTATGGATGAGCAAGCTGTGGAAGACTATTATGATTCATTAAGCGAGCGTTTCAACTATGGATGCGCTTAGAATTTAACTTTCGTATTTAGATATTTGTAATATGTATTAAATTATGTTTTGATTACTTGGAGATAACTAGAATATTAGTTATTTATCATGATTAGACCTCAATTCATTATTAATAAGACTTCTGCTATTTACTTTAATATCTCTGATTAATGTGGAATGTGTTTTGGTTTAACATGGTTGGCATAGCCTATACGAGATCCTGATTGAACCGTTGGTTTATTGACGGTTCATCACACCATTCTGGTTAGTCCAAAATTGAGGTGTGACATCCACAGCCTGTCGGGATCCCTTAACCTTCTCTCTGCATATGGGAATAAAAGAAGAAAATAACATCGTGGCTATGGGAACCCTAACCATTGGTATTTATAATACTACCCCCAACCCTGGACTAATCCTATAGTGGACCAGGTTAGTCCATCTCTAATCATACTTAAACTGGTCTACCTGTAACTAAACTCCCACTGAACCAACTAACCTTATAATTAATTTAGCTCATAAAATATCTTACAGCTGAGCAGGAAAGCATCTCATTCACAATATCATTCAGGCTCATGAGGTATGTCTTTATATTTACAATCAAATGAAATCGAGTACCTATTATATGGCCCTTAAACTAGATATGCAGAAGGCATATGATAGAATGGATTGGCGTTTTATTGAGGTTCTTCTGCATAAAATGGGGTTTGCTGAGGAGACCTGACTCAATCTTGTTATGGCTTGCATTAGGACTGTAACTTATACTCTAATTATTAATGGAGCTGAATGAGGTACATTTGTTCCTATGCGTGGAATTTGACAAGGTGACCCATTATGACCCGTTATTTTTATTTTATGTGCACACCTTGTCATGCATTTTGCAGTGTAAACAACAACAAAATTTGATTAGAGGTATCAGTGTAAAAAGGAGAGCTAACCCATTATCTTATTTATTATTCGCTGATGACTGTTTGTTGTTTTCGCAAGTTAAACCTCATAAATTGTATTGTTTAAAAGAATATTTAGACCTGTATTGCAATGCTTCTAGACAAAAGATCAATTTGCATAAATCATTCTTAACATTTAGTCCTAATATGCAGGTTAAAATTTATAGATGGATTTCTAAAATACTCAAGATATCCTATGGACCGGGGCCAATTAAATACTTGGGTGCACCAGTCAACTTTGGACGTTCAAAGACTCAGCTATTCAAGCAACACTTGGATAACATCACCTCCAAGATGCAGATGTAGAAAGATTCATGTTTATCATCAGCTGATAAGGAGATTCTTTTAAAGGCAGTTATTCTTCCTAAATTCAATTACATAGGCTCTCATTTCAAACTACCCAAAGCTTGACTTCAATCCCTAAAAAGCAAGGCAGCCAATTTCTTTTGGAATACTGGTGCAAATAACCATCCAATACACTGGCTATCATGGGACAAACTATGCATTCCCAAATACAAAGGAGGCCTAGGCTTAAGAGATCTGGTACTTCACAACCAAGCCTTATTAAGCAAATTAGCATGGAAGGTCTGGCAGCATCCTGAGGCAATCTGGGTTAAAATATTAAAAGCTACATATTATCCCTATGTGGATTTTTTAAATGTTTCTTTAGTGCACCAGATTGCTACATTATCCTCTATGACACCACAGGTCATAGGTATATATGCAAAATTAGAGTAATAGAATTGAAAGAAGCTTTAAGGAGGATGAATGTAGGTAAAGCACCAGGCTCAGATGAAGTCCCAATAGAAGTTTGGAAGAGCCTAAAAATGTATGGAATATCTTGGCTAACTAAGTTGTTCAATAAAATTATGAGCTCTGAAAAAATGCCAAATGAATAGAGGAGTAGTATTGTGGTTCCTATCTACAAAAACAAAGGTGATATTCAGAGCTGTAATAACTACAGAGGCATAAAACTAATGAGTCATACTATGAAACTATGGGAGAGAGTTATTGAAACCCACTTGAGAAAAAAAATTACCATTATGGAGAACCAATTTAGCTTTATGCCAAGTAGATCCACAACATAGGCTATTTACTTGCTTAGGAGACTCATGAAAGGATGTAGAGAAGGCAAGAAGGACCTCCATATGATTTTTATCGATCTAGAAAAGGCATATGCTAGAGTCCCTATGGAGTTAATCTAGAAAATACTAGAGAGGAGATGTGTTTCAAGCAAATATGTGGACATAATTAAGGATATGTATTATAATGTGGTGACTAGTGTGAAAATCGTAGGGGGGTCAAGGTCGTAAATTCTCAATTACAATGGGGTTACATCAAGGATCAGCTTTAAGCTCTTATATGTTTGTCTCACTATAGATGATCTAACCAGAGACATTCAAGATGAAGTTCCTTGGTGTATGTTTTTTACTGATGATATTATTTTAGTAGATGAGACAAAAGCAGGGATTAATGCAAAGTTAGAGCTAGGGATATCATCATTGGAATCAAAAGGTTTTAAGATAAGTAGAACAAAAATGGTATATAGTGTGTAACTTTAGTCACACAAGGACGGATAATGAAATAGTGAACATTGTTGAGAAGGAGATACAGTAAAATAATCATTTTAGGTATTTAGGTTCAATCATAAACAAAGAAGGTGATATAGACAATGATGTTTCACAGAGGATTAAAATATGATGGATGAAGTGGATAAGTGCGTCTGGAGTGTTGTGTAATCGGCGTATTCCTTTAAAACTTAAAGAAAAATTCTATAGGATAGTTATTTGACCGGCTATGATGTATGATGTAAAATATTGGGCAGTTAAGAAACATAATATTGATAAACTTAGTGTAGTTGAGATGAAGATGTTAAGATGGATGTGTAGCAAAACTAAGAAGGATAAGGTAAAGAATGATCGTATTAGAGCTGATTTGAGAGTAACGCCGATACATGATAAGCTACGAGAAAGTCATTTGAATGGTATGGTCATGTTCAACGAAGACTGTTAGATGCTCCCATTTGGAGGACTGATTTGATTCAGATTGAAAGGCTTAAAAGAGGTAGGGGCTGGCCTAAGATAACTCTAAGGGAGGTGGTAAAGAAAGATATGTATATCTTAAGCCTTGATTTAAATATGACATTGAACAAAACTGATTAGCGGACAAGAATCCATGTAGCCAACCCCATTTAGTTGGGATAAGGCTTTGTTGTTGTTGTTGTTGTTGTTGTTATTGTTGTTGTTTCTTTAGGGCATAAGCCAATCATTTTGCTGAGAATGATGTGTTATATGCTAAACCATCTCATGCTAATATATTTGTTCTCAGATCTTATTAACCACAAGACTCATAGTTGGAGAATGGATCTTTTATCCTCATTAATGTTTACTACTGCTGAAGTGGAGGCCAATAGTAAAATTCCTTTAAGTTCTTGTTCTTCACAAGATAAACTTTTTTGGAAGGAATCTAAAAACAGGATTTATTTAGTTAAAAGTGCATATCATATTTTAACTAGATGTAAGCTTAATGCTATTATGGCTTTTCCCTCTTCAACCTCCCCATCCTGGCAACAGGTGCCTTCTTTTATTTGGAGGAAATTTTGGGGCTGCAGGACCCTGCCCAAAGTAAGGCATCTCCTGTGGAAATGTTGTGCCCAAGGTTTAGCTACCTGTGAAAATTTGAAGAGAAAACAAGTTCATGTGGATTAAATAAGTCGAAGATGTGGCTCAGCTAAGGAGTCAATTGATCTTGTCTTTCTTCACTGTCCCTTTGCGAAAGCAGCTTGGTTAGGTTCCCCGTTTGGTTTACGAATTCCTCTTGATCCAACAGTCACAATTTCTCAATGGCTCCAACAAGTTCTCAAGATTGATAAAACTTCTTAGTCTCTTGGTCAGCAGGTGTTCTCCTATATGGCTTTCATGTTTTGAATATTGTGGAAAATGCAAAATGAGCTCTATTTCAATCAACAGGTTCGCAAACCGGAGGTGGCAATTTTGCAAGCTTCAAAGGCTTTTTATGAATATGCACAAGCTACAAGTCTGTTTTCTCCTTCTCAGTGCCTTTCATCTATTTTTACAAATCAAGTTTGTTGGACTACTCCTAGTCTAGGAAATGTTAAACTGAATGCTAATGTAGCATGGTGGCAACACCAAGCTAGACATGGGCTGGGCTATATATTGTGTGATGATCAAGGAACTCCTCTTTTTGCCATCTCTGAACCTAGTTCCATTTTCTTGGTTCCCATCGGGGAAGCTTTGGCGATTAAGGCTGGACTGTTGAAGACAATACAAGCTGGTTTTACCCACATTACAGTGGAATCTGACAAACTTGAAGTGATACAGATGCTTCAAAGGAAAAAAAAGAGTGGATGATCCTCATTTGGCTGATCTCATAAAAGCTATTGTATCTTTGGTTAATGGTTCTAACATATGTATTGCTTTTGAGTATATACCAAGAAACGCCAATGTTGTGGCTCACTTCTTGGCAAGAAAGGCTATGTCCTGTGTTGAGCAGGTCCTTTGGCCGCTTACTAGCCCATGGTTGGTTGATGTTTGTAACTTAAACAGATTACCTTCTGTTATTAATGATGATCAATAGATAACTTAATTACCAAAAAAAAAAAAGATATCTTCTTTGGGTTCACAAACTCTCTCTCTCTCTCTCTCTCTCTCTCTCTCTCTCTCTCTCTCTCTCTCTTTCGCTAGAATTGATAGCTCATATACACGTCTGGTGGAGAAATATACATGTTTGGTGGAGAAGAGTTCATCTACCCGTATGTTTGGAGAAGAGTTCATCTGCCCGTATGTTTATTTTCCGTGGAAACCTTCATTGACCACAACAAAAATAACTAGAAATCCTTAATCTAACTCAATTACAATAAAAAAATTAATTATACACTAAAATAAATAAAAAGATACAATTCCAAGGTTGCATCTTATCCAATGAGTCATACACCCATGGACGACGATGGGACCTATGCATAGAGAAATACACATTCGTACAAATGAACTGAACTCCAAAGGTGGTGACACAATGATCTTGATATTCTGATATGGGGTTTATAAGGTACGTCAAGAATGTTTACATTGCTCATCCAACAGGCTAGAGTTTCATCCTTTTAATTATAATGGTATTATATATTGAAATTTTCTTTACAAGTAGAAAATTGCAATAAATAAATATAACAAAGGTGGTTATATGTAATAACCTAATGATTATGCATTAAAAAGAATTATCATGATAACATTAATACATATGGAACGATTTTCACTACAATATTTCTGATTTTTAGCTAATTTTTTAGCTACGGCGATTTATTAGCCATAACCTAATATATTTATAGCTACGGTAACTATAGAGCCATAGCTATAAACATATTTATGGCAATGGAACATTATATGCCATAGCTAAAAGGCATGACCGTGTAGCAGAAGAGTCCCTGATTGGTGACGAAGGAGGTGCATTTCTCGTCTGCCCTTCGCATCTTGATTTGATTGTAGCCGAAATATGCATCGAGGAAGCTGAGTAACTCGTACCCGGCTATAGCATCTATCAGCTGGTCGATGCGCAGCAGCGGATAGCTGTCCTTTGGACAGGCCTTGTTGAGGTCGGTGAAGTCTATGCAAATCCGCCACTTGCCGTTAGACTTGGGCACCATCACAACATTGGCTAGCCATTCCAGGTAATCGATCTCCCATATGAAGCCGACTGTCAGTAGTTTCTGTACTTCCTCATCTATGACAGACTGCCGAGTGCAAAGCTTCTCTTCTTTTGCCGCACAGGTCGATACTGAGGGTCGACCGCGAGGTGATGTTCGATCACGTCTCGGGGAATCCCCGGCATCTCCAAGGCCGACCATGCAAAAACGTCGAGGTTCTGCCTCAAAAATTCGATCAATTCTTCCCTTTGTTCCTCGGACAGTAAGGAGCCGACCTGGAATGTCTTCTCGGGCTGATCGTCCGCAATCGGAATTTGTAGGAGTTCCTCCGCGGGCTCTCCTCTACTCGGAGAGGCATTTTTTCAAACATCTACCATGTTCACTTGTGCAGTTTTCAAGGCTCGCTGACTGTTCTTCAGCTCGGTGGCGTACCATCTTCGTGATGCGCCCTGATCTGTTTGGCACTCTCTGACTCCGTCCTCTATCGAGAATTTCATCACCAGGTAGTAGGTGACATGCATACCTTCAACTTGTTCAGCGAAGGGCGGCCGAGGATGACGTTGTGAGTGGATGGCCGATCGACCATCATGAATTCGACCATCACCCTCCGCTGTTTGGGCTTCTGGCCAAGGATGACAGGAAATTGGATGCCCCCCTTCACCGTGACCGGGTCTCCGGAGAAGCTGATGAGGTCGAAAGTGACGGGTTGGAGCTGGTCGTCCGTCAGCTGCATCCTTTGGTAGGCATGATAGAATATGATGTCTACCGAGCTCCCGGTGTCTACCAAACACTTTGCAACGTCACAGTGTCTGATCCCAGCCGTGAAGATGATGGCATCCTCATGGGGGACCGTGACGTTGATGAGATCCGCGTCGCTAAAGGTGATGACCTCTCCGGTTCGAGCTTTTTTTTATGGCCACTCTGTCTTGGCTACCAGACGCGAGTAGGCCTTGGCCGACCTGTTAGAGGTGTTTTCGGCCGCTGGTCCTCCTATGATGGTGAGAACTGACTTTCCCTCGGCTAAGGGACCGTTAGTGATGGTATAGACCCCATTGTCACCAGGGATGCGCAAGCCCATTGCCATGCGCGATCGGTCCTTGGGCTGCGGACTGCCCACGAACCTCTGCTCGGCTTTTTTTATTTTTGAAGCCGGATGGGACTTCTTTCTTCTTCTTCCTCGATTTTCTGGTTCTGACCAGGACGGGATGGACCCGGACTGGATGTGCTATCGGCCTCCAAGCCTTTCTTTTACCGACACCCTTTCTTTTCCAGCTCCAGATGAGCTTTCTATCGACCCAAACTGAATGGCGCCGACCCACTGTCTGGGGGCAGCCGGTCCTCCATCAGGGTCTCTGTCGTCCCTTCGAACGGCGTTTTGATTATCGCCAGCGTCTGCTCGGCAATTGTTGGGTTGAGGGTTCCTCGGAGGTGGACTTGGTAATCCCCGATCTCTCTGAGCGGGAGCCGGTCCTCGGTCAACGTTCCGAACAAAATTATCGTAGTATCCCCGTCGGATGAGGTCATCAATCTCTCCTTTGAGGTACTTACACTCCTCCGTTTTGTGGCCGTAGTCGCGATGGAAGCGACAGTATCGGGAGTGATATTTATTCCTCCCATCGCCGAGGGGTTTTGGCGGAGGTCGGCGGTTCTGATCGTTCTTGATTACTTCGTGAATCTCTGTCATCGAAGTTTTGAGTGGAGTATAATACTCGAATGTCTTGTATGGATGCCGGTAGGTTTAATCCTTACCGGACTTCTGCTTCTTGGGGTCGACTGAGTTCGACGCCTGGTCGGCCGACTCAGATCTCTTGTCGACAGACTTAGGATCGGCCTTCAGGTTGTTGACCGCATTACTCTTTTGAGCCTTTGTCGTCTCGTCGGCTGCGGCGTACTTCTCACACCTGGCCAGTAGGTCATCCAGATTCTTGGGCGGCTTTTTGGCAAGGGACCAACAAAGCTTCCCGTCGGTGACCCCGACCTGCAGACTGGACATGTGTACTGCGGGCTCGACAAACTTGATTTCCAACACTTCAGCATTGAAGCGCTTGATAAAGTCCCTCAAGGACTCGTCCTTTTGCTGTTTCACCGTAGACAGGTGATAAAATGTCTTCTTGCGCACTCGACTGGCCTGGAAGTGCGTCAGGAATTTGTTCGATAATTTCTCGAACGAAGTAATACTCCTCGGAGGCAGGTTATTAAACCATGTATGAGCGGCACCTCGGAGCGTTGAAGGAAACGCTCTGCAGATAAGGCCGTCGCTCAGAGGATAGAATAGCGTCGTAGAGACGAACGCATCCAGATGTTGCTCGGGGTCGATACTCTCATTGTACGAGTCCAGGACTGGCATCTTGAAGTTGTCAGGAGGGGGTGCCCTCATTATCTCTTCCGAGAGTGTCGTAATGGCAGTATAGGCCATCCTCGGCGGAGCTACCCGGTTCTGCTCCACCTGCTGAAGCCGAGTGGTTAGTTCCAGTGAACGCCGCTCGACCTCGGACTGAGACGTATCCGGAGGTGGCGCAACCATTGCTGGTGTCTCTACATTAACCCTCTCCTAGCGGAGGGCTTCAAGGAAGGACCTCGCACCTCTCATCGGAGGTAGCGCTGTCGGTGCCTGGTGCTGATTTGTCGGGGGATGCCGAGCGGCTGACCCCGCCACACTCCGTACGGGCGCTTGGTCTCCCATGGGGGGATTGCTCTGCAAGGTTCTGGTAGAAGTCGTCGACGCGGGCTGCGGATGGACCGTTGGCGGGACTTCAGGGAGTGCATTTGGTACCGGATGGAGATTTTCTCCTCCTGCTACCGAACCGCTTGCTCAAGCGCCCCTCAAGGCTCTAGCCACCTGTTCGATTTGTTGTCTCAACTCATCAAACTGCTGACGAGTAACATACTGAGGGGGTAGTGGTGGCGCCGTCGCCGTTGGCGTATGAGTTAGAACCGACGTTGGTACCGGTGGTGGTATTGGTGCTGGTACAAGCGTGGGAGCGTGGTTCATCCTCGTCGTACTTCCACTGCTGCCTACCTGAACCTGCACAGACGGCTCCAAAGGTGCATGAGATGCCTGTGCTCGAGTTCTCCTGTGAGCCATTGAAACCAGAGTGCTCACGCGTTAATCTTCAAACTCAGTCAAAAGAGGCCCCACGGTGGGCGCCAAACTGTTACGGTTGGAAATCACCCGCCGGTCCGCGCTCTGAGCTACCTGTAATCACAAAGATGAGACAAGGGAGTTGGACGCCTAAGCCCTGGGTACACTCCGATGCCTAAGTCAAATTCCCAATGTAAACAGTCAAGAGATAGCAGAAAGTTATCTCCAGTTTAAAGAGTGTGGGACGATGAGAGAGTTTGAGCGTGCGAAAATGATGAATGAGAGAGACTGTGAATTAGTAACTTACCTTACCTTGAGGGATTGGCCTCTACTTATAGATTGGGAAGAAGCATGGAGGTACCAGGACTCAGGGGAGTAGACTGCCAATAGGATTGCCATGTGTCGCTCTGAGGAACACCCGTGTGGTAGACTCCGAGTAGGAGTAGGAGACCTTAGTCAAGGAAGCTAGGTCGGTCAGCTCTGGGACTGACACATGTCAACGTACGAGTAATCACGGACCGCGATAGTCGACGTCGTATCAAACTGGGAGAAGGACTCCTCGGACGTAGCATAATCACATTAGGACTCTGACTACCGACTAGGAGACGTAGCCGGGTAGGACTATGACTCCGAGCGCTACCATAGGTGATGATAACTAGACGACATTGGATGAGTGCGACATGCCAGGCGCATAAGAGGTCGGGCATAAGATACTGAATGCCTCATAAGCCGAGCGCATGATACTCTGAGCGGTCGGCTCCAAAGGTGAAGCTTGACACGTGTAAGATTTTAAATGGATGGGATTTTTCCCACATAACAGTATGGAAATCAGTTCTTACAGTTTATGATTTACATTGGTTGGGATTTAACTCTACTGAGCTTCTGTATTCACGGTGGAAAAGAAAGAAGAGGGTTGTTCCATTAAAATAGCGTGGATGCCTCTCTTTTATAGTGTGATACACAATATTTGGAAGACTCGTAATCTCTGTTGTCACGATGGATACAAAGCCATTGTTAAAAGAATACTTTTCAATATTCAAACTAACATGGTGGGTGCAACAATCTGTAATCCTTGCAAGACTAAGAAGGTGTCTGACTTGGCAATACAAAAGCATTTCAAGCTCATATCAGTTGTATCAAAGCCTTATAGTATACAGAAGCACTTAAGGAGAAAACCACCAGTTGGATGGTGGAAATTTAATGTAGATGGTTGTTCATTGGGTAATCCGGGTGATGCAGGTATTGGAGGGATAATCCAAGATGACAAAGGTATGGTTATTTTTGCGTTCTCTAATTATTTAGGCAATACAACTAATTACCAAGAAGAGTTGAAAGCTACGGTATGAAGAATTTCTGAAGCAATTAGGTTAGGTTTTGAAAATCTATGGTTGGAATGTGACTCTGCATCAGTTGTAAAATGCTTTCAAAATTCAAAACCACCATGGTACCTCTCAAACCACTGGCATAATTTAATGGACAAATTATCAAACAGGAAGATCAGGATCACTCACTGTGTCCGGGAAATTAATGTGGTGGCAGATATTTTAGCCAAAAGAGGTACAACTGAGCTTGTGAATATGACTTGGGACTCATGCCCAATTGATATAGCAAGGCATGTAGTGTGGGATGTATCTGAGCCTCCCAGATTTCGCTTTACTTTGTATTTTCTTTTTTAATCAAAGATAAGGCTCTGCTGATGGCAATGCCAAAGGTGGAGCTTTTACGATATTTGATTCTTTTGTACTCCCTTTCTTTTTTTTCCACTTTAATCTACTTTGCTGACCTTTAGCAACAAAAAAAAAAAGAAAAAAAAAACATTGGATGATGATTTCTAGGGAGTCTTTTGATGGCGGCTCCAAGATATTCATACGTGGATGACATTGCCCATCGACTATACATTGAGAGTGGAGACAGTGGGCGATCTGGCTGATCTATGATCGCTATCCTGAGATATTCACAATCAGATCCTGATGGGTCCGACCTCTGAGTTGGTAGTCTTGTATGTTTGTACATGACTGGCCACGTGTCTTTTTGCAATTGAAGCTAAGGGTGTCAAAAATGGGCCCGGTCCGGTAGCACACGACCGAGCCGGCCCTATATAACCCGAACCTAGCCCGGACCGAACCGTAATGGATAGGTTTCAGTTTCGGCTTGTAAAGCCCGACACCATTTCAGCCCAGACTGAAATCAGACCGGATCAACTCGTTAAGAAGCCCGAACTAGTCCGAACCAATAATACCCAACCCGAACACCGGTAAGGTCCATCTGGGCCCAGTTTTTTAATTTTAATGGTTTTAAATTTTGATGGATTATATTACACTATTATAGTTCACTTCTTGATCCGAAAGATTATGTGAATCTATAGTTGAAAAGAGTATGTTAATTGTTACAATTTACTAAATTACATACATATAAAAAGAATGATGCTAATTTTATAGATAGAAATAATAAAATAATCTATATATCTTACATATAAAATAGGCCCAATAAGCTTGATAAGCTCGGTTTGGACCGAACCAGCCTGAAATCACCTCAATAAGCCCAGCCTGATAACAAACCGACATCGGACCAGCCCGTTAGTTATTGTGCCCAACGCAGCCCAACCCAACCCGAACTCTTAATGGACATGTTTTGGGCTGGGCTTATAAAACCCGATACCTGTTCAGCCCGGACCTAAACCAGCCCGGGCCGGCTCGTTGACACCCTTAGTTGAAGCACATATCTTGACACGTATCCTTCTCTAATTACAGGGGTTGTTGTTTCCCTATAGGCCTACCTACAAAAGAAAAAAAAAATTTGCAAGAGTAGATTTCTCTTCAACTAGGATGAAGAAAGTATGCCGGAAGTGATAGAAGAATCTAAATGTCACTACGATGGTGGAATTTAGAAATCCAATTTCGGCTTTGGAGTGTGATGGGCATAATGATTGAGACCATTCATTATCTCAGATTGATTCATCAATCAACACGCAAGTCTAATTTTTTAGAATATCGTTCAAACTTACACATAAATCCCATGTCTATAGCTAGGGGTGAAAGTTTTACCCTGATAGTCCAAGCCTGCCCAGAACCACCCTAAACCCAGTCAAGACCTAACCCGGTTGGAACCCTGACAGGGCCCAATCAGGGTACAAGGTATATTTTACCTTGTCAAGGCAAGGGCGGGTTAGGGTTGAGGCCTTGGGTAGAGCCCAGCCCAACCTTACCCTCCCTGAATCCCCCATTCATTACTCTTTCTCCTAGCCGCAGTCGCACAGACTCAGAGCCACTCAGCCCCATCGTGAGTTCATGACATCTTCTAAGTCTATATCTACTCTAAGTCTGGTCAGGCAGTCCCAAACCCTCTGCTACCACCAAGGACTTGAATTTCGGTTTCCTGCCTGGTTTCAGCTAGGCCAAAAATCAAAATTTCAATGGTTTCGGTGGAAATTTCGGCGAAACCTGGTAAAAAAATAATACTTATGTTTTGAACTTGGTTTCGAAGCTAAAAAGAAAATGCCTTTTGAGCTCAGTTTTTTCCGTAGTAAAATTTTAATCTTTTTAACATATCTATTGAATCATTTACATAAAAACAACATTGGAAATAATTTAAGGAAGACCATTCATACATTTTACATACAAATTTTTTTTTTTTAAAATGGTTTAGGGAAGAAACCCTTGTCTTCAAGTTTCAAATTGTCAAAGAGTTGCTGAAATGAGGTGGAATCCTCTTTAGAATAGACGGAAATAGAGGAAAACAAGGAGATTGGGGGGAAGAATGAAGGATTCAAGCAAGGGAAGCAATGGAGCTTACCAAAATTGCACTAGGACGTGCTCTTGGGCGAAAGGAGAGGAAACCTATCGAAATAGACAGGTTTCGTCAAAATAAGGCTCTCTTTTATAAGTATGGTTGAAGTGGTTCGATCATGTTTCCAACCAGTTTCGACCATATGGTCAGTATGTAGTTTCATTTTGTATTACCCAAAAACCATAATATTTCTACCGAAATAAAAAATTTCAGCTGAAATCTAGAACTATGGCTACCACATATCTCAAGAAATTTCTTATTCAGATTGTCACCAAATTTTATCTGAACAAATCAAAAGTCAAAAGGATCATGAATTTATAAAGGTCATGGGACGATCTATCAACGGTAGTTTCAGCAACCAAATCATCCCTGGCCCACCCAACTCATAACGGTAGTTTCAGAACTCAACGTTTATTTTTATTAGATTTAGATATGTTATAGTCTACCTTTACAAACAGGAAAGAAAGAGAGAAATAAAATTCAAAAGAAACTGTTGAGGATCTAGAGTCAACCCCGATGGAAACAACATAATGGTGTGATCCGTCCTAGCAACAGCCCCTTCTCCTCCCCAGTTCTTCTCGTTAAGAAACGAGATGAAACATTGCATTTCTGTGTTGATTATCGGGCGTTGAATGCAATCACCATAAAAGATGGATTCCCAATCCCAACTGTGGATGAGCTATTGGATGAGCTTCATGGTGCGAAGTACTTCTCCAAATTGGATTTGCACGCAGGGTATCACCAGATTCGAGTCCATGCTGCCGATATACCAAAAATGGCTTTTCGTACCCACGACGGCCATTTTGAGTTTTTAGTGATGCCTTTTGGGCTCACAAATGCTCCAGCAACATTTCAGGCCACCATGAACTCAATTCTTAAACCCTTTTTGCGTCGGTTTTTATTGGTGTTCTTTGACGATTTATTGGTTTACAGTTCCAACTGGGATGACCATCTCCTTCATTTGCGTCAAGTGCTACAGACATTACAGGCCAATAGACTATACGCCAAGATGAGCAAGTGTTCTTTTGGCCAGCACACCATTGATTATCTGGGTCATATAATCTCGTAGCAAGGCGTTGCTATGGATCCTGGGAAGATTTCTGCGATGCTCGACTGGCCTGTCCCGACATCATTGTGCGAACTCAGGGGCTTTCTCGACCTGACCGGGTATTACAGGCGATTTATCGCCAACTATGCCACAATAGCTGCCCCTCTCACTGACTTGCTGCAGCGGGGTGCTTTTTGTTGGAATCCACGAGCTCAGTCGGCTTTTGCAAGGCTTCAGTGGGCAATGACCAATGCCCCGGTCTTACGATTACCCCAATTCGACCTTCCGTTCACGGTGGAGGCAGGAGTGGGCATTGGAGCTGTACTTTCTCAGGAGGGTCATCCAGTCGCCTTCTTTAGTCGGAAACTATCTCCAAGGATGCAGGCCACCTCCGCTTATGCGAGAGAGATGTACGCAGTAACAGAGGCCGTCCGCCGATGGAGATCATATCTCTTGGGATCCCAGTTTTTCATTAAAACAGACCAGAGAAGTTTAAAGGAGTTATCGGAACAGGTAATTCAGACTCTTGAGCAACAGAAGTGGTTAACAAAGCTCTTGGGTTTTTCCTTTGAGATTATATATCGGCCTGGTTGGGAAAATATGGTGGCAAATGCTCTGTCACGGCGACCATCACCACAGGGAACTCATCTGGCTATTAGTGGACCGATGATAAATTTTCTGGATCAACTCCGCCAGGAGGTCCAGCAATTTCCAGATTTAAGAGCGATTCGGGATAAATTATTGGAAGATCCACTGTCACTTCCCTTCGTCTCCTACAGAAATGGTCTTCTATTTTTTAAGGAGAAAATCATGATATCTCCTGAGTCTAATCTCTGTGAACTGCTTCTCTGTGAATATCATTCATCCCTAATTGGGGGTCACGCAGGTTTCCTATGGACTCATGCGAGGCTGAGTGCAAATGTCTACTGGAAAGTTTTGCGAGCCTATGTTAAGGAATTCGTGGCTCGATGTTTAGTATGTCAGCAAGTCAAAACCTCCACCGCATCGCCAGCGGGATTGTTACAGCCTCTTCCCATTCCTTCTCAATTCTGGGAGGACATATCTATGGATTTCATTACTGGCCTTCCCCTCACTACGGGAAAATCCTCCATTTTGGTCGTTGTGGATCGCCTAACTAAGTACGCCCATTTTTTCCCTTTACCCACTGGGTATACAAGCGTTGTTGTTGCAGCAGTTTTCAACACCAACGTCACTCGTTTACATGGCCTGCCGCGCTCAATTTGATCCTCTGTTCCTTAGCCAGTTTTGGAGGGAGCTTTTCCGTCTTCAAGGGACTACCTTGGCCTTCAGTAGCACCTACCACCGCCAGACAGATGGGCAAACCGAAGTTCTTAACCGATGCCTAGAAATGTACCTACGGAATTTTGTTTTCGATAAGCCAAAACAGTAGCTTAAGTTTCTTCCTTGGGCAGAGTATTGGTACAATACTGCTTTCCACTCTGCCATTGGTACCACTCCCTTCCAAGCTTTGTATGGCCGACCACCTCCCTTATTGAGTAATCATATTCCAGGCACGGCCCAAACCGAAGCAATTGATCAAGTGTTGCTATCTCATGATGAGAAATTGCACACGATAAGGTTGAACCTGCAGAGAGCCCAGGCACGCATGAAGTCCCAAGCAGATAAGGGTTGTTCAGACAAGCAATTTTCTGTCGGCGATTGGCTATATGTGAAGTTACAACCTTACCGACAATCTTCTGTAACACTGCATACTCATCCTAAGCTTGGTCGACAGTATTTTGGGCCATACCAGGTGACTAACCGCATAGGGCCTGTAGCTTATCGTCTGGCGCTGCCTTCCTCAGCTCGAATCCACCCTGTCTTCCACATATCCCAATTGAAGAAACATATTGGCGAACCACCTCTGGCAGTACCCCTCCTTTCCCCAACTTTGGATGATGATGCCTGTCCCATTCCAATGGCTGTTTTAAACTACCGGCAACTTCACCGACAAGATACCTCGGTACCTCAAGCTCTAATACAGTGGGAAGGGCTGCCTCTGGAAGACGCCTCTTGGGCAGATGTTTCTCAATTGCGCCGCATGTATCCCAATTTGAACCTTGAGGACAAGGTTCAATCTGAAGGAGGTGGCAATGATACGGTTATTCCAATGGCTGAAGTGGCAACGATCCCTCAAGACACCTTGGTTGACGTGGCTACTCGTAGGAGCATCAGAAGGACACGTGCCCCTGAAAGGATGATGGACTATGTAAGGGAATAACCACATTCTGTTAGAGAGCATCAGAAGGACACGTGTTTGTTATAACCACATTCTGTTAGGAATGATGAGTCAACATATGTAATAGAAATAGCTTTATAAGTAATAGGAGAATGAATGAAAAGAAAGGAAGAATAATTTACTCAATTCCCTTCTCTGTCACATTTCTAGGAGGTTCTGCCCTCGAAGCAGTAGAAGTCATCTAACATAATCCGAGATGACAAAGGTATGGTTATTTTTGCATTCTCTGATTATTTAGGCAATACAACTAATTACCAAGAAGAGTTGAAAGTTGCAGTATGAAGAATTTCTGAAGCAATTAGGTTAGGTTTTGAAAACCTATGGTTGGAATGTGACTCCGCATCAGTTGTAAAATGCCTTCAAAATTCAAAACCACCCTCTCAAACCAATGGCATAATTTAATGGATAAATTATCGAAAAGGAAGATTAGGATCACTCACTGTGTCTGGGAAATTAATGTGGTGGCAGATATTTTAGCCAAAAGACGTGCAACTGAGCTTGTGAATATGACTTGGGACTCATGCCCAACCAATATAGCAAGGCATGTAGTGGGGGATGTATTTGAGGGTCCCAGATTTCGCTTTACGATGTAATTTTTTTTTTAATCAAAGATAAGGCTCTGCTGATGGCAATGCCGAAGGTAGAGCTTTTACGATATTTGATTCTTTTGTACTCCCTTTCTTTTTTTTCCACTTTAATCAACTTTGCTGAACTTTAGCCAAAAAAAAAAACCGTTGGATGATGATTTCTAGGGAGTTTTTTGATGGTGGCTCTGAGATATTCATACGTGGATGACATCGCCTGTCGGCTATGCACTGAGAGTGGAGACACGTGGGCGATCTGGGCTGATCATGATCGCTATCCTAAGATATTCACAATCAGATCCTGATGGGTCCGACCTCTAAGGTAGTAGTATTGTATGTTTGTACATGACTAGCCACGTGTCTTTTTGCAATTGAAGCACATATCTTGACACATATCCTTCTCTAATTACAGGGGTTGTTGTTCCCTATAGGCTTACCTGCAAAAAATTTAAAAAAAAAAATTGGCAGGAGTAGATTTCTCTTCAACTAGGATGAGGAAAGTATGCCGGAAGTGATAGAAGAATCTAAATGTCACTACAATGGTGGAATTTAGAAATCCAATTTCGACTTTGGAGTGTGATGGGCACAATGATTGAGACCATTCAAAATCTCAGATTGATTCATCAATCAACATGCAAGTCTAATTTTTTAGAATATCGTTCAAACTTACACTTAAATCCCATGTCTATAGCTAGGGGTGAAAGTTTTACCCTGACAGGGCCCAATCAGGGTACAAGGTATTTTTTTACCTTGTCAAGGTAAGGGCGGGTTAGGGTTGAGGCCTTGGGTAGAGCCCAGCGCAACCTTACCCTCCCTAACTCCCCCATTCGTTACTCTTTCTCCTAGCCGCAGTCGCACAGACTCAGAGCCACTCAGCCCCATCGTGAGTTCGTGACATCTTCTTCTTCCTCTTTGTCGATGGCCATTAGCCAGGTAAATACTTCTTCATCTCTCTCTCTCTCTCTCTCTCTCTCTCTCTCTCTCTCTCTCTCTCTCTCTCTCTCGATCTCTCTCTCTCTCTCTCGATCTCTCTCTCTCTCTCTCTCTAAATCATCTTTATGTTCGTTGGCCATGCCTCAGCAACATCAATTACTGCAGCAGCAACAGCATCAATTGAAATCCTTCAGGTAAAAAGAATAGGAAGAACAGAGTCCATCCTCTTGTAAACCCCAAACAAATGCAATTTCCTTCCCTGCTCTTCTTCAATATTAGTTGCTTTCTTTCATTTCATTTCTTCGTAATTTCTGCCAACTTTTTATTTATGTATTTCTTTTTTCTTTCAGGAACTTATTACCTGTCGATGATCAGATGTCCACACCGATCGCCTTCTTCAACCCTGCAAATTTTGCTGATCAATCTCTTCCCCAATACTTCCCTCCCTGTAACCCCTCTTATCTACTTTCTTAAAAAAAAAAATACCAAAATTTTGTTATTTTCTCTGAAATTACTGACTTTATTAAACATTTGTTTTTTTTTGGGTTTTGGTAGTTCATGTAGTTGGATTTGCTCCTATCCCGGATCCTGCGACTGACTGCGGTGGAAGCAATCCGAAGTGGGATGATGGTTCCAACCCGAAAAAGAAAAAATTGAAAGAGCAAGACTTCTTGGAGAACAATTTGTAGATTTCCTCAGTTGATTTTCTGCAAACGCGCTCGGTTTCTATGGGATTGGGGTTGTCGCTCGACAATAGACTTAAATCAGGGTAAACCCGACCCTTCAACCAAGGTAAACCCCGCCTGGCCTTGCCCAATCAAGGTAAATCAGGGTAGGGTAGGGTTTGGTAGTAGCCTGCCCAGGTAGAGTAAGGGTTGAGGTTATGTCCTACCCTGACAGGGTAGGGTAGGGTTTGGATTAACATGAAAAAATCTTGGGTAGGGTAGGGTTTGCAGATATCCGGCCCAACCCGACCCAGTTTCACCCCTATCTATAGCATAGCATAGGTAGTTAAACAATAATGTTAAAGCCAGTCCATTAATCATATATGTGTAGATAGGCTTTTATTACAATAAAATAGACCAACAGTCTAATTAAAACCCATACGGGCTTATAGAACTAGCCCATGAATTAAAATAATATCCAACAGTCCATTTGAATTGAAAAAACTCCATTTCAATCCATTTGGGCTTATAACTTTTATAAAACCCATCAGCCCAGCAACAATGACTAATCAAATTTTTTTTTTTTTTTTTTTTTTTTTACTCCTAATCAATTTATTTTTTCTTTTTTTAATGTAGAACATTAAAGCCCACAAGGGTAAAACCAGGAAAACACCCATTAAGGCTAAACATCGTATCCTCGGGAGGCTGCTGTCTTCAACCTGCAGTCACCTGCCTTCTTTTTTTTTCTTTTTTAATTAATTTGAAACGGCCACGAAGAATAGATGGAGTAAGGGAGACCAAATGAAAGCATGAGTTGAATATCTCGAATCATAGCTGCTACTGCTCAAAGAATCACCCGCCGCTGCAGCTCATGAGGGAGACGGAGTCATCCTTTTGCTACAAGGGATCGGCCTCAGCTGGTAGAACGTAATCAGAATTTTTTTTTTTTTTTTTTAAGAGGAGGGGGTGGGAGGGGCATGAGTGTAATTTCATTCTTTTTTTTGCGTACATTTTATTGTAGTTTAAAATACGAATACATATATTAGACGTGCTTTAAATGGCAAGGCATCCCGTATGATGTGTTTTAACGGATCTTTGGGGTCAATACGATAATAAGAATACTAAATGATGCAACACAGTATAATCATACTGTACACGTTTAAAAAGCATCTTAACTAACAAAAGTCTATAGAAGACCCATAGAACCACATAGATTGACATGCTAAGGTAGCATTATTAATAAATTTTAATAATTTGATTTCAAGATTTTGACTTGTGTTACATCCATGGGCGAAGGGCTGAAGATGATTCACTATATAATTAAAGGGACGAATACAAAATAAAAATCTCTCAAGAACACTCAAATCTCAACAAGAAACTGTCTCTGAGTCTATATCTACTTTAAATCTGATCAGGCAGTCCCAAACCCTCTGCTACCACCAAGGATTCAAATTTCGATTTCCTGCCTGGTTTCAGCTAGGCCAAAAATCGAAATTTCAATGGTTTCGGTGGAAATTTCTCCTAAACCTAGTAAAAAAATAATACTTATGTTTCGGAGCTAAAAAGAAAATGCATTTTGAGCTCAGTTTTTTCTGTAATGAAATTTTAATCTTTTTAACATATCTATTGAATCATTTACATTAAAACAACATTGGAAAAAATTTAAGACCATTCATACACTTTAAATACAAATTTTTTTTTTTTCTAAAATGGTTTAGGGAAGAAACCCTTGTCTTCAAGGGTCAAATTGTCAAAAAGTTGTTAAAATGAGGTCGAATCCTCTTTAGAATAGACGGAAATAGAGAAAAACAAAGAGATTGAGGGGGAAGAATGAAGGATTCAAACAAGGGAACTCACCAAAATTGCACTAGGATGTGCTCTTGGGCGAAAGGAGAGGAAACCTATCGAAATAGACAGATTTCGTCAAAATAAAGTTCTCTTTTATAAATATGGTTGAAGTGGTTCAACCATGTTTCCAACCAGTTTCGACCACATGGTCAGTATGCAGTTTCATTTTGTATTACCCAAAAACCAAAATATTTCTACCGAAATCGAAAATTTCGACTGAAATCCGGAACTATGTATGACTACCACATATCTCAAGAAATTTCTTATTCAGATTGTCACCAAATTTTATCGAAACAGATCAAAAGTCAAAAGGGTCATGAATTTATAAAGGTCATGAGACGATCTATCAACGGTTGTTTCAGAACTCAACCTTTATTTTTATTAGATTTAGTTATGTTGTAGTCTGTCTACCTTTACAAACAAGAAAGAAAGTGAGAAATAAAATTCAAAAGAAACGGTTGAGGATTGAGAGTCAAGTCAACCGCGATGGAAACAAGCCACGAAACGGCCGTGCTTGGAAGGATTCGTAACGAGATGATGATGTCTTTTGAATATAACAATGGCTCCACGACTTTGGTATAAAATTGGATTTCAAAATCATGTGGGCGGAATCTGATTCCACTTTAGTGATCACTGCATTGAGGACAGGAAGTCTACCATGGTTCTGTTGGTAGGAGTGGAGAACTTTTTCTGCAATGCTATCAATCATGTGTCCATCAGCCATTGGGTCTGTAAACTTTTTGTGTATGTAAATTATATTTTTATGTATTTTTATTATATATGTTCGGATTTTTATTTATTTTTATTTTTTTTGGTGGTAGTGACGTATTCTGTTTGATAATGTTCACAAATGATTCTATCTCCATCTCTTTTGAAATTTGGATCCCTTCTCTCTTTTAAGTGATTAGTTATCGATTCTTTTTATATTTTTATTTTCCTTATTTATGACGGTTTTTTTCCCTCCCTTAAAAGATCATATTGAATTAAAAATAAAAAATGAATACAAAATTATAGTATGTGAAAATCTGGACTAGAAGGAAAAAAAACAAAAAAGACAAAAAAAGGGCTCCACCTTCGGTATTACCATTTGCAAGGACACTTGAATATCCAAAAGGAAGGTTAGATCATTAATCACAAAAATGGAAACAGTGTCTAGATTAGGCATCATCCTCAGGATTATCAGTGATTTGCCTTGGGGAAATTGACGTTTGAAGCTGAAGAAGCTTGTCTTGTGGCTTCCTTTGCTAAATAATATGCAATCGGATTCGCTTCATTTGAACAATAGAAAATCCCCATGGAATGACGAAATGATAATTCTAACCACTGTATAAAAGATTTTATCTTAATGGGTTTAATTAATTACTGAGCCAATTGACTAGTCGGAGTTTGCATTATGGGTTTGATCGATTTTGATCTATTTCATCACAGATTAGAGATAAACCACCTTAGTCTATTGTAGATGGTCTAAGGTTTTGGATAGTATTATAAATATTAGGTTCAGAGTTTCTGTAGCCCAAATTGTTTAATTCATCTCTCTGTGCTCATACATAGAGAGAATGAAAAAGGATCCCCAGTGGGCTGTAGTAAACTTAAATCAAAGCAAGAACAAATGAATGGTTGAAAAACAATCTTCAACATACAAGTATACATCAGTTTATTATCCCCATTGTATTCTATAATTATTGTAGATTGTCATGGGTTTAGTGAAACCCTAACAACCTATTTATATATATGAAAAGTCTCACACTGTATAACTAGAATTTGCTTGGATCAGCCAAAATCAAATTTTAAATTCTAATTCAATCAAATATCATCGTGTGGATTCGCATGCATCCCCATGTCTATTTACATTTATGATACTTCAACTACTATTATTCACTCTCCTCTAGTTCTTATTTGAACTTCTATTTTGTAGAAAAAAAAAATCATCTCATGTTGGCTAGTTTCTCCGACCATGATCCAACGGCTGGAGATCACTCAATGCACATACTAATGTATTGATAGCGCATTGAACAAATCCAGCCGCTGGATTACGACAGAAAAAGATTTGGGTCCCCATTTTATCACTTGGCAAATTCATATTAGATTATATAAAATTTTACATGTCTGCAAAATTTGGATCTCTAGTAAAATAATCTTTTTTTCTTCTCCTTTATAATATTTGGAGAATCATACTGAAGTGGACGGTTGCTAGTTGCTACAAGCAAACTTTCAATAAGGAATATTTGTGACTGGACCTAACATTTTCACCTTAAAGAAATAGTGAAACCTATTATAGAAATGATAAACCATTTGAAAGCCATTCATCAACTAGCAATTCAATATATCGAACGGTCCTCGTGTCTTCAAGGTTTTTTTTTTTTTCTAGGAATTTTTAATATGCTCTCCATTAGAATACCATTAGAAAAAAAATGCCTGAGTGATGAACCAAAACAAGTATGACACAATGGGTTTCCCCATAAAGTACAGATAAATCATTTTTATATTGGGCATTACATTTTGTTGGGAATGTTCACTGTATCACAACTTGGTTCTCACTATTTTAATCTTCTGAGGAGAAAGGCTTTTTATTCACAATAATATGATATTTTAAATGATAATCTAAGAGCATATGATTAAATTTTTCTCATCATTTTTGTAATAGAATAAAAATATCTTCTCTGGACTTCTTCTCTTTCCTTCTCCTTAGACAGAATTGATAGCCTTGGTAATCCTTGTATTATAAGGTAATGTAATAGGGTTGGGTTAAGTGGCAACTGACGACAAGTATCGTCTTTTTTTTTCTTTTTTTTTTTTTTTTTGGGGGGGTTGATGGTCACTGATCCTTTTAATGCACATCCATTGATCATCGGAGAAATCATAATATACAAGGATAGTTTTAGTATTTAAAGAAAAAAAAAATCAGATCTTCAAGGATTGGATTGAACAGTTTTGAATACTTAGGTGATAAGTCTAATTGGTGACAACTAGCATTTCCCTATTATGATGCATATTAGTATGCATTAGACTATTAGTACCTATTGAAACTGAAACACATGTGCAACTTAACACTTCCCCATATTCTCCTATAGAAATCTTTTCCTGCGGCAGTTTCGATTGCAAAGGATCAGATTTTAACCAGTGTACATACTGATGTATTGATATGCGGACTAGATGAATTAATCCAATCTTTAGATTTCAGTTGGAATTCTCCTGCCACAAGAGACGATTTGAATCCCACATTCTAAGTATAACGGAAAACAAAGAGTAGAAAAATAGTTGATACTTATAATACCGCAAGGCACCAACATAACTTTAGCCACTCCGTTCATCAACATGTCTTTGTGTATCTAAATCCTCTCCTCTTAGAACGGTTCAAGAGGAGAGGTAGCAACCCCCTTAGATGGCCGACACTTAGGGTTCGGGTGAATCCGAGTCGACAAGTTGAGCCGTGTAGGCTCAGATGAAGGGCTCGAATTCACCCGAACCTTAGGTGTTGATCATCTAAGGGAGTTGCCGCCTATCCTCCCAAACCTCTGAGAGGAGACGATGTGGATCCTGGCTTTGTTGAGTGCCCATGGTTTTCAGCTACCTGGATTAGATTGTATTGATGGATCTGTATCTTATTGATATAAGATTGGATGATTCAGCATTTTGGTTGGATTCAAGAGTAAAAAGGTATGACATCTCAACGTGTTGGACAATTTCATTGTGATCCCTGATTGATTTCCCAAGTCACTGATATTCGTTATACCGGTGAACTTAAACCGCCCCAACAATTTACCTTTTAAAAAAAAAATTCCCTACAATTAAAATCTGGAGACGTTATAGTAATAAATAAGTTCCCAAAAACGAATATTTGTAAGGCGGGTGGGACGATGTTTGACAGGTTAAATTATTAATGTTTTTTCACATAGGTGTATTTAAAATATAGAATTTTTTTAAGTACATTTTTGTCTTATTTTAAAAGTATTTTAAGCTAAATTTCCAAAAGAAGTACTTAAAAAGATTGACAGCCACTCATCATTATTTAAACACGTTTTTATGGACATGATTTTTTTTTTATATAAACATTGATTCTATTTTATTTTTGATAAATATATAAAGATTTCATTGCTCAAAAGATTAGGTACAAACAGTAGCATCAACAATACAAAGAGCATGTAATCATGGAGTGGATTAATGAAGTCCCAAAACTGTCAAAGCCTTCTAAGCAAGAGAGTGAGCAATCTTATTAGCCTCCCTTGGAATGTAAAAGAACAAACAATCCTCACAATAAATCGTAAAATCACAAGTAACTTGGATAATGGAGTGGAACATGAAATTTGTAGTCGGATTCAGATTTAGAATTTGCTGTATGACTTCCTTGCAATCTGATTCCACATGAAGCTTCATCGACATGAATTTATCCAAACTAAAAAAAATAAGGGCTATGTAGTAGTAGAAGGGTAAAAATAAATAAAGTTGCAAATGATTTTACAACTTACGAAAATCCATATGGCTATAGTTGTTTGGAAGGAAAATTTTATTTGTAACATTATATATATAGATGAAAACGTTGATTATCGGACTGATCTAGAAGACTCCAATCGTCAATCGCACCGTTCAGAATGAAGAACTCTCAGTTACGAATCTGCTGTCCAAATGTCAGCTCAATCGGACCACGGATGACCTTCCGTTCCTCACCTTGATTGAAACCACGCAGCTTTCTTCTCTTCTCTGTTTTGGGCGGACAGCAACTCACTCTTTCTCTCTTTCTCTCCTTGTTTCATTCTTATAGGGTTAAAGAGATAAAACCCTAATTCAACTATAAATAGGAAAGTTAATTAAAACCCCCTTACTCTTAATGGGCTTATAAGTAATGGGCCATCCTCTACATAAAAGGGAAACCCAACCCAATAAATCTCCCCCTCACGACTATGTAGAGGAATCCATCATACCAGCGATCAAACGACAAACCTCAAGCTTCTCTCTTGGTAAAGCCTTTGTCAACATATCTGATCCATTATGGTCGGTATGAATTTTCTCAATCTCTAGCAACTTAGAATTCAAAACATCTCTAATCCAATGATATCTCACATCAATATGTTTTGATCTAGAGTGAAAAGTAGAATTCTTACCAAGGTGGATAGCACTCGACTATCCCGAACAACACATACTTTTCTTGCTTGAAGCCAAGCTCCCGCACAAACTTTTTCATCCGTAGCAACTCTTTACAAGCTTCCGTTGCCGCAATGTACTCCGCCTCGGTAGTAGAAAGAGCAACACATTTACTGTAATCTTGATTGCCAAGCCACGACTCCTCCCGAGAAAGTTATCAAATAACCCGAAGTAGACTTACGAGTATCAACATCTCCGACCATATCCGAATGTGTAGCCAACCAATAAAGGTTTCTCACTTCCAAAACATAATTTCAAATCAGACGTTCCCCGGAGATACCTCATAATCCACTTAACTGCATTCCAATGCTCTCTTCCTGGATTTGAGAGGAAACGACTAACAGTGCTAACTACATGTCCTATGTCTGGCCTTGTGCAAACCATTGCGTACATCAGACTTCCCACTGCTGAAGCATATGGAACTCTTTCCATGTTTTCCTTCTCTTCATCAGTAGACGGGCTCTGCTTGGTACTTAATCTAAAGTGAGTAGCAAGAGGAGAGCTAACCACTTTAGCTTTGTCCATCTTAAATCTTTGAAGTATTTTTTCTATGTACTTCTCTTGAGACAACCATAATTTCTTGGCATTCCTGTCTCGAATGATTTTGATGCCAAGAATTTGTTTTGCTTTTCCCAAGTCTTTCATAGCAAAAGACTTGCTCGTTTGTTTCTTTAACTTGTCAATCCTTGAAGCATTCTTGCCAACAATTAACATGTCATCTACATAAAGCAAAAGGATAACAAAATCATCATCAGAGAATTTTTGAACAAAAACACAATGGTCAGAAGTAGTTTTTCTATAACCTTGCTCCCCCATAATTGAGTCAAACTTCTTATACCATTGTCTCGGTGCTTATTTCAAGCCATAAAGACTTTTCTTCAGTCTGCATACATGCTCCTCTTTTCCTTTTATCTCAAAACCCTCTGGCTGTTCCATGTAGATCTCTTCCTCCAATTCACCATGAAGGAAAGCTGTTTTCACATCCATTTGCTCGACCTCTAAGTCAAGACTAGCTGCTAAACCAAGAACCACCCGAATGGATGACATCTTTACAACTGGAGCGAAAATCTCATCAAAGTCAATACCTTTCCTTTGATGGAATCCCTTGACCACCAATCTAGCTTTGTACCTTGGATGTGAAGTGTGTTCTTCATGTTTCACTCTATACACCCACTTATTTTTCAAAGCTCTCTTGCCCTTAGGCAACTTCACTAAGTCAAAAGTGTGATTCTCATGCAATGACTTCATCTCATCTTGCATTGCTTCAACCCACTTGTCCTTGTGTTCATCTTCCATGGCTTCTTCAAAGCACTCAAGTTCTCCCCCATCAGTTAATAATACGTATTCATTTGTAGAATACCGTGTGGAAGGCTGTCTATCTCTGGTAGACCTTCTGATTGGAACATGTGGTAATTCAGTCTTGGCGCTGCTCATAAGAATCATGCTCGTCTCAACCTCGTGTGGGAATATCAGTATCACCTGTATCATGCTGATCGTCTTGATCCACATCTCCAACTTGTTCAAGAACTGATTTTGAAGGGACTAATTGTCGTGTCTTGACATCAAGTTTAGACCTCTCATCTTTGGGAATATGCACAAATGCCTTGCATCCAAAGACACGCAAATGATCATAAGAAATATCTTTACCTGTCCAAACTTTATTTGGCACATCATATTGTAGTGGAACACATGGTGACATATTCAATAAGTGTACAACTGTACTCAAAGCCTCACCCCAAAAGTATCTTGGCAGCCCTGCATGTGAAAGTAAACATCTGACTCTCTCTACCAGTGTCCTGTTCATTCTCTCGCCTAAACCATTCAACCGAGGAGTCTTTGGAGGGGTCTTTTGATGTCGAATACCATGTCCTTTGCAGTAGTCATCAAATGGTCCTCGTATATTCTCCCCCATTATCTCGTGCGAATACATTTCAATTTCTTACCGCTTGTCTCTCAACCCAAGCTTGAAATTGCTTAAATATATTTAGCACTTGATCTTTGTCTTCAAGGTATAAACCCATAACTTTCTTGAGTGGTCATCAATGAATGTTACAAAGTAGAGAGAACCACCAAGTGTTCTCGTCTTCATAGGACCGCACACATCAGAATGCACCAAATCAAGTACATTTGATTTTCTTGAAGAAGAGGGACTCTTGAAGGAGACTATGTTTCGCTTCCTCGCAAGCAATGAGCACACTTTTTCAAATGTGCATTCTTCATTCCAGATAGGAGTTTATTCTTGGATAGCAACATCATTCCCTTCTCACTCATATGACCAAGTCTCTTATGCCACAACTCAGTTGTACCTTCATTGTCAACTGCATTTACAAAGTCCTTAGAAAGCTTTGCTTGCAATAAGTATAATCTTTGAACATTTTTTTACCTCTTGCTACAACCATAACACCTTTAGTGAGCTTCCATTGACCTTCACAGAAGGTATTACAAAAGCCTTCATCATCAAGTTTACCTGTAGAAATTAAATTCAAACGGATGTCAGGAATATGTTTCACATCCTTAAGAATTAATCTTGTCCCGATATAGGTTTCCAGACAAACATCTCCAATGCCAACAACTTTGGCCAAACCATCATTGCCCATTCTTACAACACCAAAGTCACCTGACGTGTAAGATGTAAAGTAGTCTCTTCGAGATGTAGCATGAACGGAAGCACCGCTGTCAATCACCCAACTTGTCTCATGGCTTGTAAGATTGACTACATCACTATCATAGATAGTAAGAAATTCCTCAGAAGTTGTGGCAACTCGTTCATCATCACTTTCATCATCTTTCTTCTTTTCTTTACCTTTTTCCTTTTTATTATCTCTTTTCAGCTTTCGACAATACTTCTTGGTGTGGCCCTTTAGACCACAGTAATGACACTCAACATTTGCAAATTTATTGGATTTGCCTCTGCTTTTGTCTCTATTCTTCGGACCACGGCTCTTACTCCTCCCCCGTTTTCGGTGATCAAAGCATCTGATTGTGAAGAAGAACCTTGTGATTTTCTTCTCATCTCTTCATTTAAAACACTGCTCTTAGCCAAATCCATTGAGATTACACCATCTGGAGCTGAGTTTGATAATGACGTTCTAAACGTCTCCCATGAGTCCGGCAAAGTACCAAGAAGCCATAATCCCTGTATCTCTTCATCAAATTTAATACCCATTGAGGACAACTGATTGATGATTCCCTGAAATGAGTTCAAGTGATCTGTCATCGGAGTTCCATCTTGATACCTTAAGGCCATCATCTGTTTAATAAAAAATAATTTATTATTTCCCGTCTTCCTAGTATACAATTTCTCAAGCTTGGTCCAAAGAGTACGTGCATGTGTCTCTCCACTTATATGGTTCAACACATTATCATCCACCCACTGTCTAATGTACCCACACACTTATCGATGAAAAATATTCCATTCATCATCAGTCTTATTTTCAGATTTCTCACTAGCAAACACGGGTAGATAATAATCTTTTACATAAAGGAGATCTTCCATTTTTCCTTTCCAAACATGATAGTTTGAACCCTTCAGAGTAACCATTCTACTTGTATTAGTTTCCATTGTTCAACTCAAGAAAAACTTTAAATAATAACCAAGCTTTGATACCACTTGATAGGAAAGGGAGTGATAATCTCTTTCCACTCTTGAGTGAACCTGATAGGAAATAATCAAATAGAGAATAATATTCCAAGCACAATAGAATCCACACGCATAACACAAGAAATTTTTACGTGGAAAACCTCCCCAATGTGAGGAGTAAAAACCACGGGATCGAAGTCCACTCAAATCTCTTCACTATCACCAAAATATGGGAATACAAGAGTCTTCTCTAGTTAGAACTAGAGGCATACAATAACATCATTCCTCAAGAACACAATATTCTTGGCATATATCATCTAAAACATCTAGAATAACATGTTCTAGGAATACACCATCAACAACCCAAATACCAAGATGAAGATTAAAAGAGATCTCACCCGAATAGATGAAAACGTTGATTATCGGACTGATCTAGAAGACTCCAATCGTCAATCGCACCGTTCAGAATGAAGAACTCTCAGTTACGAATCTGCTGTCCAAATTTCAGCTCAATCGGACCACGGATGACCTTCCGTTCCTCACCTTGATTGAAACCACGCAGCTTTCTTCTCTTCTCTGTTTTGGGCGGACAGCAACTCACTCTTTCTCTCTTTCTCTCCTTGTTTCATTCTTATAGGGTTAAAGAGATAAAACCCTAATTCAACTATAAATAGGAAAGTTAATTAAAACCCCCTTACTCTTAATGGGCTTATAAGTAATGGGCCATCCTCTACATAAAAGGGAAACCCAACCCAACAGATCCAACGGCTGGAGGTCACTCAATGCACATACTAATGTATTGATAGCGCATTGAACAAATCCAGCCGCTGGATTACGACAGGAAAAGATTTGGGTCCCCATTTTATCACTTGGCAAATTCATATTAGATTATATAAAATTTTACATGTCTGCAAAATTTGGATCTCTAGTAAAATAATCTTTTTTTCTTCTCCTTTATAATATTTGGAGAATCATACTGAAGTGGACGGTTGCTAGTTGCTACAAGCAAACTTACAATAAGGAATATTTGTGACTGGACCTGACATTTTCACCTTAAAGAAATAGTGAAACCTATTATAGAAATGATAAACCATTTGAAAGCCATTCATCAACTAGCAATTCAATATATCGAACGGTCCCCGTGTCTTCAAGGGTTTTTTTTTTATTATTATTTCTAGGAATTTTTAATATGCTCTCCATTAGAATACCATTAGAAAAAAATGCCTGAGTGATAAACCAAAACAAGTATGACACAATGGGTTTCCCCATAAAGTACAGATAAATCATTTTTATATTGGGCAATACATTTTGTTGGGAAGGTTCACTGTACCACAACTTGGTTCTCACTATTTTAATCATCTGGGGAGAAAGGCTTTTTATTCACAATCATATGATATTTTAAATGATAATCTAAGAGCATATGATTAAATTTTTCTCATCATTTTTGTAAATAGAATAAAAATATCTTCTTCTCTTTCCTTCTCCTTAAACAGAATTGATAGCCCTGGTAATCCTTGTATTATAAGGTAAAGTAATAGGGTTGGGTTAAGTGACAACTGACTACAAGTATTGTCTTTTTTTCTTTTTTTGGGGGGGGGGGGGGATGGTCACTGATCCTTTTAATGCACATCCATTGATCACCAGAGAAATCATAATATACAGTGATAGTTTTAGTATTTAAAGAAAAGAAAAAAATCAGACCTTGTGCCATTCAATTGAACAGTTTTCAATACTTAGGTGATAAGTCTAGGTGGTCACAACTAGCATTTCCCCATCATGATGCATATTAGTATGCATTAGACTATTAGTACCTATTGAAACTGAAACACATGTGCAACTTAACACTTCCCCATATTCTCCTATAGAAATCTTTTCCTGCGGCAGTTTCGATTGCCAAGGATCAGATTTTAACCAGTGTACATACTGATGTATTGATATGCGGACTAGATGAATTAATCCAATCTTTAGATTTCAATTGGAATTCTCCTGCCACAAGAGACGATTTGAATCCCACATTCTAAGTATAACGGAAAACAAAGAGTAGAAAAATAGTTGATACTTATAATACCGCAAGGCACCAACATAACTTTAGCCACTCCGTTCATCAACATGTCTTTGTGTATCTAAATCCTCTCCTCTTAGAACGGTTCAAGAGGAGAGGTAGCAACCCCCTTAGATGGCCGACACTTAGGGTTCGGGTGAATCCGAGTCGACAAGTTGAGCCGTGTAGGTTCAGATGAAGGGCTCGAATTCACCCGAACCTTAGGTGTTGATCATCTAAGGGAGTTGCCGCCTATCCTCCCAAACCTCTGAGAGGAGACGATGTGGATCCTGTCTTTATTGAGTGCCCATGGTTTTCAGCTACTTGGATTAGATTGTATTGATGGATCTGTATCTTATTGATATAGGATTGGATGATTCAGCATTATGGCTGGATTCAAGAATAAAAAAGTATGACATCTCAACGTGTTGGACAATTTCATTGTGATCCCTGATTGATTTCCCAAGTCACTGATATTCGTTATACCAGTGAACTTAAACCGCCCCAACAATTTACCTTTTAAAAAAAAAATTCCCTACAATTAAAATCTGGAGACGTTATAGTAATAAATAAGTTCCCAAAAACGAATATTTGTAAGGCGGGTGGGACGATGTTTGACAGGTTAAATTATTAATGTTTTTTCACATGGGTGTATTTAAAATATAGAATTTTTTTAAGTACATTTTTGTCTTATTTTAAAAGTATTTTAAGCTAAATTTCCAAAATAAGTACTTAAAAAGATTGACAGCCACTCATCATTATTTAAACACGTTTTTATGGACATGATTTTTTTTTTTTATATAAACATTGATTCTATTTTATTTTTGATAAATATACAAAGATTTCATTGCTCAAAAGATTAGGTACAAACAGTAGCATCAACAATACAAAGAGCATGTAATCATGGAGTGGATTAATGAAGTCCCAAAACTGTCAAAGCCTTCTAAGCAAGAGAGTGAGCAATCTTATTAGCCTCCCTTGGAATGTAAAAGAACAAACGATCCTCACAATAAATCGTAAAATCACAAGTAACTTGGATAATAGAGTGGAACATGAAATTTGTAGTCGGATTCAGATTTAGAATTTGCTGTATGACTTCCTTGCAATCTGATTCCACATGAAGCTTCATCGACATGAATTTATCCAAACTAAAAAAAATAAGGGCTATGTAGTAGTAGAAGGGTAAAAATAAATAAAGTTGCAAATGATTTTACAACTTACGAAAATCCATATGGCTCTAGTTGTTTGGAAGGAAAATTTTATTTGTAACATTATATATATATATATATATATATATATATATATATATATATATATATATATATATATATATATATATATATATAATGTTTCCAAAAGGTAAAACATACATGGCGATCTGAGGGAGAATGTAAGGATCTTCGTATTTCTTTTATTTGTTGGAAACAAACTTTGAGAAAAAAAATTTACATATAAAATATAACAAGTAAATTTAATGATCTCTAACAGGGAGAAAAGGATTTCGTCTTTGTTTTACCTACTTTGGAAAAAAATTAGATATACAATATTACACATAAAATTTTACCATAAAATTTTACATCAAAACAAAAGGAGCTTATAGGTAAACGGAATGATAGAATCCCTCTCTACAATTTGTTTTGTTTTTTTCTTGCTTTCCCTTCTTTGTGTTAATTCTTGGGTAAATTACATTAACCTCCCCTGTACTTTGATTAGATTACATGATCCTCCCTTGTTAATTAGTTTCAAAACTACTTGAATCTCCCTTGAATTTTCAATTTCATAACACTCAGCTAGTGTCTATTGGTTGAAGCATATTAGTTGTTGATGTCGTTTGACCAAATTAATTTTAATAGCGAAACTATCCCCTTAAAGTTAGTGAAGTTCCATGTTTGCCCTTGTTGGTCGGTGGGTCGACAAGAGAGTGTTGGTTGAGGGTGAATACTGGATGTGCTGCAAAGTACTCATCTGGGAGTGCTATGCTATATCGTAGGGCTTCTCGGAATTACAGTATCCTGCAAGATATGGTTTGCGGAAAGAAGATGATGCACAGAGAAGGGGTCCAGTGATTATGCCGATGTCTGCTATGGCTGTGGAAGTTGATGGGTATACAGTTTCTAGGTCTGGAGGGATTGTGATAATCTCAGTCCTCAGGCCTTCTTCATTGCCCAATTTTTCTTCTCCGAAGTTGGTTTATTGTTCTAGTATTCAAAACCCAGACACATTGAGGGAAGAATTCAAGTTAAATGTGTCAACTAAGATTCCAATGGGGAATGCAAATTATGATCAGAGGAGGGGTCTAGGGTTAATTGCTGTAAACCCAAGGCAAGATTCTCAAAGTATACTAGATCAGAGGGTTTTGCAGTTGAGGATGGGTATGGGCGAGGATGAACAGAGAGGATTATCTTTTGGTGCTGGATCTTTTAATCTCGTTGAGTCTGATCGCAGAAGATTGATATTAGTTAGGCATCTTATCGGCAATAAGAGGGTTCAATGTGACGGTCAATCTGGCCATCGATGGACAAGAAAATAGAAGGGAAAAGGGGTGTCGCATGGACAAGATATGATTAGTGGCGCCGTTGACAGAATTGGGTGGAGTAGGCCCTTCTGTTCGAGAATTCATTACTGGAATTCATGATGATGATTCAAGAAGGTTGGCTAGAGTTGCCGATACAGGTTCTATGTAGAATGCTTATACTATTGTGGGGCGGATATTTCACATGCAGACTAAGAGAGAAAGGACACCAGAAAGGAGAAAGTGTGTCTTTCATCATTAGTGGTGAAAAGCAGGTGCAGGTTGCTTCTAATGCTGCATTGCAGGCTAAAATTGATTGCTGATGAGGCTCTGCTTTTAAGTAGAAGTGGAAATCTTAATCAAAGTGCTGAAGTTTCTTCTTCTAATTGTGTGAAGGGTTTGGGGATGGGCAGTCTTGCTTCAATCTTGAAAGGGAAGGACAGAAACAATGGTTCCAGTTCTGTAATTGTTTTACTGCAAAAGTGGCATCTAGGAGGAGGGTTCTGAAGCTAAACTTGGACATCTTCTCTCTCTTTTTTTTCTTGTTGAATCTGTCTGAGTTTTCTTTTTCTTAAGGGGTCGACAACGTTGATTTCTCTTCACCAGATTAGTAGGAGCCCATGGAGATTATAGTTGCAAGTTGGACTAGGACCGTTTGTAGCACTGCTGTGTAGTAGTGCTGATCTTGATCATTGGGAGTGCATCCTGACTTGTGATCGATGCATATTAAATGGTCAGGATTAGCACTACTACACAGCAATACTACAAACTATCTTTTCCTCAGAGGTTGATTCATGATTGGGGTTGCACAACAGTCCTCCCCTCATTCAGTCATTTTTATATGGATTTACGAAGGTCAAATGAGACATTTTACTGTCTCATGTTAACACCATTAGTTCATTGAAGTTGAGTGTAATTTTGAAACTGATCGGGGAGGTTCATTTCATTTCACCAAAGTACGAGGAAGTTAACGTAATTTTAACTATGCATAGTTAAAAGTCGGATTTCAAAGCATGATCAGATTTATGAAAAACCTTATTTATGTCCCCAACAATAATAGTTATGCTACGTAGAAGAGATATTTCTTCAAAAATGCAAATCACTTTGAATATTTGTTTGAATATTTGTTTTTTTTTTTTTTTGGTAAGATTCTTTCACTCATATAGATGTATGTATAACAAGTACTAATTTAATTGGACCCCCAAAAGAAAATTCTTAGACCCACCCCTAATCTTGTGTCTAGCGTCCACAATTTTTTTTAAATGCTACCACGAAGAACTGAATGATTGTCCATAGATACATTATGGTCATGTTTGTTCATAAAACTATACCTTTTTTTAATTAGTTTTCTTTTGTTTAACAACGGTTGGTTACACCGAGACACCGTAATCATAATGCACGTTTTGGTATCTTTCCCACATGTATGGGTCTCCTTCCCAAAATTATCTTTGATTATTGAAATTTTCAAGATGGTTAGATCACATCAACCCTATAATCCTATCCACAGATATTCACAAATCACCGACTGTGTTTGGTATCATTTTTGTTTTTTATTTTTATTCAAATTTATAGTTTTGAAGAGATTTGGCATAATTTATGAGTGCTATTTATGAAAAATAAAAAAAAAAAGTTAAAATTCATTGATTGTTGGTCAAAAATTATTTTTGTTATGTTTTGCGCAAAACACTTAAAACATGTATTAAAATAAAGGGTTAAAAAAATAATTTAGTTTTTTTTTATAAAACCACCCCAATCAAACCCTCAAACACTCTTCTCGTTGACGAACGGAAGTAAAACACAAAGACGCAGACATACAACTTCGTCCTAGAGACGGCTCTGACGACGACGACGACGACAATCATTCCAACGGAGACGACGTCGTTTCTCCAAAGACGATTCCTAGTTTGATTATTTCCATAATCCCTTGACAGAGGAAGAGGAATAGACACTCCATGACAGAGGAAGAGGAAGACTTTCAAAATCATTTTTAGACATAATATACCAAATCTGTTTTTTATTCTACCATCTATTTTTATTATAGTTAACAAATAACATTTTATTTTTGAACAAAAATTATTTTAATTTTTAAAATGATTTTTGTTAAATAGATAAAAAACAAAAACAAAAATGATACCAAACATAGCCTTGAAGTCCACAACAAAATACAGACCCCCAAAACAAATAATGAAGTTTATGATCTTACTAGTATAATGCGTTTTTTCACCATTAGATTTGTGTCACTTTAAATGAAAAACCATGACTATCTCAGGTATATTTAGGTTTCTGTGATAGAGCAATGAGTGTGCATTAAAAGGAATCTTGAAGTTGAGCTATGAGCCTTTTGATATTGGATTGGGTCCTCCCAAAGTCCGATCGATTCCACTCTAGAAAAGTATTCTAACTCACTTTTAAATTCTGTTGTAGAATGTCCACAACTGAACCTGGAAGACGAGTTCTCCAGCAACGAGCTACAATGGAAGGGCAATCAGTATGCTTGGTCCAAGCAGCTTCGAATCTGAACGATCACTGCGAAAATCCGCCATGAGTATCAACAAGCAAGGGGTTATGGTTGGAGCCACGCTAGACGGACAAAAACACAGGTATCCAAAAACTGAGTCCTCCGAGCCACGTTGGCAAAGGCACGGTCTTCTCCCACCATGAAAAATGCGAATTGAAATTGTCCAAATACAGCCAGAGTTCTTGTCTTGAGGAACTGAATGAGATAATATTTTGTCAAAATGCATGCCGTCGATCTCGCACAGGGTCCCCATAGACACAAGTAAGAAAAAATTGAGTGGACACTGAAATAAAGAGATGGCAGTCAATAAATTGGGTAGTTGCTTAAATAATCTCCAATTTAAATTGATCTGAGCAAAGCAGGACCAAGCTGTTAGAAAATTATAAGTTTAAGATTTTCAAGAAACTCATTCTCCATCTATACAATAGCCCTAGAACACAATAGAAAAAACATAAACAATGAATATAAAGACATACCTGTCTATGAAGAGATTAATTTCCATACGCTCCACGATGCTCCAAGCTTTGATCGAAATCCCTCGGCTACAGTCTTCCACAGCCTCCAGAGGATATCCTGACGTCTCTTGCTAATGGGTGCAGAGAACTGATTAACCGTGGCTGTGGGGACTCTAATCCTGTATTTATAGAATACAGATGTAACCCTAAAACCCTTCCCACAATAGAATTAGGGTTACCAAACCTATCTCATACCGTATGACGAACCAAACCAAACCGGTTATACCGTGTTAATCAGACTCCCACTGAATTAACTAGTTTAGGTAATTAATTAAGCCCACATAAATCTAACACAAGCCCCTAGAAATATTTTCTGAATCCACCATATGAAAATTGTAATTTCTGAATTTGCAAAGAAAACGTGCCATCTTCATACTACTGAACTTCGTTTATATGAGAAAAAGAACATCAATTCGGTCATCCTTAAGGATATTTGATAATCCCCAAACTGTCAAGGGGCTTCCTAGACCTGGACAGCTCCATGATAAGATCTTCATGGCTTCTTGTGGGGCTGTTTCTCCCCGACCACCACGGGACCATATGTTAAAAAATTGCCTCGATTTGCAACCAAATCATCATCGGAAGATGGAATCGATCTTGCCATCTTAGCCGATGGGCGAATAAAATGCGACCATGTTTTGGGAGGTGAAACCGTGATAGCCAGGGAATTAGTAGGGGATAAAGAGATGAGAAGAGAGGTCTGAGAGCCTGGTTCCATAGATGGGCCAGGTCCAGTAAATGAGGAGGGACATGGAGTTGGATTCAGGGGTGGCAGAGCAGGCCTAGCTAAAGGAGTGGATTGGGAATCACTCTTACCAGCCTATTGGGTCATGGGTTGGTACATGGTTTGGTCCACCAACATCTTGTCAAAACTAGGAAGGCCTACAGACGCATGATAGTACAAATCGATAGAAAGGGATAAATCTAATAACTTGGGAGAAAGATGTAAAATCTATGAAATAATATCTGGATTATTCTGTAAGTAATCTATAAGAGCCTTCTGAAGAGTTTGAATAGGCACTGTTGAAATCGCTATGCTCTCGAGGGGCTGTGAGGACAATGGCTATGAGAGATTATCTTCAAATAAAGCCCTTAGGGTTTTCCTAAGAAAACATAAATCATCGACTTTCACTTTTGATCTTGTCCACCCACGCTGATGGATGGTAAAGATTGGGAATTGCCACCTAGATAAAGGTCTAGGACCTAAAATGTAGTCTCATCATAAGACAAGACTTCTATTAACTCGTGACCCAATATATATCGGCTTTGATCTATCAGAGAACAAGTAAGCGTTCAAAGTACAGTTTGGGAAGGTATTAGGCACCCGAAGCTGTCCTATCTAAAAATCGGTCTCCTATGTGATTCTACTTTCCTTAAATTCTATGGTTCTGACTGTTCATGGTCAATGGATAATGACTAGAGCTCAAAGGGAATTCTATGCCAAGTTGTTAAATTCTTCTAACCTAGGTTCAGCCAAAACATGTTCTCAAAGTAAATAAACAAGCAAAACAATATACAGTGCACCGAACCAAAGATGATTCGGTGATGGACTAAATCTGAGAAGTCCATCTCAAGATTGCCTACGTATTCCAATCTTGGAAATCAAGTCCATAATATAGTTCGAACAGAATGTGATTAAATTTATGGATGTGATTTATACTTAAGCTTCATTAAATTCAATTGTTCAAGTTGAAGTTTATGCTTGATAGATGATTGAGATTGAATCCAAATAGCCTATGTGGATCGAAGATAATATGGATATGGATATAGATATGGATACGGGTAGTAGATATGGGCGACCTAAGAAGACTAAGATGTGGTACCGTACTCGGAGAGTCCTTCAAATTGCCTACGTATTCCAGAGGTCCTAGAAATCAGGTACAACATAGTTCGTTGTTTGATGGGTTGTGGATAAATATGAAAAATGATAGATATGGGTAACCTAAAGGAGCTAAGAATGCGTACTTGCAAGTAGAAACCTCACTAAGCGAAGAGGTACGTACTCACAAGCACATCTTTGGAACAGATAAACCTCGCCAAACAAAGAGGTAATCTCATCAAGCAAAGGGATAAGATAAATGATCCTGCCAAGCAAGAAGATAATCCCACCAAGCAAAGAGATAAGGTAAATTATCTTGCCAAGCAAGAGGATAATCCCGCCAAGCAAAGGAACGTGTACTTGTAAGCCGAACCTCGCCAAACAAAGAGGTACGTACTCATAAGTACGACAAAAGATAAATTATCCTGTCAGGCAAGAGGATAGTCCCGCCAAGCAAAGGGATGCGTACTTGTAAGCCGAACCTCGCTAAGCAAAAAGGTACATACTCATAAGCACGACAAAAGGTAAATTATCCTGCTAAACAAGAGGATAGTCCCGCCAAGAAAAATGACGAGGTAAATGATCCTACCAAGCAAGAGGATAGTCCGGCCAAACAGAGGGACAAGGTAAATGATCCTGTCAAGCAAGAGGATGAAAAGGTTTCACAAGAATAGGGTGTGGGTCCGTATTTGGGTCTCTTTCCCAAACTACCTACGTATCTCAGGGTAACTGCTTAAGAATCATGATCCGCATAGTTCGAAATGATGTTCATTGGGTGACCCGTTCGGGTCGGAATATGGGTGGTCCCATAGGACCGAGTGATGATCCTAAAAGATCTATAATTGGAATCATATCACACCCATCTAGGTTCTTGTGTCCTAAAAAAGATGAGTTGAGGAGTAGGGATCGTCTTAATGCTACCCTTTACCTAAACCTCAATTTTGGAATGTGAGCTAAGCTTCATGCTTTTTAATTAAGACTTTTATATCTTTTTTCGTTTTTACCCTTCTTATGAATGTGGGTGCCTACATGCACATCCCCACACCTAGGAATGTCTTCCAACAGTGTACATGCATGGCAGTTCGACTAAGGTGTAGCGGAAAGTAAATTATTGCCAAAATAAAAATATTCAAACAAGGCAAGTAACAGATCAATATAGCTAGAAAGCATTCTAAACATGGTAGTGCACACAAATATAACAGTGTAAATAAGACAAATGCACAAATATAGCAGTGTAGACAATATCAGATCCTCAATCTAATGATTAGATCTTTTTAAAATATTGATAATCATGATCAACACTCAAATTTCATCAAAAATCCAAGATCAATGGCTCAGATCTCACATCAAGTTATAATCATTATTAATGACTCATATCTCATCAAAATGGCTAAGATCAATGGCTCAAATTCTCACAAAATGATAATCTAACGGTTCAAAACATTCAAAATCATAATCTAATCGTTCAGATTCATTTAAATCACTCCTGATGGCAATCCAACAATTCAAATTTATTTTAAACACCTATGATAGAGATCCAAAGGTCCAGATTCATCTAAAAACATTCATGATGAAGATCCAATGGTCAGATTCATTTAGGACACTCATAAATAAGATCCAAATGGTTCAGATTTATTTAAGACACTTAAACACAAGATCCAATGGTTCAGATTCATTTAAGACATCTAAAAACAAGATCTAATGGTTCAGATTTGTTTAGAACACTCATCATGTGACCAAATTCAAAATCAACATCCAATGGCTCATTTTTAATCATCTAGAACTTTAAGATCAATGGCCAGATTTCATCTCATCAAATTCATAATCAAAAAGGTCGAACCAAACCCAACATGCACATGTGTAAGCCATCAAATATGATCAAAAAATCATCATGTATACAAAGATACAATAAAATAAATAAAATAACAACAATATGATATACAAGTATGGTAAATTGAAAAAAATGCCAACCTGACGTGCGTTGCCAGATTTTGAGCAGCAGGTTGCGGGGATCATCGGGTTGCCAACGAAGGTCGTCATAGGGTGTCACAAGGTGGTCGGGGATGAATCAAAGATGATGATGATGATGAACAGCAGGTTGAGAGATGGGTTTAGGGAGGTTACATGCCACACCCCAATTCCGCACATCTCAAAATGGTGTGATGAACCGCTAATAAACCAACGGTTCAACCAGGATCTCAAATAGGCTATCACTGCGTTATCCAAACTTACACACATCCGTGATCATAATCAGAGTAAATACACAATAGCGGAAGTCTTATAATAACTTGAACTGAGAAACTAAGATGATATCAATAATTTAATAACAAATTATTCTGGTTTCAACCGAGACATAAATATTTAAATACGAAATACATGTCTTAATAAATCCAATAAAGAAACCTATAAAATATATAATCAAATACACACGAGTTGCACTCGCAAGAGGAGTTGTGTGTATCCTCTTCAGCTCCAGCTTCTATTACTGTCATGTTCCCGTACGCAGACGCATTCATATAGTCTTCGACGGTATAACCTGCATCATCAACTAAAATATTCGACGTCGAGGGGTGAGCACACATCACGGCTCAATGAGTAGCCAAAACAATGCAACAATACATATGCATGCAAATCAATTTATATCTTTGGTCCGGTTTAAAGTTTGCAGTATGCAATAGAAAGGTTTAGGTAGTCAAAGGTCGCGTTTATTGACCTCGCCTCTATACACGAGTGTGTGGCGTCACCCGAAGATCAGGTTTATCGTCAACTCACATGCACCCAATCATGAACATTATATAACAAAGGTTACGTTTATTTTCTATATAGTGTCATACCAACACGTAAGTCCCTGTTGGCGAGGGCTGCAAACTGGTCTCGCAACTAACCAATCCTAATGCCAAACAGTGTATCCAAGGCCTCATCCCAGTATCCCTCAGAATGTCCATAGAGATAGAGTTAAGGCCCCCCGGTAGAGTCAGAGACTACAAGGACCGATACCACCTCCCCTGATACTCTACGACATAATAGTTCTGCTAAAGTAATGGCGATACGACGATGCCAATGCACAAGACTTGAGTTAGAGATAGAGCTAAAGTGCTGAGACCCGCCAAAGGTTAACGTTTATTGACGTTCTCATCACACCTCCCCTGATACTCGCTCGCATCAAGTACACCAACCACACACATAAAATCACATGCCTATTCCTATCATCATCATCATCATGTTATAAACAATAAAGTAAATATGCATGAACAAATAATAGAAATATTGGATGACATGTTGTATGCACATTACAAACATATTCGCATAGAATCAAGCATAGCATAGGACTCAAGAAATAGAAAACAGTTTTTGTTATTAACCAATTTAGTTTGGAGTTCTGGTTCCTCACCTTAGCTTGCTATAAGATACTTTTTCAAGCTTTAGAATCACCTTTACAGTGTTATTATATTGCTAGAAGACCTAACAAAGTCGATAGAATTTAATTAGAATTAATTCCAGATTTAAAAACCATTATGTTAACTGAGGGTCGGAGGTAGGGTCGGAGTCAGGATCGACCCTGGGTGCGACCCTCCCTTAACTCTGGACTTCCAAAACACTGAGGGTCGATGATCAGGAACACCTAAGGTCGGATGGTCATCGACCCTTGGTGCGACCCTCGGTGCACTTTGGTCCAGTTCTCTCTTTTAATCCATTCTTCATGCTTGGGATCCTATGGCTTGCTCCTACGTTCCATTCTACATTCATTCTATGGTCTGAAACCATGTATAGCCCACCTAGATAGCTTTCATGCATTCTTTTATGATTTTTCATGAAAACCTAACCATAAATTGATGGTTTGGGTTTCTCCGAGATCACATTCTCAACAATAACTAACCTAAGGTCTGTAGAAACTCATGGAATTAGTATCCATACCTGAGAAGATTATTTTTCTCTGAAATTCTTCTCCTTTTTGCTAAGTTCTCTTCCTTGCCTTTCTTTTTCCTCTTTTCCTTCTCCTCTCTTTCTCTCAATTCAATTAGGGTTGTGAAAGGAGTGAAAGTGGCTTAGGGACGTCCTTTAAATAGAGTAGGAACATCCTAAAATAAGTCCCTTTGAGATTAGGAAAGAATCCCAATCGAAAATTAGCAAATTTCCTAATTCTATTTTCTAGGGTAATCGAGGGTCGATGGGAGGGTCGATGATCCCGTCGACCCTAGGGCTCAAGATGTCCGACCCTCCCTTCAAAATTGAGGGTCTGACTTTCTGCTTTGGGAGGTCCGACCCTGCTTAGCTGGCTATGCGACCCTCCCTTCCAATTAAGTATTTTTGGGTCGATTTGATACCTGGGATCTCGATCTCCTTCACGCCCTTGGTCCATTTGACTCGACCATGATGGGTAACACCTGGTTCAAGGTGGTAAGACCGGGTTAGATTGACACGGGTCTTACAACTCCCCCCAACTTATAAAAATTTCGTCCTCGAAATTGTACGTACCTTCTGAATCAAATAAGTGAGGGTATTGCTTCCGCATAACATTTTCTTCTTCCCATGTAATTTCTTCCATGTCTCTAATTTTCCATGTGACCTTAACATAGTAGATATCTCTGTTGCGTAGACGTTAAACCTTTCGACTAGTGATTTCTGTTGGTGTTACTTCAAATGTCAAATCATCAGTCAATTCTGGCAAATCCACTGTCAAAACATGCGTTGGGTCTTTGACATATTTCTTCAATAGGGAAATGTGAAATACGTCATGCACACTTGACATAGATGGTGGTAGTGCTAACTGATAAGCCACTTTTCCACGCTTAGCTAGAATTTCATATGGTCCGACATATCTTGGACTTAATTTCCCTTTCTGTCCGAACCTCTTCAATCCTCGCATAGGCGATACCTTCAAAAATACTTTATCACCTACGGCGAACTCTAGATTTCTTCGTCGAGTATCTGCATATTGCTTCTGACGGTTCTGAGCTGTTCTCACTCTTTCCTTGATGATGTCGACCACTCGGCAAGTCTCTTCAACAAATTACGGTCCAACAATACTATGTTCTCCAACTTCATTCCAAAACAAGGGAGTTCGACACTTCCTGCCATACAGTGCTTCATAAGGTGACATCTGTATAGTAGCTTGATAGCTATTGTTATAAGCGAACTCGATCAATGACAACTTTTCGTCCCATGATCCATTGAAATCAATCACACATGCTTGTAGCATATCTTCTAGAATCTGGATTGTACGCTCTGACTGTCCGTGCATGCGTGGGTGAAATGCGACATGAACTTTAACGTTGTACCCATGGCCTTTTGCAATCCTTCCCAAAACTTGGAAGTAAATCGTGGATCTCTATCGGACACAATGCTTTCGGAACACCATGTAATCGAACAATATTATCCACATACGGCCGCTAACCTTTCCAAAGGTATACCGAGGTCGTATAGGTATGAAGCGAGCTGTTTTAGTCGACGGTCCACAATCACCCAAACTGCGTCAACTACTCGAGGGGTCAATGGTAGTCGTGGTGACGAAATCCGTAGTGATGCAATCCCATTTCCATGCCGGTTCCGTAATAGCCGCAACAATCCTGCGGGTCTTTGTCGTTCAAAGATTTACTTTCCGACAATTTAGGCATTGAGACACGAACTTGGCTACATCCGCTTCATTCCCCTCCACCAATATAGTTTCTTCAGATCATGATACATTTTTGTACTTCCAGGATGTATCGAATAGATGGTGGTATGGGCTCCTTTCATCAGTCGGTGTCTAATGTCCATACTTTCTGTTTCAGGTACACACATTCTTCCTTTGTATTTCAGTACCTTCTCGTCATCCAAGGTGAACTTAGGGTTGGTCCTACCTTTCTCAATATCTTCTTGTACTGTTCTCAGATAAGGATCTGCTTTGATAGCTGTCTTCACTTCATCCACTATATCCGGTATAATCTTCAATGCCGCGAACATATTCGAAAACCGATGAATAAACCCTTGGTTGGCTGATCCATCCATTGTATCTATCACATACTGCTCGTTGCCGTGATTGAATACCATTCCGATAGTACACATTGCTGCAGTCGTGCTAACTTCTCCTTGAGATTTTATCATTGTTTTTCTGCTTAATGCATCCGCTACTACGTTCGCTTTTCTCGGATGATACTGGATATCACAATCATAGTCTTTCAATAGTTCCAGCCATCTTCTTTGTCTCATATTCAACTCCTTCTGATTAAATGAATAAGTAAGACTTTTATGGTCCGACTTAATCTAAAATTTCTCTCCGTATAGGTAATGTCTCCATATCTTGACAGCATGTACTACTACCGCTAACTCCAAATCATGAGTGGGATAATTTTTCTCATGTACCTTTAACTGTCTTGAAGCATAAGCAATTACTTGCTCTCCTTGCATAAGCACACATCCTAATCCCAGTCCCGACGCATCAGTGTATAAAGTAAATGTCTGTCCTGGAACGAGAATAGTCAAAATCGGGGCAGATATCAATCTGGTCTTCAGTGTTTGGAAACTCTTCTCACATTTATCGGTCCACACAAACTTTTCACCTTTCTTAGTCAAACTGGTGAGAGGTACGGCAATCCGAGAGTAGTCTTCTACGAATTTTCGATAATAACCAGCTAGACCCAGAAAACTTCTAATTTCTGAAACGCTCTTTGGTGCTTCCCACTTCACAATAGCCTCGATCTTGCTGGGGTCCACTTTGATTCCTTCAGCGGATACTACATGGCCTAGGAATGCGACTTCACTTAGTCAAAACTCGCACTTTGAAAATTTGGCATATAGCTTCTCTTTCCTTAAACGCTGTAGGGCTGCGTTTAGGTTCTTGATATGGGTTTCCTTGTCCTTGGAATATACCAATATGTCATCAATAAATACTATAACCGACGTATCCAACATATCGTGGAAAAAAAAAAACTTAAAGAACAACATTATAACTCTACATTCCCTAATCAGTTTAACCAGTGTAATGAGTTTTAAACCGCACTATCCCGTTTAACTAATTGATATCATTCTAAAATCAGAACCAAACCTTTTTAATAAACGATCTCACGGTTCCAATTTAAATGGTTTGATTTGATTTCGATAAATGATTTTAGTGCATTTTTAACAACCTTAAGGTCTACGTACCAATCAAATCCTCCTACCCATTGGGGCCTTTTTATATATATTGATGAAATTTGTATATTAATTGAACATTTCCTGGCATAAAGATTTTTCTAGGAAATTCGATTATCTCCCTAACATAAGATGGTGCAAGATCTCTAAAATCTAGAGTAGGGTGTTGAAGACAGTGGAAACATGTGAAATTGGTTTACGTTTGGAGCATCAACACCACTTTAGAGCTTTGAATATGAAGCTATTACAAATAAAGAGAGTGGTTGAGAGAAAGGCCATGTACAACTTTTTCAGATTAAAATTCAAATATTCATGCGATCAATGGAATTCTTGATACAAAACTTCTAAAATTATATCCTTCAATTTGTTTCTCTAGACCTTCTCTCCCTCTTCAGTGTGCATTTGGCTTGAATATGCGTCTTCAGTTCAATGCAAGGATACTTCATCTTCTTCTTTTTTTTTTCTTTTTTCTTTTTTTTTTGATAAAAAAAATGCAAGGATAGGAGCTAAATGTTTAAGAGCATGAGCATTCCAAGCATTTAATATTAACCATTAAGAATGCTATGGGGTTTGTGGCGGAGGAAGAGAGAAAGATGCAAAAAGAGTGGGGGAAAGAGCGACGGGATGACCATCAAAGGGTTACAGGATAACTTAAGGATTTGAAAGTCTCGAATAAGAAAGAGAGGTGAAATTTTGCTTTTTTGAGGTACTGAGAAAGAAATTGTAAGTAGGGAAGCTTAAATAATTATAGCTCAAATATAAGAGAGTGATAGAAATTAACCTTGGTTTGTTAGGTACTAGAAACTTAGAAGGTGTATAATTGGAATAGTTAAAAGAAGCAAAATTTAATCCCCAATTGGTAACGCAATTCTTGATTCTCTTGATTCTCACTCTGCGGGATCAATTCGAGAGTGAAATTAATTTTTGGCGAATCGGGTATGATTTTATGCTCCAGAGAATCAGATTGGCCAAAAGAGGTTAAAATCAAGAATTTGGAGCCAGTTCGACTAGCTCTTGTCACTCCGGATTAACATAAACATGAGTGAAATTAGATTATTTTACACCATACACTCCTAAGTTATTTCCTCTTGTTCCTGATAAAAGTGAATCCATTGCCTTTGACTTGAGGATCTATTACAGTCCATTTCTGGATACAGCTGTGATACTCGGATCGACCCATGAAACGACTCGAGTCCACCCATGATCCACAAACCACTGTGATCTATCAAACTAAATCCATAGTCTACAATAGCAATATCCAACAGTAATCAAGTAACGCAAATCAGAGTAATAATAGCGACAACAGATTAATAAGTAACAAATGTCATCCAGTGATATACATAAATTAAAGTATAGTTATGAATCCATCCAAGTGTTTTCTCAAAATATCATATCAAATCATTTATACATTCACCCAAAATGAAAAGAGTAATTCTGTATCGATTGCCATAGATAGACTGTACACATCTATCTACAAAAAGAGTCATATATAATCCGGGAAGAAGAATAAGGGAAGAGATGCATCAAGCATAGACGCAATCGCTGCAGGCGCAGCCCTCATCGTGCTCCCCAGAGAAGTCCTCGCCCATAAAGGTATCACCCACCAAAGCGGACTCCATAAAATCAGTCACAGAGAAATCTCCTGCATCAGTTGCTAAAAAGATGTATCGATACGAGGGGTAAGCTCCCATCCCAGCTCAGTGAGAAATCAGGTATCACATGTTATGCACAAATGAATATGATGTTGTCCTTATACTAAATTAAGGATATTGGTTCTATAAGTGCCTTATTGAGATGTCTGCTATAGCTTTCAGCCCCACCTACGAATCAACGGCTCACTTCTCATGCACCAGCTAAGGTAAAGCAAGTTGCCCAAGTTTATTTTGCCAAATTATTTTTACAAGTGAAATAGAACATTTATTTGTATGACTTCTCTTTTGCCTCAGGTCGAATGAGGGAGATAAATCAAACAAATCAATAGGCCATGAATGAAGAAGTGGGCCTTTCGTCCTCTTTCGTCTGAATCGGGGAGCTAAGAAATGCACTTCAACGGGAGGGAATCAAACTACTGCGCTAACGCGCCCAGCAAGCAACCAAGCAACGGATGAGCCCCTGGCATGAACTCCCTCTCCGGCCTACTATCCAAGGTGTGCCACCTCCAAAAATAGACAGAGTCTGTGCCAACATGTAACCCCCTATTGGCAAGGGACTAGAACCAAAAGTGATGCAACCATCTAATGCCTAGCATATGCATAACATGAAAATAAACAAGACTGCATTCCAATAGCGACTTTCGATCCCTAGTCCCTTCGAGCCAACTTGTCTCCACTAAGATGCTAGCAATATAAAGTAGGGTCCGTATGACCATGCATCACCGGTCCCCTTGGTACCCATATGTCATACAGACTAAACACATCATCATTCATCCAAAGCATACATAGTTGTTATTATGCAAATACATGCTCAAATATACAGATACAAGTATGGCATATTATCATAACACAACATATCACAGACATAAGTAAATATCATAAGTCTACAGACCTGACTCCCCACCTGTAGGCACCACAAGTGCTATAAAACCTAGAAGCTGGTAATAGGCTTCGTCAATACCCGTGTTGGTTACCTATTCATTTGCAAGTTATATTATATTAGTTAGGTAAATTTTAAACCAGCATGGACAAGCTGTAAATATCCCAATGCAAATCCCAAAGCAAGCCCAAAACCCTACGATTGGTCCCAAACAAGCTTTCAGGAGCAAGTATGAGGCGGATGGTACCGGTAGAATGTGCCATCAATTTTACCCGCCGACTGAGCCTTGTAAACCTTTTATAAGTGAGGCTGTAAACCTTCTATAAGTGAGGTGGCGCATCATTCCGCCAGCTCTGGGGTGCCGCCGACTCCCTACAAAATGGCTTAAGTCGGCCCCTTATAGTCAGCTGGCCCCAAGAGCTTAGCTGGGGGATGCTATCCGGCGGATCATGCAAAAATATCTAAGCTTTATTTATCACCAAGTAGAGATGAATACTATATAGTAGCAACAAGAAATTCTTTGGCATTGAATCAGGTGACACTTAGGCTTTCAATCCTTGAATCACCCTCTTCCATCCTCTTCTTCACAAGCCCTACACTATGTGGATTTGTCGGTTCAGCTTCATAATCCTTATTCGACTCTCGTTGATCTGCCATTGGGATTGGAGGATATGTCCGTCACCTCTTTGGCTACTGCCACACGTAACCAAGACCTTCAACATCTTCCTTCTGGCCGTTTGTCCCCTAACCCCAACCCTCCTGCTTTTCCTCATCTTGCATCTCCATCTCAACCTCCTCGTGTCAACGAATTGCCAGGCTTCTTTTCTCCCTGTTCCTGATCCAACTCATCCTCCTAGCTGTATCGATCCATCGATCCTGCCCGCTGGTCCTGTTCCTTCGGTCTTTTCTGTTACAGCCCCCATTCTGAATGTTGTTCCTGATGAAACCTCTGGTGCCCAGACTGTTTCTGGGGATAAGTGTCTTACCTCCACCGCCCTCCCACCCCCTCCTACTGTTCATTCGAATCATGTCAAACCTCCTGCCCAATCGATGAGTGGATCCATGTTCAAGGCTTCTCCCTCTGCATTGTCGTTTTGTCGAGCTATATCTTTCATGCAACATGTTCGAGGTAAGGACAAATCCCTCTTTGTGAAGCATTGACAAAAAGATCTTCTATAGGCATTCGGCTAGGTGCAGGGATTTACTCTGAGAGCTCCAACTCTATTGTCTCTTCAGAGTTTGGTCAATCTGGGAGTCCATTAGATGTTACCCCCCTCGCGACTTTACCCTACGGATATCCTTTCTAGGGTTATCATTCGGGTTTGAAGGCGGATCTGGTTTCTGTGGAAGGGTTCGATAGCCTGATTGCTATTGGTAGAGGAGGTGTTTCGAACACTACCTCTAGTCCAATTACCTTGGTGACTCTACCACCTTGGTCCTCGTCAACTAGAGAAGAAGGTTTCCAAAATGAAGAATCCGAGTACTCCAAACCAATGGATAAAGACAACTAGGAACCGTGGTATGCTGGCTACACTAGTCCATAGATCCAATGGGTTGTTTCTTGTTTCTTTTTGTTCTGTTCTATTTTATGTCTTTTGATTCGTTTTGATCGGGTTTCCCTTGTCTATGGGGTGCCCTGCTTGTTGCCTGTGTTAAGTTGTTGGTTTCTACAGCCCCTTCATTGGGGAGCTGCTTGTAGTGTTTTCTCTTCTTTGGGTTAATAAATTACCTACTTATCCAAAAAAAAAAAAAAAGAACTTAAAATGCTAAAATAAGGTCTTGGTATACTTTACATTTGTAGAGGTTTAAAATCTCCCTAGAGGTTTAAAACCTCCCTTACATCAGTTCATCCTCTAAGTTTTGCAAAGTTTTTTGTGGGAGGCATTTGTTCGGGAATAGGAGAAGTACAGCTGATTGCAGAGCCAGCATTCTCATCTTGCAATTGGGACTGTTGTAGTGCATCAAAAGAAAGTCGAATATTTGGGACTGGGACTGTCTGCCGCATTCCAATGTAGCCATTTCTATCCTAACCATTGGGAGGGCATCGGAATACAATCCTGATGCACTTTAAATGGTTAGGATCGCCTCTGCTACATTGGAGTGCAGCAGAGGATCTTTTTCCAAATATTTGGTATGTGTTCCACATTTAATCAGAAACACAGATTCGTTGAATTTGTACGTCACTGTTACTTGCTTTTTTTTAATAATTCGTTGTTGTTACACTGTATAAAACAAAAGTACAAAAATATCCACAATCATCATCTCATACTCATCATCCAATTCTTATCCCAAAGAGTTGAATCAATCATTATGGTTATATTTGATCGCAAGGGAAATGGGAAAGGAAAGTGAAGAAGTGTGAAGTGAAGGGAAATGAAAGGAAATTGTTTTCCTTTTTGAGTCATTTGGTTGCACGAAAAGTAAAGTAAAATTAATTTTGCATCGGTTGTTTGGTTAGATGTAAATTTGATATAAAATTTCAAAACTTTATAGTCTAACATATTTTACTAAGTTATAATCTTGCTCTAGTCCATTTACTAAAAACTATATCTTTTTCCCAGATGCATGGAGATCAACCTCACTCATTTGGCCTTTGCAAATGATATTATCATTTTCTCAAAGGAGAATGTTAAGTCTCTTACTTCCATCTCAGAGACTCTTCTTGCCTTTAGCTCTATGTCAGGTCTAACCATCAACAAGCACAAATCTCTCTTCTTAGCCGAGATTGATGATTCTTTGCGCGAGAACTTTAGATGCATTGTGAATTTCCCATTGGGTAATCTGCCAGTCTCCTACCTTTACCTCCCACTAATCTCGTCAAGATTCTTTGCTCATCACTGTTCCCCTATTCTTGATAAAGTAAAGAAAAGGCTTCAATTGTGGAAGCTTGATTTCTCTCTTATGCAGGTAAATTGGAACTTGTTAAATCAATCATGCAAAGTTCCTACTTATATTGGGTTGGTATTTTCGATCTCCCAAAGTCGATCATCCTAAGTATTGAAAGCTTTATGAGTGTTTTTCTGTGGAAAGGTAATGATGACAACGAATTCTTCCAATCTATTGGCTGGAATAAGGTTTGTTGCCTAAGGAGGAAGGTGGTCTAGGCCTTAGGAGAGTCAATGAGGTCAATAGGGCTTGCATATTTAAACTAATATGGAGAATTGCTGAGAAAAAAGAATGCATTTGAATTGATTGGACTTATAGTAGATACCTGAAAAAAGATTTCATATGAACGATTTCTATGGCCTTTGACTCCTCTTGGATTTGGAGGACAATCCTGCATCACAATAAGCTTGTTTGTCATTTTATTAAAAATTTGATTGACGATGGAGCCTCTACACTTCTCAGTTGGACAACTGGCATCCTCATGGCATTCTAGTGATGACATATGGTGAGAGAATTTGAATGGACCTTGGGCATGACAAACTGGCTACTATCTCCTCCATCATCTCGGAAGGAGCTTGGTGTATAGGAAGGACCTCATCCTCTCGCCTTGCACGGGCTTGGGAAGCATGGATTTTGTCATTCGCCGTCTTATTGGGAGTGGCGACACCATCAGTTGGAGTGATCCAACAATGGTCTGTTTTTGGTCTCCTCGACTTGGGAGGTAGTTAGATCCCGTAGTTCCAAGGTGGATTGGCTTGATATTGTATGGTTTAAAGGTTCCTCACCGCAGCACAACTTTACTTTGTGAAGAGTTTTGAGTCAATGATAAGGGTATTATTCCAAGCTCCAATTGTGGTCTTTCTTGGGCTCCGTAGAAAACATCAACCATTTCTTTTTTATTGTCCCTTCTCCAAGAGAGTCTGCGAATCGATCCTCCGGAAGTGTTGGCTGTTTAGTAGAAGTATCCGGCTTTTTGATCAAGAATGTAAATGAATGCTCAAGAAATTTAAGGGGAAAACTCATTGTGACACCCTTTCCAAGCTCGCATTTGCTGCCACGGTATACCATATATGGTTTGAAAGAAACCTCAAAAGATGGACTTCTAAATCTATATCCTTTGCTCAGATTTGGGATGCTATTACTTTCGATGTGAAGGTTCCATTCCTCCTCATTCTTCCCCCTCTCTAGATAATGCTAGAAATAAATTCATCTTATCTTCTTCGAATTTGACAACCACCTAAAATGGTTTTCGTGTTCCTTTTTGTTGGGTTTTCTACTAAAATGCAAGGAGTCTGGTTCTATCCTTGGGATTCCCAAATTTGTTTCTCCTTTTTATGGGGTGATGTTAATACAATCATTTATTCACCCAAAAATAAATGCAGTCACCATTAAGTGAGTGTTAACTTACCTATCACTGTCCAATGGCCTCACCTTGGATACATATACTCCATTGAAGGCCTAAGTTCCTCAATGAGTTTAAGAGTTCTTAAATAAATTAGTTTTTTGTAAAACTTAAATGATTATTATTAGCATTTAAAAATAATCTCAAAACCTTTTGTCAATTTGCCTAAGTTGTGATCAACATTTAAAAGCCTACTTTTATACTTGTTTTATTTTATTTTGTATCTACATATCAAAAGTAAAAAAAAAAAAAAATTAAAAACCTAATACTAACCATCGATGGAATCAGAATTCCATTTCTTTCAAATTGCAGTAAAAAAAAAAAAAACAAAAATGAGAAAAGAATATTTTCTTGGCCGTCTTAACTTCTATCCATATTTTAATTTTTGTAAGAATCAAAATTCATCCACTTGGCAGTGATGGGTACACCATCTCCTGTTTAATAGTGTTTATATAATTCAAGATAAATACACTGTCAAAATATGGTATGGAAGATATCAACTTCCTGTTAAGAAAGAAGAAATCAAAAGATTATAAGATAAATAAAATTCTGTTCTAAGTGATAATGTGTAGGCCAATGCCTAATTGATACAAAAAGAAAGATACAATGACATTTTACTTAACTAAAAAAAAAAAAAAGTAAACTAACAAAAGTGAACCTGCCTTCAAAACAATCCAAAACCCAATACTTCTATGCCTCATCAGTGACATCATAAATCCCTCAGTTGACACTAAGAACTAATAAAAATTGATACTCAAAGTAAGAAAATTGCCAAAACAAGCTAAACCCAATATTCAAATCTCTTCTATAAGGTCTCACAGAGGTGGGAGCCATGTCCACACCAATGCTTCCATTGTCATTTTTCATCATAATATATATGTACTCATATTCACCTGCAACACCCAAAAAGATATTAAGAAACCCATTTAGTGACAAACTGATAAAAAATAAAAGCAAAATTATAAAATTACAAACAATATTTCAACATTTAAATAGGAAGAACCATCACTCAATTTAAATAATTAACCTAAGAGAACCAATTATCTTTGAAATACATCCAACATAGTGTGGAAGAACATAAAGGTGAAGTTGAACCTGTCTAATGCAATCTAACACACTGAAAATAAAACAGGGGAGAGAGTTATGCACGATTAAATAAAAAAGAACTAACCACCATTAATAAATAAAAAAATCTCATAACTTTACCAACAGATCTTAATAACAAGCTTTAACCCCACTTCATTTCCCATAAAAGCATGTAGATATAGCATCCTCCTTTCCATTTCTTCTCTAGTATAAAAACATCACAATATCCATGGACAAGTTTTGAACAAAATGTCCCCTGGATATGTGATACAACAACTATACATTAACAATCGGTGCCTCAAATATGGCATTTAACAACGATTATCTAATACAAGATGCAAGAGATTAGACAAAACAACTTCAGATTTCTTAGTGATCCAATGGTATAAAAGATTTATTTTTTAATTTTCAAAAGAAAAATCAGTACCTTTTTAGTGAAGTAAATTTCTTTCAGAATTTCCACACCTCGTTTTGTTTATTTAAGTTGTGCTTAGGTATATTAGAAACCCATGGTAGTTTTGATAGATGACTTTCACCTTTTCAAGTGCTAATAAGAAAGTTTATTTAGCTGAAACAATGCATTAGTACGCTATAAAGATGAAGAGACTAAAGTGTTGCTCAGTCCTTTTTTTATTTTCAGAAATAAAAATATTTAATGAGCGATGGAAGCAAAAAAAAGCATCATTTGCCCTAGATACAACGCAAGGATAAAAAGAAAAACACAATCTGACAATGAAAAACAGAATACAAAAGAGGGCCAGAGATAGTGGCCTCAATCGAGAGATTCCTTCTAAACACCTCTTGCTTTCCAAATGTGATCTATGAAAGATTTCCTGAATGGATGAGAATATCATTCATCTCGGACTTGGAAACACATTGATGGTGATAAAGATGCCTTAAACAAGGATTACAAGAATATGAAAGACCAGATTCAAAATCCAACAAGAACCATAAATCAATCCCACAGAATCAAACCAGATTTTGGTGTAATGTGATAATGTAGAACCAGTCCCAAGCTTGAGCATTTGGAACCAGCTCAACAGTAGGATCACTCCAATGACTACCAACAGGTCATATCATGAAAACAACAAAGAAACAATAGAACATCCTCCTACTAGGACATGATGAATTGACAGCCCAAAGTGTAACTCAAACTAACACAAATCATTCCCTCTACTTTCAGGCAAGAAAAGACTAATATAAATAGGATTTAAATGAATTCACTTTAAAGCCAAAGCAACTCCTAACTCCTAGAATGACTAACTAGCAAACATGAGGATACTCGAGAGAATGCACAAGTGGCCATAAAAATCAATCAGAGAAACAGTAGATATAAAAAGAAATAACCAGGCAGTGAACAGCACATTAGAATTAACAATCAATGTGTCATTACAATGACTTTTCTATCTACTCACAAAGTCACAATGCCAGTTCATTCAAGAAACTGTTGGGTGTTACACACAATGAGCAGCTTGGAGTACCGAGCATAGTATTTCAATCTTGTGTACCAACAATAAAGAACACATTCAAGCTTGTTCAAGACTTCTATCAAACAGAATAGTGCAGATAGCGAGACTCCAGACTAGGAACAAATATGTAATTAGTAGTTTTATTTTTTTTTCTTTTTTTTTCCGAGCATGGTATTTCAATCTTGTGTCCCAACAATAAAGAATGCATTCAAGCTTGTTCAAGGCCTCTATCAAACAGAATAGTGCTGATTGCGAGACTCCAGACTCGGAACAAATATGTAATTAGTAGTTTTCTTTTCTTTCTTCTTAACTTTTTTTTTTTTTGGGGGGGGGCGGTATGGTAGATGAGCAGTTTACTAAGAGATATTATTATTTCTTCGCTGTAACTAGTAACTTTGTTTGCTGTCAATAACTTGGGTTATGCTTGGATTAGGTACAGATCTTTTAGCCCATATCTGATTAAATCTAGGGAAAATTTCTCTCACCTCCCCTGAAGTACACATTTAAGGCAACCACCCCCCAACTTGACACACAATGTCAACCACCTCCCCTACTTTTGAAAATATTCCCTCCCAAACTATTTGGTGATGAAACATATTACCACTTATAATTTTTTTTACAATATTATCCTTAAAATATGGGGTTCCATCTTTTTCTTCGCCGAATAATTCAGGGATTTCTCTAGTGAGGTTGTTGTGGTCGAGGTAGAGATATGTTATTGAGGGGAGGCTGGAGAGGGAAGACGGGATCGTACTGATGAATTGGATGTACGTGAGATCACCTATCTCGGGAGGGATTTGACCATAGTTGTGGCCACCTTAGGATGATATGGATAACACAGTTAGTGTTTGGGTCGCACTCCACCACGCGGCAGTTGCAGCAATCGGTGTTGGGGACCCATGAGTCCAAGTCTAGTGCGTTTTTGGGTTGCAGCGCACAGATGTGGCTAGAGATCGAGAAAGGAGAATCAGGTGGCTGCACTGTTGTCCATGGTGGTAATTAGTTGTCTTTTTCCGTGGAGCTCTGTGAAACTGTGTGAGTTCAGAGATTTGTGATGAGCTTCTGAATTTATAGTTTGGCTGCAGAGATGGGGAGTATGGAACCCCATTTGGCGACCTCACATACATCCAATTCATCATCTTTGTGAAAATGCACCTCACCGGAACAATCCCTTCCACCATCACAAAGCTCAGGTACCTCACAGCGCTCCGGCTCAGTTATAACAGCCTCTTCGGTCCAATCCCTTCCTTCCTCAGCCAACACCTGCAGGTCAACTTATTCAAACTCTCCTACAACAAGTTCTCCTGTATGATCCCGTCTTCCCTCTCCAACCTTCCCTAGTAACATATCTCTACCTCGACCACAACAACCTCATTGGAGAAATCCCTGAATCATTCGGCGAAGAAAAAGATGGAACCCCATATTTTAAGGGTAATATTGTAAAAAATTCATCATCACCAAATAGATTGGGAGAGAATACTTTCAAAAGTAGGGAAGGTGGCTGAAATTATGGGCAAAGTTGGGGGGTGGTTGTCTTAAAGGTATACTTCAAAGGAGGTGGGAGAAATTTTCCCTTAAATCTAATAAAATCAGAAATTGGATAGAATTCAAAGATTAATGCAATTAGAGGATAAACTAGTTTTCCAACAAATTACAAAACAGTACCAAGACTATAGTTATTAATAAATAATTTCAAAGTTCTGAAACAAGAAGAATAGCTGACGGCGAACCAAAAGCCTAAAATAAGAGCTGTAACTCTCAAAATCCTAACTGGACTGTTAATTAACCAATAGAGTCACCTAAGCTTAGAGAGATAACCCAAACCATGAAAATGAAAAACTAATACAGTTCTAAAAGGTACAAGGAGTTGGTTGCAAAAAATTCATAAAACATAGCAAGAAACTAAGAGGGAGGATTAAACAATGATAAATCAACAACCATTCAATGGAATTGAGAGAATCCAATGACAGAAACTTAGGTACCAAGACTATAGTATAAAGGAGAAGGATGGGTCACACCTGATAAGAAACGCCACTATAAATGCCTGCCGAACTGCCGCACCCACATTCTTGTAGTGAAGCCTCCATTCCTACCTCTTTTTGTTGCTTATGTCTTTGATTTTAGGGTGAACGAGAAACCCTATAAAATCACAGTATTCCTAACAGAACAAAACCCTATCATATCTATGTCAGATCAGAGGAACAAATCAAAGCACCTTCCTAATCAGAAGTCCCAAGCAAAGAAAACATTACCTGTGAGAAATAAGAGTGGATTGCTTGCTTCACCAGGACAGCTTCTGGCAGAAATCGCAGAGAAAATTTTAAAGAAATTGTGAGAGAGATCATTAAAGGAGGAAAAACGACAATATACTTGCTCTTTGACAGAAATTCTAGCGAAAATGAGGTTGCAGAGAGGTGTTTGAGAGGTAGGAATGAGAAAATGCAGATGCTGCAGAAAAGTTTTTGAGAAAGGTGGGAATGATGAATGAGAAAACACAGAAGATGGAGCCTCATTTTTACGGAGTCGAGAGACTCGAGACTTGACTGAGCTTGGGTTTTCAACTTTGTTTTTTTGGTCAGGAAATAAAACGGGAAAATGGATGGCTTTTGTAAAATTTATTTTACAACGTAAAATATTTTCCTTGCCAACCAAACATAAAAATTATTTCCCATGTAAAATAAATTTCACTTTCCCTTTTAAAATTTACATTCCCTTGCCAACCAAACAAAGCCTACAGTATAAAGAGCACATGCCATTGAAGCATTGCTCCAATGATATTAGGATCTAGAATCTAGAATCTGGAATTCTGGATGCACTGAAAAGCAAAGCAAGCTTAAGGATGGAATTTATTTTTTATTTTTATAAATGTCAAGCTTAAGGATGAAATTAATCACGGCTATAAAGCATGAATTGAGATATGAATTAGACTTTTTTTTTTTGCTAAAGATCCGATTGTATTAATAAAGAAAAAATGAAAAGAAACAAAAAGCCCTAATAGAGTGAAAAACTCCCACCTTCAGCATTGCCATCAGCAGGAGTCACTCTGGGCATAAAACATCTAACAAAATCGATATCTAGGCTAGTGGGATGCATCCCACACAGCTTCTTTAGCTATAAATTCGGACATTTGTTCCATGAAAATGACTGCCTATCATGAGCCGCTCTCCTTGCAAGCTTATCTGCCACAGTGTTGCAATCACGAAAGCAATGAGTGTACCTTATAGTACATCTAGATAACTCCATGGAAAGGCCATTCCAATCTTGCAAAAAATACCAAGGCAAGTCCGCAGATAATAAAGCATTCACATAGATTGAGAGTCAGATTCTAGCCAAATCTGATAAAAGCCAAGATTAATTGCTCCCTTTAGTCCATTTATTGCGGCTTTGAACTCAGCAAAGTAGTTCATGTGAATACCAAGATAATCTGCAAAAGCATATAAAATCTATCCATTGTGAAAACGAATCACTCCACCTGAACCAGCAGCTCCTGGGTTACTGAAGCTTGATCCATCTGTGTTTACTTTATACCAACCATGCATTGGCGCCCTACAAAAAAGTTCAACAATCTTTCTTGAATGTGTCAGCTGTAATGAGAGAGAATCTTTTACAACTCTTAAATCAGATGTTTTTTTAATCTTACATGGTTTGGAGATTGAAAAATCTCTGCAGCTATGTTTAATTTTAGCCCAGACCAAGTCAATCTCAGCTTTGACAATTCAGTGCAAGGCATAGTTTCAAGCCAACCATAGGTTATGAAATACTATCACCAGTATACCATTCCATAAATTACGTTGGTTAATGATTCTACCTTTTCGCATCCACCAGGTTAGAAGCAAAATTCATGAATCTATGGAAGGCATAACAATCTCGAAGCAAGAACAAACTTTCTGCCACACAGCTACTGAAAAGGCACAACCACAGAACAGATGATCCTGAGTTTCCTCTGCGGATAGGCACAATGGACATCTAGATGTCAACATAAATCCTATTCACTTAATACTGTCATCTGTGGGATACTTTTGGAAGCACCAGTGCCATGCTATCCAACTCAGACTTGGAGAGAGACCTTTATTCCAAACCAAAGAATACCATATTGGCATCGACTTCTTTGATCTAAGAAGATTCCATGCAGATTTTACCGAAAAAGAACCATTCTGTTCACCAGTCCATATCAGACGATCTCTAGCTCCATGCGACAACGAAATGGATTGAGCATTTTTCAACCATAATTTAAGAGAGGCCGAAGTAACCCGAGGCCAAACCCATTTTCCTTCTTTAATAAAGCGAGCAAGCCTACAGTCCATTCCTTTCAACCAAGTCATATCAAAACCGAGTTGCTCATTTAGGGAGTAGCTTCCTAACCATTGATATGTCCATATGTTTATACTTTCATCATCTCCAATTACCCATATGGTATGTTTGAATGTCCAATCCCATACTTTCTTGATACTGTGCCAAACCGGAGAAGTGCAATAAGGTTGACACATGGAGCCATCCTTCGAAAAATAGTGGCCACACATGAATTTCGCATATATAGTGTCACCAAATCTTGTTTTCCAGGCCATTTTACATAACATTGCTTCATTTACCTGATGCAGTCGACGCAATCCCAATCCGCTTTCATTTTTGGGAGCACACATTGCATCCCATTTGATGACCACTACCTTACGTTTGTTTGGATCACCAATCCATATGAAATTTCTCATCCACCCTTCCCCTGTCTTTATGAGTACATGTGGTCACTTATAGACACAGAATGAATGCATAAAGGAGCTGCTTAAAACTGATTTTACCAACTCAACACGACCTGCATAAGAAAGCAAGCATCCAGACCAAGTTAAGAATTTCTTCTTAATACAATCAATCACAGGGTTGAGGTGATCCCTTTTTAGTCTTCCTTTGAATAATATGACACCCAAGTAAAATGAGGGAAAGAGGCCTTGAGAATAATTTAAACATGATAGCATTTTCTCTCTACGGCATCTACTTATAGCATCTGAGAAGAAGATTTTGCTCTTTGTTGGATTTACAAGCTTGCCAGCATAGTCATTATACTTAGAGAGTAGATCACGAATGACCCTGCATGATTTAAGATTTGCCTTCATAAAAATAACAATATCATCTGCAAACATGAGGTGAGTGGGAGCTATTACATCTCTACCTCAAAAAATAGGCTCAATCAAACCTTTTGCAATTATAGATTTTAGGCTTCGGCAAAGGGCTTCTTCAGCTATAACAAAGAGAAGGGGAGAAATGGGATCTCCCTACCTAAGCCCTCTCATAACTTGGAAAAACCCCATTGGGCCTCCATTAATCATCATAGAGAGTCTTGCTGATTCCAAAAGTATTCTCATTCTGTTAACAAAGACTGAAAGAAAAGCCAAACTTGAAAGAAAATCAAAGAGAAATTTCCACTCAACAGTATCAAAAGCCTTTTGAATGTCCAATTTCACAGCAAGATTCCCTTTTGGATGTCCGATTAAACTTAATCTCTTTTGAGACTATACTACAAATGACAAAGCAGAACTACTACAAGGAAGCAAACTTCTAAGTTTCAGAGTACGCATCGAGAAATATGAGAACAATCACCTAGAATGGATATTCTTTCGAGAGCTTTGACCAGGTCTCTCCCCACAGGAACCTTTCTGCGCAGTCGGGGTATCACTCAGAATGCTAGATGTGGGTTATGCTGGGATGTTGATGAAGACGTGAATCACTTATTCTTTGAATGCCCATTTTCCAAAAGAGTGTAGGGAAAGATTATAGAGAAATGTGGGCCACACTATAAATCAATCCAGGCCTTTGATCAAGAATGGAGGTGGACTGCAAAAAAGTTCAAGAGGAGATCTATTGGTGATAGTATTATCAATGCCGCCTTCGCAGTGATGGTATACCATATATGGTACAAGAGAAACTTAAGATTATGGGCAGCAAAGGCGAGATCCTTCAAGCACATTCGGGAAGCTATTACTTTCGACGTGCGTGGATTGATGATGCCCTCCTCTCCCCAAGTTCTGATCTCTGAAAGGGATCAATTTATTCTATCATCTTGGAACCTTAATTCCGGATGAGGTGGCTCCCTTTTTGTTTTTCGCTTTCGATCTATTAGTGCCCTCTTCATGGCACTAATGTTTTGTTCCGTTTCCTTTTGTATTGAGCCTGGCTGATGCAGGCCAAGATCCGTTGGATAGGAATCTTCCTAGGATTTAATTTAGAAATCTTTGTAATTTTTATTTCTTTTGATTTAATCTTATTTTAGAGTTTTATTTCCTATTAGAGAGGTAGCCACGGTTTTAGTTAGTTTCTTTTTTTATTTATTATTGGAATTATCTTGTGGGCCCCCTTCTCGTTTAGACGTGATTGACTACTTTATATATTATCTGTTTTATTATTTTCTGTTATGGTGGGTCCCATTCCCCTCTCTTTCAAGCGTAAGTTGTAGTTCAGTCTTTGAGTTAGTTTAGGACTATGTTTTGCTTATTAGTCTTTAGAGTTATACTCTAATTAGGATTGTAAGTTTATTTAAAGACAATTTTATTAATGAAATTATGATGGAATGATGAATTGAAAAAAAAGAAAAAATGCTCACAGCTTCCTCTCTCGACTCTTCTCTCTCTCTCTTGATTTCTCAACCCACTTTGGTAAGATCTCTCTCTCCTCTCACATTTTGTTTACTTCCTCTTTGAGTTCGCTTTCTCCCTTGCTGTTTCAATATCTTCTTTTTCCTCTCTATATCTTTCTCTTTCTTGGTTTTCCCTCCCTATACCGTAAGGTATATCCCTATATCTCTTTTGTTTTAATTCTTTATTTTGACTCCCTACAATTATCCCACCATTCCATTAATTATCCCTAAAATCATCCCACGTTACTATTTTGGTTCCCATCCCTTTTTCTCCCTTCCCTTTTGGGTGGTTTCTTTGATATTCACTTTCATCCCTTTAAGTGAGATTCAATCTCCATTACCGGCTCTCCCTTTTGCCCTTTTTCTAGGTTTGTTAATATATATATATATATATATATATATATATATATATATATATATATATATATATATATATATATATATATATATATATATATATATATATATATAAATATATATATATATATATATATATATATATATATATATATTCATTCATCAAAAAAAAAAAAAACTCCGCAGGAACAGCTCTACTATTATTGTGTTATGTGGAAACGCAATGGGAATAGATTTGCATTTGGCAAATCCAGTTCGTTCGTGTGTTCTGGCAGAAGGAAGCAAAATAAAAATGCCCAAAAGAATATGAATGGCAGGACAACAAAAACTTGTTGTGTCATGTTCTGGAACTACTTTCAGAGATAAGTTTAAAGTTGAAAAATACAATTGTTCCCAATAAAACTCACTCAATCCCTCCACCCAACTACCTCCTCCTCCTCCTCAAACTATCCTCTCTCTCTCTCAACAAATGCCACCTCTACAGGTGAGTACTCTCTCTCTCTCTCTCTCTCTCTCTCTCTCTCTCTTGATTGAAGGTTGTGTGGAAGTTACTCAGAATCCTCCACCTTTGATTAATAGCCCCCTCCAATGAAGTTACATTGATTGGGTGCTCTGAATTGATTTATCTCTAAACAGGTAATCATTTAACTACATGAGATTCCATTGTTCATATTCTTAGTTCTGTTTTTCTGCTACTTATAAGATATGTTTTAATCTTCACTCAGATTGCTTTCTTAATCTCTAATCGTATACTACCTGAGTTTCCATTTCTCGTTCAGCTGGTCATTCCACACAATTCTGCTTGCTTTCAGTTTTGCTAGTGGGAGTAAGATTTCTCAGAATACTACTTAGTGTTATCAGAATCTAATCAGACTATGCAGACCAGTTGTATCCAGTTAGCATATCCATTGATTGAAATTCCATGTGATTCTCATGTGTTGCTTAAGTAATTAAATTATCTCAACTTTTGGTTGTTTCCTACATCCTGCGATCCTGTTATTTCTATTCTTTTGTTAGACTTATTGTGCTAGAAGTTTAGAATACCATTAGTATGTTTTTTAGCCTGATTTGGCATGTAATCAGGTAAATCACGTTTTGAAGCTCTCGAAGGCCTCAGTCACTCATCAAGCCCATTTGAAGTGCTTGTATGGAATTCTGAGAAAATGATTCATGCAAAGGCTAGGGTTTACAATCACTTTAGACCCTTAGCCTTCCAATAGGATCAATTACACCAGTCTCAACAGTAGATTAAATAGAAAACCAGGAAACCAGCAATATGAAACTTATCTTTCCAGTCAATTTGACCGTTGGATGATCATAATAATTTGGAGGGCTCGTAGTTTGATATGTCCTTGCAACAACATCCAAATTGGAGGTCGATCCGATCAACGGTTGAGGAGATATGAAATTTTGAAGTTGCAAAGGATTCTATCTACCCAAAAAAAAAATTGAAGTTGCTGTGGTACCCTGGTTCCTACACAGGAACTGATGGCTGAAAATATGTATGGTTGAGTTGATGTTGTGCCAATCAGATTGAGTGATCTTCTTCACCCAGCAGCAAGCAATCTTGATGGAGTTCTTCTGAGTCTTCAAGTCTTCAAGGGAGCAAGATTACAGCAACAAGGGAGGGGGTCCGTGGCAGCAACAGCAGTCGGAAATAAATAAATAAAAACAGGGAGACCAATAGAATTAAAGGGGGAGGAGAGGTAGGAAGAAGAATGAGAAGATGAAAGTGGAGAAGAGAGCTTGCGGCTGAGTCTCACAGCCAAGAGACTCAGCTGCTATAGAAATCACAGACAAGTCTTTTCAATTTTCTGAACTTTTTTCTTCTTCTATTCATATATATAGAATTGCCTTGAATACAATAGGAAAGTGGACTGACCAATCCTTCCTTGTTGACAACTAGCAAGGAGGGAAAGTCCAATCTTGGAAATAGAACTTTACAAAAGAAGAAGAATCTCATATTGTATTACCTAATACATACTTTCTAAAAATTGAAAATAGAAACTTTCTAAAAACTGAAATAAGAAACTTCCTGAAACTGAAAAATAAAAATTCTCTCTTAGGTAAGTATCTTAACAATAGCAAAAAACTAATTTAGGTAATATATATCTAGGCCTATATATATTTTGTAGAGCCGGGGGGGGGGACAGCTGGCGGCCAGCTGTCCATGAGTAGATTCCGCAGGTGGGACCCACCCGGCCAGGCTGTTGCCTTGGCTTGGCTGGCTTAATAATACTGCATCAATGATTCCCCATGTTAATAACCTAAGGAAGCATTTCAGCTGTCAAATGTCTTGTAATAGGGCTTTTGCTTGCTGAGTGTTTGTCTTTTGGACCTAAAGGATGCAGAATATTTTTTGTATTCAAATTCATGGCCTTTTCATGTTCGAAAACTGAACAGGGATGTTTAAGGAATTGGATCTGTATTGGGTCAGGGTGATCTCAAATGATATTGCCAGACCATATGGAAATGGAAGCATCAATTCTTTAACAAAAGGGGGAAATTTTCCCAGTGGTAGTTGTATGGAGTTTAAGGTAATAACAAAGCAAAAGGGCTTTTGATAACCAAGATGAACCTGTTTTAATGGTTCTTGATGGAGAAGGTCCGGAAAATTACCCAAAAAAAAAGAACTTCATCCATTCTAATGAGTGCTTCCTGAAATGTGTTTATAGTGCTTATAAAGATCAAATTATCAGGAATCTTCATCCATTGTTCCTTTGTTCTAAATTATTGCTTATATGTTGGTAGGACTTAATTAATTGTGAATGATAATTTGTATGGCAAAGAGTTCAATAAGGTGATCATTCAACTACTTCGGTTGCTAAGAATTATGGAAGTAGTTAGTACTCCTAGTATAATAGGTCTATAATATTTTTAATACAGTTTGATTCTTTTGTATATTCATATGAGTGCCGTGCTTGTTTTTTAAATGCTTTAGCTGACAAAGGAGACTTTTGATAGCCTGCTACGGCTTTGAAGCTACGTGGAAGTGATTGAACTTGATCCTTCTGCCCCTTTTCACTCCATGATCTCAGCTGCTGATCCATATCAGTTATCAGTCTATCGGATTTTGGTTGGCTGTTTTTATCCCTAAATCACAAGTTAATGATGATATAGCAAAGTTAAAATTTGAAGGTGTCTTTGTGACCTGCATGCGTAATTCTGGAAATAGGATATATCATATTATATTGGAGGAAAAATTCGGTTAAGATGGCTACAAAAGCATCTATGCGTTAGAGAGAAAACTGTTGGACAATGACGAAACATGACCATAAAATTGTCGTGGCGAGGATAACAATGTTTCGTAGACGATTGGTCTGATAAGAAATGACAATATTAATAGAAATCAATGTATGTGTGGGAGATAAGGACTTACAGCAATGATTTGAAGTAATAGAAGCTATGACTCCAGATGGAGTGGGTTCATGGAACAGATGCTCACAATTCACAAGGCTGATGTCTCGACATCATTTGTTTCTAGAAGCAACTATATGTGTTGATCTTGAGTTCCTTTCAGATCTTCCCTCTGTTATAGAAAATACATGAACAAGGTTAGCAAGCTCTGTTGGCTACTTAATATTTTAACTACCCTGTGCAGAAAAATCTAGTATAAGACTTTGTCGTTTCTTTTTTAGGTAGGTCACAAGGAGATTTGAATTCATGACCTCTTAATTTTGAGGTGTTGGTCTTTGCCAACTGAGCTATCCCCTTGGAGTAGAAGACTTTGTTCAAGGGACCAAACTAGAACATAATGCAAGTGATGCACGAACTTGAGCTGGAGAAATCCATAACCCATTCACTCCAATTTTTGGATATCAACAATGCCTTTGAATTTATGCTTAAAGGAGAAGGCCTCTGATGCATCATCCATATGGAAGATTAGAATGGGGAGGATGTCAACATTCAATCTGGAAATATGAAGTCCATTGAATTGTATTGAAAAGATGCAGTTGTTGGGTTATGAACATTCAATGTTGTCAAATCAAGAAAGTTTTTAAGGTTTTCTTTTTTTTTTTTTTTTTTTTTTTTTTTGCTATCACTTCTTTGTCAATGAAGAGGAAAATGTTATTGTCAGTCTTTCAGTTTATCTCAGTTTTCCCCCCATTAGCCTATGCCTCACTATGATTCATACGAGGGATCCAAGTGTCTTTGTTTCTCACCCCCATTCATTAAATTTCCATGTTCATTGTGATTGCTTTTCACATTTACAGAATCTTGAAGATATCTGTAAAATAAGTTTCTACATATTAAAAGATCCAAGATTCAAGTATTTCTCAAGCTTCTAAAAAAGCTTGGATAAGTTTAATTCCACTAAAAGGAACCTATTTATAATTACTTACCACTGAAGCATTTAAAAAAAAAAAAAAAAAAGGATAAATTGCAAAAACCTATGTACATCATGCCAACACAAAGATCAAAGATGAAAGCTATGTTTAATGTATTTTTTTCCCGGGTGCACCATAGTCTTGTTCATATAGCTCCTTATTTTGACATGCATGTTTGTTTACATAGCATGGATGAGGTAATTTAAAAATAGCATATTTAAACACAATTGTAAAAAAAAATTTGGCAATAATTTCAGTTAAATGGAATAGTAATGGAATTTTCATAATTATTGATTATAGGGGCAATAGTTACAATAGCATTCCATAACTATTTGGGCTAGGTGTGGCTTAATGACATTCAGGTAATTATTAATTGTTGTCGAAAGAACTGATTCAGTTAAGGGGTTACCAAACACCATTTCTATTCTTGTAAACACATGGTCATTAGAACTTCCTGCAAAATAGGATGAAATCCTTTCAAGGTGAAATCGTGAAAGAGGGTCTCACCCATTTCAGGTTGTCAGGTGAAATCTATTTCACTTTCAACGCAATTGAGTGCAGAAATTCAACCAAATTAAGGGTGTCAACGGGACGGGCCGGGCCAGTTTAGGTCCGGGCTGAATCTGTGTCGGGTTTTATAAGCCCAGCCCAAAACATGTCCATTAAGAGTTCGGGCTGGGTTGGGCTGCGCTAGACACAATAACTATCGGGCTGGTCCGATGTCGGTTTGTTATCGGGTTGGGCTTATTGAGGTGATTTCAGGCTGGTTCGAACTGGACCGGGCTTATTAAGCTTATCGGGCCTATTTTATATGTAAGATATATAGCCTATTTTATTATTTCTATCTATAAAATTAGCATCATTCCTTCTATATGCACGTAATTCAGTAAATTGTAACAATTAACATACTCTTTCAACTATAGATTCATATAATCTTTCAAATCAATAAGTGAACTATAACAGTGTAAAATAATCCATCAAAATTTAAAACCATTAAAATTAAGAAATTGGGCCCGGATGGACCTTACCGGTGTTCGGGTTAGGTATTATTGGTTCGGGCTAGTTCGGGTTTCTTAACGGGCTAGTTCGGACTTCTTAACGGGCTAGTCCAGTCTGGTTTCGGTTTGGGCTGAAACAGTGTCGGGCTTTATAAGCCGAAACCGAAACCTTTCCATTAAAGTTCGGTCCGGGCTGGGTTCGGGTTATATCGGGCCGGCTCGGTCCGTGCTACAGGGCCAGGCCCATTTTTGACACCCTTAAACCAAATAGACAATGAAATTGAAATCATTCTGTGAAATCAAAATAGAAATAGAACCAAAGAAAGCCTTAGATAACCACCAACTGCAGTTTCAACTAGCGCAATCTACTGCTCTAGGAGTCAATAAGAAACTATCAAACCACTTGTTGAAGGTTGTCACTAACCATATAATGGATACCAAGAAATTCTGAGACTAGCTTTTAGTTGAATTATACAGGAACCATGCTATCCACTCATTTGTCAGAAATGAAAAGGCCAAAAAAGTGGAACAAGTTGGGTTTTCTTCACCACTGGATAAAAGATAATTCATATATATACTACAAACCATATAGTTCAGATTAATTCCAACCACCATATTGCCCCGTCTTTTACATCTTTAAAAAACAATCACGCGTTTTGAAATGTTTACCAAAGCCACCCTCCTATGTTAAGCATCCTCAAATAAAGGAGAAACACATGAAAGGAAATAGAACAACACAAACAGCATAGAAATTCTTTACAATCAAAAGAGAAAAAGATACAAACAAACAGAATGATAACCCTTAAAAGTAAAACATAAAGGGCATACCTAGTGCACGAGGCTCCCGCCAATGCGGGTTCTGGTGCTCAGATCAATGGAAAAATCACCCCATGGTAGCATAAAATTTTGATTATTAGTAATATCTGTAACAAGAATTACAAAAAATAAAAACTGACGGAGTTGGTCTTCAAGCCTGGAAGGACAGACAGAGAAAAAGATTCTCTCCATACAGAAGACACCATCCATGACCAACATCTAGCTACATCCTGAATTAAAAACGTGTAAATCCAATAAGGTATTGTAGTGACCCTTCTCTATTTCCTCTTCATTCACCATATGAAGTAGGAGTAATTCAATAATGCAATCCTCCCAATCAATATGATCTACTTTCACTCCCTGCTGCTGTTGTTTCTCGGCTTGCAAGTGTTCTAAAAGGCAACAATCTTCCTTTCCATCTGAAGCAGCATTAGAAGGTTGCATAATCATATTGATCCGTAGTTTAGCAGCCATAATCTTTTCTCTCCTCCTTTTACATGCCAACCTACCTGCGACAAAAGATGGGGGCAAAGCATTGAACCCTAGATTCTTCTCCAAAATTTGCTTGAGTGAGAGCTTTTTGCACAAATCTGATTCTGCAGTCCACCACTCATGCTCCGGAACCCCACTTCCTCTTCTCCTTTTTATTCTATGACACTCTCCACTCTCATTCGTAGGCTCATGATAATCATATGCATTCTTGAATTTTGAATAAATCTTAGCCAAGCACTCCTGTGACAGCTTTACCATCTCCATCCCATCAGAAGGAAAACTCGGGATTCCATTCCTGTTTTTAATATCGAAATACTGTGAATCGTTTTCTGCTTCACAATCGTAAGTAGCACATTCAACTTCTTTCTGCAAGCACTGGTTGATAACCTCTTTAACTTCGAACCCAGCAAATCCTTTAGTCCCATTCCCAATGCCACGCTTCGACCTTGACTTCATCTCTATATATTGAATCAAGAAAGGCACATTCTGGACAATGTTCTTAACCGTAATGTTCATTCCCCAGGGCAAAGCTTGTGCCACTTTCACAAGTGTCTGTAAGAGCTCTTTATACCGTTTTTTGCTCGTAGCCACCGCTGCGTGTAATTCCTTTGCTATATCATCAATCCTAGCTTGAACTTGATTCAGTTCGGCTACAAAGGCCAAAACAGCTGCAATCATAGGAAGGGGCCTTCGTCCTGTCGTCAGGAACCAACTCACTGCACACTGTAATACAAACCTACCCTGTTTAATCATCTTATCCATCGTGTCTTTGGAAATCCCAGCAAAACTAGGGCAAGTCCGAATCGCCCGTTCCAAATGGTTCACGAGATCAAATTCCGGCAATTTCAAGTCAAGGAAATCGACAATGCGGGCAACCATGCGGCCAAGCTCGTGAATATCGCATCCTATCACCGAGGCAACTTCGGCAATTGCAACGGACCGATTGTTCTTCCTCATAACAACATAAGAGCAAGCACCGACCAAGACAGGGAACCAAATGCCGCAACCAAATTCTCCTTCGGTTATTGTCTCGATCATCTGTCTAACCTCGGCAGAAGTGGCCGCAGAGAGGTTTAGATTCAAGGCGATGGCTTCGATCTCTTTCTGAGCTCCGTAGTGTTTCTTCTCTCTGTAACTCAAGTCATAGCCAGAGGCTGAAGAACCGACGCGGACGAAGGTGCCCTGAGGGCCACTGATACCGCCAAAACTGTGTTGGAAGTTATCGAATTCTTGCTCCACGCCGCAAGACGTACAGATGCAGGTCCCCGAGATGTCGTCGCGGATAACTGTACTCTTCTGGCATCTCCTGCAGGAGCGAGAGGTCGACATCTCTGCCTCGCCAAAGCCGGTCCGGCTCGTCTGTAACACTAAGAAGGTCTTGTAGCACGTCTTAAATGGCTGCCATTTATACTAGACTGTATTGAAATAGCTTGATCGAAGAAAACCACCGCCTCTTTTCTCTCTCTGCAGCTGTGATCCTTGTTCCTCTGTTGGTGATGACCTATAACCTGGAAAACCTCCTCCCAAATCCAAACGAAGAAAAAGAAAACCTCTCTTTTTAAAAACACCCTTTTGCGTTCAATATCTGGAAATTCCGTAGATGGGATAAAGGAGAAAAAAACGAAGAAAACAGTCAAATGAACAACAATTCCGATTGCCTACACAAGAATTTCGACTAATTTATACCCAACAAAAAAATGAATCAGTCCAGAATTAATACCTGCAAATCAAGCCTGGAGTCTCGGATATCGTCGCCGAAAATCGATCCGATCTTCATGAAAATTCAAACACGAGTGAGAATCCTTGGATTGATGATTTCGTGATTATTTATTATTAGTGCCACTAGCTTCCGTTTTTCCCGAAGAAGATAAGCTAACAAGAAAACCCTAGAGCTTCTTGCGCTCTCTCTCCGAAGAAATAAGCTAGAAACAGTAAGAATGCCAGAAGATAGTCGAGGAGCGTCGGGCTTCTGTTCTTGAGAGATTTTCGCAAATTTTGAAATCTTTCTTGTTCGGGAGAGAAGGACGCATTAATAGCTTACACACTTCTTAATGTACAGGTTTTCATCTACAGCCGTTGGATATAGACTGGTACAAATGGCAGCCATCTAAGACGTGCTACACAATCTGTACCAATTTAGTGTTACATATTACGGAAAAAAAAAACTGTTCAAAATAGTCAAAGAACTTTCGAAAGCGGTTCGGCAAAATTTGTTTGTTCTTTCGTTCTCAAAGAATCGGATAAAAAGAACATCTAGAAGGCAAAAATTTCATAACATTCTAGAACAATTTTTATTAGTGTTACGGTTGGAAATCGTCCGCCGGTCTACGATCCGAGCAACCTAGAATCACAGAAGTTAAACAAAGGAGTTGGACGACAAAGCCCCAGGTACACTTCGATTCCTAAGTCAAATTCTCAATGTAAATAGTCAAGAGATAGCAGGAAGCTATCTCTCATTTAAAGAAATGAGAGGAACGATGAGAGAGTTTGAGCGTATGAAAAAACTGATGGTGAATAGTGAAATTGTGAGTTAGTATTACCTTGGAGATTCGTCATAGATTGGGAAGAAACATGAAAGTACCGGAACTCAGGGAAGTAGATCGCCAATAGGACTGCCAGGTGTAGCTCTGAGGGATACCTAGGTCATAAACTCCGAGTAGGAGTGGGAGACTAAAGTCAAGGAAGCTGAGTTGGTCAGTAATGAGAGTGACATGTGTCACCATACTAGTGGTTGTATGGCCGTGATAATCGACAACGTATTGTATTAGGAGAAGGAGTCCTATGACATAACCTAGTCATCTTAAGACTCTGACATCCGACTAGAAAATGTAACTCAATAAGACTATGCCATTGACCAAATACCGCGTCTTGATAGGATTGTAACTCCAAACGTGCAAAGTCGAGCGCTACATTATTTGCCTAGTCGGCCTAGCCGATTTTGGTTGCCACGCATAAGACTTTCATTGGGTGATGTTTTTTTCCCATAACAATTAGTATAGTTAGTTAAAATGGGAACGGTAAAAAAAAAAAACAAAATGGCATGGAATGGGTTTTAAACAGAGCAAAACAAGAATGGTACGATATAAAAAAGGGATCAAACATTCTGAGAATGACAAAAAAAACTAAAAGGACGGTACAGGTTTTAAACAAATCAGATATACTACAATACGGCAAAAAAAAAGGGTAATATACTCCCATAAATTGAAAAATTATATTTAAATGAATAGGAACACATGACATTTATAATATGTCCAATAATAAACCATGAAAAAAAAAAGTAATAACGTAATGAGTTTAGAAGCAATTATGAAGAAGTGGTCAACTTTTAACTCCACATCGGTTATATCTAGAAAGCAATAAGAGTATTAAACGATGTGGGATTAATCAATTCATTACTCATGAACTATGCAAGTAAAAATACGGACACGAGTACGGTACGATATGCTTTTTAAACGATAAGGCTTGGAGTATGGAGTATTTTAAAATATTTTTGAAGTCAATACGGCAATACACGTTTTAAACCGTCGAATACGATACAACAATATGGTAAGCTTTTAACTAACAGACTTAAACACCATGGTGAATAAATCATTCATTGGTTAACCCTTGCTTATTCATACCATCAATTTGCTAACTAATTACAAGTATCAGTTTTTGTCTACTTCTAAGTTTTCTATTCTGATATTTCAGGAACCCTTGTTCAGTTATACTTCTTCAATTTAATTCCTAAATTTGATTTCCATGTTTTTGGATTTGTTGCTGATACATCCCTGTTATCAGTCATTATTGAATTCAGTTTTGTGATCCCTTGAAACCTTACCATTGACATTTGGCCATCTGATTTCTGTCAACTTGCAGACTTCAAAACCCATATAAGAATTTACAGAATCCATAATTTAGACGTTATTTTAGGTTAAAAAAAGGATTATTCTATTAATTTACTAAACACTGCCTTATTGATTTCTAATTTCAAAAAAACAAGAAGAGTTAGACAGTAGGACAAGGACAGGAAAACTGTTCTATAAAGGATGGAATGGGTGAATTTGATTTGAAAAAATAATTTGAGAATAATGTCACTTGCTGAGTCACTTGACAAAATCAATGAGTCTGCTTAATCTGTGTGGATTTGCTTAATCTGTGTGGATTCCATATCAATTTTGTGTCAGAGTAATAGGTATAGCCTATTGGTGGAAGCTTTATTACATTACCTAAAACTTGTAGCAACTCATTGAGTGATCTTATTAAAGAGAAAAAGAAATTGATTTGAATGTGAAAGGCCTGAATCTTCTTAGGACTTACGTCTCCACTGAATGAATGTTTAATGAGATTTGGTTGCAATAAAACTAAGTGGACATCTAACCTCAAGGGGGTAACTGAGGTGACAAGGAGCCTACGCCTCAAGAAGCGAAACTATTGAATTCGATTCTTTTTACTATCTTGGGGCCACTCACACAAGATTGTTAAGTGTTTTCTCTTTCCTGCTATGGGTGCAAGTGAAATAGTTCTCATTCAACTCTGAAATGACCCCGTCCATGCGGTTATGGAGTCAGTATGGGCTTGCGGGATTAGTCAGACCAAAGGTCTGGATACCCGTCATTAGCAAAAAACAAAAAAAAAACACTAAATGGACATCTATTCAAAATAGTGTATTACTTTATTTATGTTTAGGATGCTTATGTGATTCCATATTTTGTAGAAATTTGATCATATTCAAAAGAGGTTAGTGAAAGGGGATGGTTTTGTGGGCATCTCTGAGATCCCTATTTGCTTGGTTGCCCATTGTTGATAATTTTGTAGGCTTAAGCTCTTACATGATTCAGTCGTAATAATTGATACCTTTTCAACATTGGTTGTTTTGAGAAAGGAGGGAAATCACCATATGGAAGGGATATATATTATTTGCCTTATGAGGATTTCTGTCTAGTATGAACTATGAAGTCTGTCAGCGTGTTTGGAATTATTCACCAATATGGGTTTTTCTTTTTCTTTTTTTAACAACGGGTATCCAAACTTTTGGCCTGACTAATCCCGTGGGCCCATACTTATCCCACAATCGCACGGACCGGGTCATTCTAGGGTTGAATAAGAACATTTCCACTTGCACCCAAAGTAGAAAAGAAAGAGCACTTAACACCCCCGTGTGAGTGGCCCCAAGGTAGTAAGAAAAGTCGAACTCAGTACCTTTCGTTTCCTGAGGCGTAGGCTCCTTGCCGACTCAACTACCCCCTTGGGTTTGATCACCAATATGGTTAGTGAAACAGATTGGAGTGCCGACTCAACTACCCCCTTGGGGTTGATCACCAATATGGTTAGTGAAACAGATTGGAGTGCGATCTCATCAGAGCTAACATTCTCATAAAAAAAAGGGATTATCAGAGACTATGATGCATAAAACTTGGACATTGTCTCAAGGTGAAGGAATGTAATTAGTGAATTTTTCCTTATAGGGATGGAGTTTGCTGAAGTATTTGGAAAGAGGCATATTCTTGTTGCACTCTGGCTTTGACCTTTTGATTGTCCTGACCTTCCTTACCTATATTAACCTCAAGCAGGAAGAATAATTGTCCTATTGAGCCCACTATCGTAGACATCATAAATTTTATTGAATGTTTCAACATGAGCATTTGAGAAACAAACTGTGGGTCTTAGAGAATGGAGAATATGTAGAAGATGTTAGAAATCCTGTTAGAATTTTTACTCTCAGTTAGGGTTTTTCCCATGGGATTTCCCATGAACCCTAACGGATACACCACATAGATTACTAGAATACAATGGGCATTAAAAAGAGATAATAAGACATATACTTCTTGCTGTAGATTGATTTTTGACCGTTTCCTTTGCTTTGAATGCTTGGATTAGATAGAGTCTTACACAGCCTGCCGAGGATCCCTTAGACTTCTCTCTAGGTATGGGAACAGGAGAGTAAAATAACATCGTGGCTATAGAGACCCTAACCATCGGTATTTATAATACCACCCCAATCCTGGATCAATCCCACAGTGGATCAGGTTGGTTCATCTCTAATCATACTTAAACTGGTTTACCTATAACTAGACTTCCACTGAACCAACTAACCTCAAAATTAATTTAGCCCATAAAAATATCTTACAGAAGAAGCAAAAGATAAAGCTTACTCACATTACTTTTCCTTAAGTTATGATTTAACTGCAAGTATTACCAGAAATGAATCTGAACCATTTAACCTCGTTGAGAAATTATGATATGGTTGGGTTTCTATCTTCGGTAGGATTATTTCTACAAAAGCTATGAGGTAGCCTCTTCAATGTGCTGCTACTCAGTTGTCATCGAAAAAACTATATATTATCATTAAGTGAGAATTACAACAGTATCCTAACGGACCTAACTTAATGCTTATGTCATTAGCATTGTTGTTGATGCTGTATAGAATTGCTAACCAAGCTAATGAGCATTTCTGATCGAATTAGGGAAGGGTACTCAAGTTGAAGAGTCAGAGAACTCCACCTTAATCCTACTAAGGCTGGTTTTTTTTGCCTCCCTTAACTGAATTCAACCATGGATCAGTTTGGGCCATTTGAGCTGAGATGGAGCACCACGAAGACTATCAGGAAAGCAGTCCAATAGGTGATATAATGTTTCAGTTATTTTTTTCCATTAACCTAGAACTTGGCCACTGTTACAAAAATATGTAAAGTCAACTGAATGTGATCAGCTACTAATGTAAATCATGTTTACTCTTATCCCAAGTAGATTATCTCTCCATCATTCTTTTGCATTTCTTTTGACATCAAGTTTTTGATAGAGACCAACTCACCAGCAGTGCCACATGTGATAACGGCTAACACCTTGTCACTATATTCAAGGACACGGTTTCTACATTTAGAATTCTATGTTTAGAATTCAAATATATGGTCACTTGTGATGCTGCTCACTAACTCAATCTCCACAATCAAGGATACGACTTATATGGTTAGAATTCAAATGTATTGTCACATGTGATAATGCTTATCAATCCCCACAATCAAGGACACGACTTATAAGGTTAGAATTCAAATGTATTGTCACATGTGATAATGCTTATCAATTCAATCCCCACAATCAAGGACACGGTTTCTTTGTTTAGAATTCAAATGTAAAATTAGATTGATGAATATCCAAGGTATCTTACCCACTCCATGTAATCTATAAATACCTTAGTCAAAATACGAGATTGTATCAAGTCAATATAATTCAAAATACAATTGCTCCTATTTACGGTTTTAGTAAGTTTCTCAGTCTTACTGCTCATAGTATTAGGATTGGGAGTGCGCAAACACAAAGATTTACGTAGTTCAACACCCCATCGTGGGATGCCTACATCCACCAGAGAAAAGAGTGACTTCCTTCAATTCTAAGAACAATCTATAAAATTCTCTACCTGACAGGAGGTGTCAGTGGCCATGTCGAGGGAGTTGGCTGAAAGTGCGTTGAGTCAATCTGTGACTGCATGGAGGTCGAAGACAACCTTGGTTTCTTGCAGCGGTGATTCATTGAGAAAAGTAGTAGGTGTGCCTGGATGGTTTGCGACCATGCACAATTCGATATCGCATGTGGAAGGTTTTGTTAGTGCTCTGGTCTGCAGATCAGGGGACTAGTTCCAATGGAGGAACCGATGCTAGGTCGTCGGTGGTGGCATTCTCAACCAGAGAGAATGGATCGACGGTGGCAATGACGATGGGTCTGGCTATCACGAAGGCTGCTCTTATGATGAGATGTGTTCAAACAGATGGAGGTTTCTCGTCGGGTGGAGAATTGAAGAATCGGGTAGATTCAAACTTGAACCATAGACCAGTGGTGGTGTAATACCCACACTCCATGAACCCGATCTAAACCTTGATTTCATGTTGTAACAGGTCTTCCAATCAACACCGGGCCAGACGGGACGAGCAGATGACAACCAGGTATGAAATCGGACCAAACGGACCAAATTAGGTATGAATTTAGTCATATCGGTCGATGGTACCGGTCTAAGCATGGGTACCGGTTGACCGGTATAGTCAGCAGACTATCAAGATCTGGAACCGGATCTCTACGGGTCCTACTTTCCAAATTTCGAACCCTAGGACTTTCCTAATCCTCGAAGGCTTCCTAAACCTAAACCTATCCTATATAAACACCTCTAAACCTCTTAGAATCCCTTCCATTGATCCTCACAAACCCTAGAAAGGAGAAAGAGGCTGAAGAAGGAGGAGAAGCTAGGAAGAGCCGATATTACCGTTCGACGAAGAATAACTCACCGCAAGTCGACGGTAAGTGCTTGAACCTTCCTTTACTTTATGAACACTTATAGGGTTGATTATTGTTGAATCAATACCATGCAAAGCATGTATTGATCTAAAACCCTATCTTGCCAATAAACCCTACTTTGCCGTCAAACCCTAATTTAATCGATAAACCCTAGATTCGAGTTCTAGGATGAATACCATCAAATTAGGACTTGAATGGAGTTGAAAATAATTCTAACTCAATGCTCAAACCTAGAATGTGTAGGAGAAACCCTAGGATCAATAGGGGGTGACCGACGGGAGTCGAGAACCGGACGTATAGTCTTCCGGAGACATACCGGTCGACTATACCGGTTGCACCCTGTGCGACCGGTATGTTGCGACCGGTACCTTCCGGGAGCTGGTCTGTGAGGACCAGCAGACCATACCGGTCGCAGGTTTCCCCACAGTGCTGCGACCAGTACTGTGATCGGTCAGCTCTGTGAGATATATTTTGTAATCTCGTTGGTTTTTCGACCAACATGAAACCTAAGGAAAACTATTCTAATTAAACCCTAATATTATATAGGACTTTGTGATAGCACGTTTGGATTTTGCGACATAGAGCAAGCTATCAAATGAGCGTCAGGTAAGGGAATCAGACATAAACCCTAATAATCTAATGGACAGTAAACTGTTGTTAATAACAATGACTCTGTGGATTGATGTTTGTGCATATTCGCATGTCATCCTTTACATTCAGTTATTATTATTGTTCATGCATACTCGCTGTGCTAGGATGTGATTGTTAGGCAAGTGATTATTTTTGTTGGTGTGTAGAATGGGAAGGGTCTGGGGTCTGGGATCATTCCTCACACTAGCACCTTTTCGTAGTATTCTATCTTAGCATAGTTGGTGCGGGTAAGGCATCAGGGGGAGGACGTGGCACTGTGGTCTCCGGCCTGACCACCAGACTCTAGCTCTATCTCTATGTCGTAGGGAGCTATGTTGGGATAGGGTCTACCTTGCGTATTGTTCTGTCTTAGTATGCTTGGTGCGGGTAAGGCATCAGGGGGAGGACGTGGCACTGTGGTCTCTGGCCTGGCCACCAGACTCTAGCTCTATCTCTATGCCGTAGGGAGCTGTGCTGGGATAGGGCCTACTGTGATGACATAGAGTATTGGTTAGTTGCGAGCCCAGTTTGCAAACCCTCACCAACAGGGGCTTACTTGTTGGTATGGGTAGAGCATCAGGGGAGTTGGTGGAAGCCTTAGCTCTATCTCTATTCCATGGTGGGTGCATGTGGGTCGGTAGCGGTGTGATCTACTGGGCGATTCTATACACTCGTGTATAGAGGTGCGGTGGCCGCCAGTCCTTTCTATTGCACATTGCAAACTTAAAACCAGACCATGATATAATATGATTGTTACTCATGCATATGAATGTTACACTGTCTGATTGTCTTACTGAGCTAAGTTGTGAGCTCACCTTTGTATATATACATATTTTTAGATATTGATGCAGGTTATACGGTGGATGATTACGTGAACACTTCGGCCTATGGAGGTGCTGCTGCTCTGGACGTGCAAGCAGGAGAGGACGAGCATGACGCTTTATGCGAGTGCCCTTTCTGCGTGTATCTCTAGGATTTTATTTTATTTGTTTCAGTTATTTTCGGTTGACATTAAAGTAATGTAAAGATATTTATTTATGTTTTGAGAATTTGGATAATGGAATATTTTATTAAATTTATCAATAGATACTTAGTTCATTTTATTTAAAGACTTCCGCTGTGTTTATTATTATTCTGATTGTGGTTATGTGCGATGGTTTGTATGAGTGGACACGGTCTTATTGAGATCCTGGTGTGAACCGTTGGTTCAATGACGGTTCACTCACACTTCTGGTTCAGTCGGAATTGGGGTGTGACAACTTGGTATCAGAGTTCTTGGACTCTGTCCAATAGACCATATTACACTTAACTAAGTCGATTAACTGAGATAGAAAAATTTAAAAGCCTTAATAAGAACACACCTTAAGCACTTGTTTGATATCTGAGATTATATAAGAAATAGCATAACATACTATACTAAATATGGAATTAATAAATGTAATGCTCTAGATAGGCAAAACCATAAACTACTATTAAAAATATTAAAGAGTGCTAAGTTAAAAGTGCTACAGGGTACGGCCCACAAGCCGGACAGTTACCCTGTTATATAACAGTACTGTGAAGAGAGAGAAAAATAAGAACTCTATCATGGGGTAGGGGGCATAGGAGGAATAGGGTCGGCAATATCATAATCCCGCTCATAGACGACCCTGAGCCAGTGCACCTGCTCCTGAGTGACTCGGAGGTTGCGAGCCAAGTGCCCCAATTCACGGCCCATCTCACGCTAAGCGTCCCTGATCTCCGTGCACATACCCATCACGGTGTCAGGAGGAGGCTAAGATGGTCCTGCTGCATGTGTGGGCTGCGGTGCTGACGCTGGAACATCCTCTATCTGATCATCGCCACCCTCATCATCACCCGCTGCCTCTGCTGCATGAGTAGCATTGGCGGCTGCTGCTGCTGCTGCCGCGGCTGCTACCCTCTTGAGTGGGCGAGGACGAGCCTCTAAGTCCTCATCGCTGATCGGCAGGTTATCCATCTGCATCCGCAGGATGGCATCCCAGTCGATGTCCGAGGTTATAGTATCCTCAACAACGATCTCACCCCTCATGTCCACTCGTAATCACGGTAGAAGAGTGGTGATGAGTCAACCGTATGGAAGGTTGCTGGCCTGACCGGGCAGTGTAGCTTGATGCATGGTCCTGATGATGATGTAGGGTAGACAGACTCGCTCCCCAGTGCAGACACAGTAGGTCAGGTACTGAGTAAGTTGAGACAACTCACTGTAATGGCTGCTCTGGGGCACAATGTTGTGTTGGATGATGCGACTGTATACCCGAGGCATGGGCCTCAAACTAGTAGCCTTCATGGGCGCCCTAGGGTTGAGTAGTTGCTATGAGATCTCCTGACGCAGATCGTCAGTGAGAAAGCCCTTCATCTTAGGGGCACAGTAGACCAAGTCCCCATCGTTGGGAATCCCCAGGAGATCAGCGAGCTGGTGAGTGTCAAAAGAGATGGGGACACCCTTGACATAGTTGGTTAGACGGAGTGCCCGGCACTGATTGAAGTCATTTACATCTCCATCTATCTCTAGATTGGCGAAGAAATGCTTGACAAGGTTGGGGCGGGTGGTTATAGTGTAGGTAATGACAGGCAACCAACCAAGCCTGCCAAAAGCGGCTTCAACGTCAAACCGCTGTAACTGCTCCAGGTTTTCCCGTCGTCTTGACTCAATGTTCTTCTCCTCAAACCAGGGGAAGCTGGCTTGCGCCGCCTCGGAACGGAACCACCGCTCATCAAGCTGTGGAACAGGGGGATGTGGACAGAGCATGCCAAGACCATAGGAGCGTTTGTCGGCACCTCTACGCTGAGCCATTGAAGCTGCAAAACAAAGACAAATAATGAGAAATTATTAGAATTTTTAAAAATTTCGGCAGCATAACAACAACAAATTAAGTAAAAGCCTTGAACTCACCCAAAATTTGGGGAGGAGGACTTATGTAACCCCCAAAAACTTCATGGAATCCAAACATTTATCAATCAAGCAAGAAATTTATAAATTTAGGAGTTTTCAGGAAAAAAAAATTCAATTTTTGTCAAAATCTAGGTCAAGACTAGAAAAAATTCGATTTTTCCTAAAACCTTTCGGTGGAACCTCAAATTGGTTGAGGGATTTTGCTCATAGAGGTCCCTAAACCCATTCTAAGCCGAAGGAAAAGAGTTCATACGGTTAGAATTTCCTAAACAAAGAAAAACCTCAATTTTGGGCTTGAAACCATAGAGAAACGATATGAAAATGATGAATGGAAGGAAGGAACTTACTTTAAGGCGATGTTCTAGGTCCGGATCGGAAGGAAATAGCTTCTAAGATCACCGGTCGGACTGTAGCAACTCAAGGAGTCAGAGAGGAATCGCCACCGGAGAAGAGGAAGAAGAGAAAAGTGAGAAAAATCTCACTTTTCGCGACTTTAAAGGAGAAATCTGGGCATACAGGTCGACGATTTTGCCCGTACCGGTCGACTGGTACCCCCTGGGTACTGTGACCGCTATCTCTCGGTCAAGAGATGGTGCTGACCTGTCGATTATATCGGTCGCACCATACTCTACAGAGTAGCGACCGGTCAGCTATGTGCAACCCAGAAAAAATTTTGGAAAAATTTTAAAAATTTCAATTTTAAGTTTCCATTTCGATTATTTGCCTTGCAATTGTTAAAGACTAACACTATTATGATTATTCGACTGTACCTCATGTGTTATGTCTTAATCTCAGATCCAAACAAACTAGTCTGGGATGGTAGGCGGAAATGGTCAAAGAGGCTCACGGAAGCGTCACCACTCCAGGGTGCGCCAAACTGAGGAAAATGTGGAAACTGATTATGTTGAAGAGCAAAATCAGAACCCAGAAAGTGGAGAAGGGCAGATCCCTAGGGCACCGACAAACTTGACAGGCCCTCCTCACACTAACTCGGGGACGATTGTCACAAATTTGGTTTATCAAATGGAAGCTCAGCAGAAGACGTTCCTGAATGAAATGCTGAAGATGTTCAGGCCACCAGGATATATCCCTATAGAAGGCACACCTGAACATAGGGGAAATAACACCACACGGCCAATGGATGGTAGCTCTGGGCCAATGGGCCAAGGACAGAATCTACAACCACCACACCAAATTCCATCGTTGTCTGCCTATCACGGAATCTACCTGTACCCACCACCATGGTATGGAATGAATGCACAGGGGCAGAATGACCTAAGCCGAGCAGTGGATAGGTTTTTGAAGCTGAAACCCCTACTTTCACAGGGAAACCAGGAAAACCATTGTGGCCTGCACAGTGGGTTGCTGAAATGGAGAAGAATTTCCCTCTGATGACTTTTACTGAGGATGAGAAGGTTTTGTTTGCCACGCACATGCTTAAAAAAGATGTCAATGCCTGGTGGAATTCTACCCGGTCATACTTAGAGGTAAAGCACACCCAGATCGATTGAGCAATATTCAAGGGAGCTTTCTTCGATAAATATTTTCCAAAGAGCTTCAGAGATCAAATGGAGAAGGAATTCCTTAACCTGCAGCAATCTCAATCGACTGTTGATGCTTACCAGCAAAGGTATGAAGAGCTATTTTTCTTTGCACCGACACGCATGCAAGAAGAAGAAACCAAGACTCGTAGGTTCACCCTGGGATTACGAGGAAGCATTAGAGAGCACGTGTTGGGTTTGGAGAAGAAAGTTTATAATGAGGTTGTGCAGATTTCCAGAGTAATTGAATCCAGCCAAAGAGACAGCTTCTTTGCTCAGAACAGGGGACTGAAGAGGCCTACTACTAAGACTTCAGGTGGAGGTAATCATAGACCATTCCGCTCGTACAGGGCTCAGTCCACTGTGGTGCCTGCAAGGAACACTACTGCACCACCACCGACACAGTTCACTGGACAGAACCAGGACGTTAAATGTTTCAACTGTCAGCAACTGGGTCATATTGCAAGGACTTGCACTCTACCTAGGAAGCAACCTCCACAGCAAGGAAAGGTATTCGCAGTCACCATTGAAGAGGCAGCCGCATCACCTGATGTGGTTACCGGTATGATTCTATCCCTTCCTATTTGTTTTACTATTGTTATGTTTGAGCATGTAGAACTAAGGGATAACTAAATTTCAGGGACTGTAAATATAGCTGGTATACTTGCCAGAGTACTCTTTGACCCTGGGGCCACGCACTCCTTCGTTTCTATTTCTTTTGGGAAGCAAATGGAATTACCTGTCAAGTGTTTGAACCCAAGCTTGATAGTTCGCTCTCCATTGGGAGTCGAAGTGGCGTTGACTAAATATTATGGGCCGTGTACAGTGAGCATTGATGGCCGAAACCTAGAAGCAAATCTGGTTCAACTCGAGATGGCAAACTTTGACGTCATCTTAGGAATGGATTGGCTAGGCCATCATTCGGCTAGCTTATTATGTGGTGAAAGGAAACTTGTGCTTAAAGATGTGAAGGGCAAGGAGTTTAGCTTCACTGGGACCAAGTTACCTAGGAAGTGAAAGCTGATCCTCTCCGCCCTAAAAGCTAAGAGATGCCTAGAGAAGGGAGGAGTAGGATATTTAGTGTCTGTGGTCGACATCACTGCTGAGGTGCCAAGGATGGAAGATCTAGATGTGGTACGAGAGTTTTCAGATGTGTTTTCAGAAGATCTCCCAGGTCTACATCCAGATAGGGCTACAGAGTTCTTGATAGACCTGATGCCAGGGTCGGCACCGGTGTCTAAAGCACCATACAGGATGGCCCCTACCGAATTAAAGGAGTTGAAGACCCAGTTACAAGAACTACTAGATAAGGGTTTCATACGACCAAGCATATCTCCATGGGGAGCACCTGTATTGTTCGTCAAGAAGAAGGACGGTAGTATACGGCTATGTATTGACTACCAAGAGCTGAACAAGTTAACCATCAAGAATCGATATCCTTTGCCTAGGATCGATGATCTGTTCGATCAGTTACAGGGTGCAAAGGTTTTCTCGAAGATTGATCTCAGATCAGGGTATCACCAATTGAAGATCAAGGCCGGAGATATTCCAAAGACTGCTTTCAGGACAAGGTATGGGCATTATGAGTTTCTGGTAATGTCGTTTGGGTTGACTAACGCTCCAGCGTCATTCATGGAATTGATGAACCGAGTGTTTCATGACATGTTGGACACTTCGATGATCGTATTCATCGACGACATATTGGTTTACTCAAAGGACAGGGAGGCTCATGCAACACATTTGAGAGCAGCCCTACAATGGCTGAGAAGGGAGAAGCTTTATGCCAAGTTCAAGAAGTGTGAATTTTGGCTGAAGGAGGTGGCTTTCTTGGGCCACGTAGTATCTGAAGACGGTATCAAGGTAGATCCAAGCAAGATCGCAGCTATAGTAGGATGGGAAGCACCAAAATCAGTTGCGGAGATACGTAGTTTCCTTTGATTGGCTGGTTACTATAGAAGATTCGTGGAAGACTACTCAAGGATCGCCGTTCCACTTACCAGACTAACCAAGAAGGGAGAGAAATTTATATGGTCAGATGAGTGCGAGAAATGCTTTCAGACTTTGAAGTCAAAACTAGTCTCTGCACCTATCTTGACCATCCTAGCACCAGGCTTACCGTTTATCCTATATACGGATGCTTCAGGGTTGGGTCTCAGATGTGTATTGATGCAAGGAGAACAGGTGATGGCCTATGCATCAAGACAGTTGAAAGAGCATGAGAAGAATTATCCTACACATGATTTGGAGTTAGCAGCGGTTATATATGCAATCAAGACTTGGAGACACTACCTTTACGGTGAAAAGTTTCAGATTAAGTCAGATCACAAGAGCTTAACTTATCTTTTCACTCAGAAAGACCTGAATATATGAGACAGAGGAGATGGCTGAAATTATTAAAAGATTATGATTGTGACATTCAGTACCATCCGGGTAAGACAAATGTTGTGGCTGATGCCTTAAGCAGAAAGTGGGCATTGAAACCTGAGGCAGGACCAAGTACAAATGCTACATTATGTGCTGCAGCCTCGAGCTCAACAGAGAATGATGAAGAGTATATAATAGCGACTGCAAGAGATCCAGTGGAACATGGCTTAATTCATAAGTTCATTGACCTTCGCAGCCTTAAAGATCTCATCGGATCTCATAGATGAGGTCAATGTAGCAATCCTACAGGATCCACACCTCAAGACTGTACAAAAAGACCTAGAGAAGGGTAACAGCAATCCTGACTTTACCTTGGATTCAGACAAGGTACTCAGGTATCATGGACGATTATGTATACTTGAGAGTGAGAACTCAAATATCAGAGATAGAGTTATTGTCACACCCCAATTCTGATCCAACCAGAATGGTGTGAGTGAACCGTCACTGAACCAACGGTTCACACCAGGATCTCGAATAGGCCGTGTCCACTCATACAAACCATTTCACATAACCATATTCAGAATATAAATAATACAGCGGAAGTCTTTAAATAAATGAACTGAAAATCTATTGATAAATTTAAATAAAATATCCAATTATTCAAATCCAAACATAAAATATAATATTCTTACATCCACTTAATCCAATTGAAAATAACTGAAACAAATAAATAAAATCAATCAAAGGTACACGCAGAATGGGCACTCGCATGAAACGTTATGCTCGTCCTCTCCTGCCTATACACCCATAGCAGCAACATCACCATACGCCGGAGCGTTCATAAAGTCGTCCACTGTGTAACCTGCATCAACATCTAAAAAACAATGTACGTACAAAGGGTGAGCTCACAACTTAGCTCAGTAAGACAATCAGACAGTTTCACAATATTATGCATGAGTAACAATCATTTTATGTTGTGGTCTGGTTTAAGTTTGCAATGTGCTATAGAAAGGTTTGGTGGCCCCCGCACCACTATACACGAGTGTGTGGCACCTCATGGATCTCACCCCCATTGGCCCACATGCACCCATCATGGAATAGAGATAGAGCTAAGATATCTCCGTACCTCCACTGATGCTCTACCCATACCAGTACCTAAGCCCCTATTAACCAGGGCTCGCAAACTGGGCTCGCAACTAACCAAATCCTATATGTCATCAATGTACGCTCTATCCCAGCACAGCTGTCTACGGCATAGAGATAGAGCTAAGGCATCCCCGTACCTCCCCTGATGCCCTATCCGCAACTAACCCACTAGGATAGAAACATAACGCAGGTAGACCCTATCCCAACATAACTCCCTACGGCATAGAGATAGAGCTAAAGCATCGTGGACAAGCCAGCGTCGACCTCGGAGACCACAGTGCCACATAACCATGGCCAGGCCAGCATCAACATCGGAGACCACCGTACCACGACCTTCCCCTGATGCCCCACCCATACCAAGCATGTTAAGATAGAATACTACAAAAAGGGTCAGTGTGAGGAATGATCCCAGGCTCCATGCCCCACTCCACACACTCACGAAAACAATCACATGTCGAACAATCACATCCTATCAATGCATGAACAATAATAATAACTGAAAGTAAAGGATGGCATGTGAATATACACAAACATCACATCATATATATTCAGGTTATTAACAACGATTTATTGTCCATTAATTATTAGGGTTTAGGTCAGATTCCCTTACCTGACGCTCGTTTAATAGCTTGCTCCACGTCGCAAGATCCAAACGGAAAGTCACAAAGTCCTACAATATTATTAGGGTTTCATTAGAATAGTTTTCTTAGGGTTTCATGTTGGTCGAAAACCAACAAAGTCCAAAACCAGCCCTTCAAAGCTGACCGGTCGCAACATATCGGTTGCAGCTCTGTGAGCAACCTAGCAACCGGTATGGTCGACCGGTATGTCTCCGGAAGACCATACACTTGATTTTTCGACTGCCGTCGATCGATTTCCTTGGATTTTCAGGGTTTCTCCTATCCATTCTAAGTCTAATCTTTGAGTTAGAGTTATCCCCAACTCATTCAAGTCTTATTTCGATGAATATCATCTCGAAACTCGAATCTAAGGTTTGACAACAACTTAGGGTTTTTAAGGTTCAGTTAGAGTTTTAGATCAATACCTACTTTGCATGGTATTGATCCACCCACACAACTATCCTAGAGTCATAGGGTAAGAAGAGTGGTTAAAATACTCACCGTTGACTGGCATAATGTGAGCGTCGTCGAACGGTAATGGCGGCACCTCCTTCTTCTTCCTAGCTCCTTCCCTTTCCAACCTCCTTCTCTTCTCTAGAGTTTGTGAGAGACAATGGAAAGGATTTGAGGAGGTTTAAGGGTGTTTATATAGGCTAGAGTTAGGGTTTTGTAACCCTATTAGGATTAGGAAAGTCTTAGTATTAGGGTTTAGGAAAGTGGGACCTGCAGAGATCAATTTTTGAATCTCCGTAGTCAGCTGCGCAGAGCTGACCGGTCGACCGATACCAAGACCGGTACCATCGACCGGTCAACATAAAATCATGTTGATTTGATCGTCTTTGGTCCGATTTTGTACCTGTTTGTCATCCGCTCGTACCGTCTGGCCCGGTGATGATCAGAAGATCTGCTACGACACAAAACCAAGGTTTATACCGGGTTTACGGAGTGCGGGTCTTACAACTCCCCCACCCTTAAAAAAAATTTCATCCCGAAATTTGCATGAAGGTCTCACAACTCCCCCACCCTTAAAAAAAAAATTTGGCCTTAAAATCTGAACATACCTTGATCGTCGAAAAGATTAGGATACTCCTTCCTCATTGCTCTCTCCTCTTCCCAAGTAATTTCTTCGACATTTTGGCTTCTTCAATGCACCTTCACATAATGAATATCCTTGGTTCGAAGTTGCTGTATCTTTCGGCTTGAGAGCATCACAGGCACCACTTCAAATGTTAAGTCTTCAATCAAGTCTGGGGGGTCTGCTATCAAGATGTGCGATGGATCTCTGACATACTTTTTCAATAATGATACATGGAACACATCATGGACACTTGACATAGATGGTGGTGGAGCCAATTGATATGCTACGTTACCACGTCTAGCCAATATCTCGTATGGTCCCACATACCTGGGGCATAGCTTCCCCTTCTTACGAAACCTTTTCAGACCTCGCACCGGTGATATCTTCAAGAATACTTTGTCACCCACTGCAAACTCCAGATCTCGACGTCGATTATCCTCATAGTGCTTCTGTCGAACTTGAGCCGTCTTTACTCTTTCTTTGATCTGATTAATCACTCGACAAGTTTCTTCAACAAACTCCAGTCCTACAATTCTTCTTTCTCCTACCTCGTTCCATAACAGAGGTGTACGACACTTCTTCCCATAGAGTGCTTCATATGGGGCCATCTGAATTGTAGCCTGATAGCTGTTGTTATAAGCGAACTCGATGATTGATAGTTTCTCATCCCAAGCTCCCTTGAAATCTAATGCATAAGCTCGGAGCATGTCTTCTAAAATTTGAATAGTTCGTTCTGACTGGCCGTCCGTCTGAGGGTGAAAAGCTGTACTCAACTTCAACTTTGTTCCCATAGCTTTCTGTAATCCTTCCCAGAACTTTGATGTAAAATGGGGATCTCTGTCAGATACTATACTCTCTAGGATGCCATGAAGTCTGACTATATTATCAATATATAACTTGGCCAGCTTCTCCATGGTATACTGAGGTCTGACTGCAATAAATCGAGCTATCTTGGTGAGTCGTTCGACTATAACCCAAACTGCATCCACTGACCTTGGTGTCAAAGGTAGGCCAGTGACAAAATCCATGGTGGTACAATCCCACTTCCATGCAGGTTCCAGTAATGGCTGTAGTAAACATGCGGGTCTCTGCCTTTCTGCTTTAACTTATTCATAATTTAGACATTGGAACACGAAACGAGCTATATCTGCTTTCATACCCCTCCACCAATATAGTCTTCTTAAATCATGGTACATTTTGGTACTTCCTGGATGTACCGAATATGGAGTGTAATGAGCTTCAGTCATAACTCGATCTCTGATATTGCAGTCTTCACTCTCAGGTATACATAACCATCCACGATACCTGAGTACCTTGTCTGAATCCAAGGTAAAGTCAGGATTGCTCCTACCCTTCTCTAGGTCTTCTTGTACTGTCTTGAGATGTGGATCCTGTAGGATTGCTATTTTGACTTCATCAACTAGATCCGGTGAGATCTTTAAAACGGCGAACATCATGGTGAACTTATGAATTAAGCCTTGCTCAACTCGATCTTCTGCAGTCTCTATAATATGTTCATCATCAATTTCCATTGAACTTGAGGCTGCAGCACACAATGCAGCATTTGTACTTGACCCGGCCTCAGGTTTCGATGCCCACTTTCTGCTTAAGGCGTCAGCCACAACATTTGCTTTGCCCGGATGGTACTGGATGTCACAATCATAATCTTTTAACAATTCCAGTCATCTCCTCTGTCTCATATTCAGATCCTTCTAAGTGAAAAGATAAGTTAAGCTCTTGTGATCTGACTTAATCTGAAACTTTTCACCGTATAGATAGTGTCTCCAAGTCTTGATGGCATGTATAACTGCTGCTAGCTCTAAATCATGCGTAGGATAGTTCTTCTCATGCTCCTTTAACTGTCTTGATACGTAAGCAATCACCTGTTCTCCTTGCATTAATACACACCCGATACCCAACCCTGAAGCATCCGTATATAAAGTAAATGGTACGCTTGGTTTTGGATGGTCAAGATAGGTGCATAGACTAGTCTTAACTTCAAAGTCTGAAAACACTTCTCGCACTCATCTGTCCATATAAATTTCTCCCCTTTCTTGGTCAATCTGGTGAGTGGAACAGCGATCCTGGAGTAATCTTCCACGAATCTTCTATAATAACCAGCCAACCCAAGGAAACTACGAATCTCCGCAACAGATTTTGGTGCTTTCCATCCTACTATAGCAGCTATCTTACTGGGATCAACCTTGATACCTTCTTCAGATACTACATGGCCCAAGAAAGCCACTTCCTTCAGCCAAAACTCGCACTTCTTGAACTTGGCATAAAGCTTCTCCTGTCTCAGCCGTTGTAGGGCTGCCCTCAAATGTGTTGTATGAGCCTCATTGTCCTTTGAGTAGACCAATATGTCATCGATGAATACGATGACCGAAGTTTCCAACATATCATGAAACACTCGGTTCATCAGTTCCATGAACGACGCTGGGGCGTTGGTCAAACCGAACGACATAACTAGAAACTCATAATGCCCATACCGTGTTCTGAAAGCAGTCTTTGGAATATCTCCGGCCTTGATCTTCAGTTGGTGATACCCTGATCGGAGATCGATCTTCGAGAAAACCTTTGCACCCTGTAATTGATCGAACAGATCGTCGATTCTAGGCAAAGGATACCGATTCTTGATCGTCAACTTGTTCAGTTCACGGTAATCAATGCATAGCCGTACACTTCCGTCCTTCTTCTTGACAAATAATACAGGTGCTCCCCAAGGTGATATGCTAGGTCGTATGAAGCCCTTATCCAACAATTCTTGTAGCTGGGTCTTCAACTCCTTTAGCTCGGTAGGGGCCATCTTATATGGTGCTTTAGACACCGACACTGAACCTGGCATAAGGTCTATCACAAATTCTGTAGCCCTGTCTGGTGGTAAACCGGGGAGATCCTCTGGAAATACATCTGGAAACTCCCGCACCACGTCTAGATCTTCCAACTTTGTCACCTCAACAGTGATGTCGACTACAGATACTAGATACCCCACTCCCCCCTTTTCTAAGCATCTCTTAGCTTTTAAGGCGGAGAGAATCAGCTTCTGCTTCTTAGGTAACTTGGTCCCAGTGAAGCTATACTCCTTTCCCTTTTTGTCTGTAAGCACAAGCTTCCTTTTTCCACATAATAGGATAGCTGAATGGCGGCCTAATCAATCCATTCCCAAGATGACATCAAAGTCTGCCATCTCGAGTAGTACCAAACTTACTTCTAAGTCTCGACCCTCAATACAAACTGTACATGGTCCATAATATTCAGTCAAAGCCACTTCGACTCCTAGCGGAGAGCGAACTATCAAGCTTGGGTTCAAGTGCTTGATCGGTAACTCCATTCGCTTTCCAAAGGAAATAGAAACAAAGGAGTGTATGGCTCCAGAGTCAAATAGTACTCTGGCAGGTATACCAGCTACATTTACAATTCCTGAAATTTTATTATCCCTTAGTTCTACATGTGCATACACACAATGAAAATAGTAAGCCAAATAGTAAGGGATAGATTCATACCAGTGACCACATCAGGTGATGCGGCTGCCTCTTCGGTAGTGACCGCAAATACTTTTCCTTGCTGGGAAGGCTGCTTCCTAGGTAAAGTGCAGGCCCTTGCAATATGACCCACTTGCTAACAGTTGAAACATTTAATGTTTGGGTTGTGTCCAGCGAACTGTGGCACAGGTGGTGCCGGATTGTTCCTTGCAGGCACTGTAGCGGTCTGAGCCCTGTATGGGCGGAAAGGCCTATTGTTACCACCACCCGAACTCTCAATAGCGGGTCTCTTCACTCCCCTATTCTGTGCAAAGAAGCTGTCCCTCTGACTGGATTCTATCACTCTCGCAACCTGTACAGCCTTATTATAAATTTTCTTATCCAAACCCAATATATGCTCTCTGATGCCTCCACGCAGTCCCATGGTGAACCTGCGTGTCTTGGTCTCTTCTTCTTGCATACTTGTCGGTGCGAAGAAAAATAACTCCTCGTACCTCTGTTGGTAAGCATCCATAGTCGACTGAGACTGTTGTAGATTGAGGAACTCCCTCTCCATCTGATCCCTGAAACTCTTCGGGAAGTATTTATCTAAGAAGGCAACTTTGAATGCTTCCCAATCCACCTGTGTATGCTTCGTCTCCAGATATGCCCGTGTAGAATTCCACCAAGCATTCGCATCTTCCTTAAGCATATGAGTGGCAAACAGGACCTTTTCATCCTCTGTACAAGTCATCAGTCGAAAACTCTTTTCTATTTCTGCAACCCACTGTGCTGGCCACAATGCTTTCCCTGCCTTACCTGTGAATGAAGAAGGCTTGACTTTAGGAATCGTCCACCGCCCGACTCGGATTGTGTTGTCCCCTGTATTCATTTCGTACCATGGTGGTGGATACGGATATGCTCCCCGATAAGTAAAAGATGACGCGGTGCGGTGGTGGTACGATTCGGGGTTGGCCCATCGGCCCTGGACTACCATGCATCGGGTGTGTTGTATTATTCCCTCCGGACTCGGGCGTACCTCCAGGTGGGAACAGTGCACGGTGGCTCGAACATCTTCAATATCTCGCTCGAGAATTCTTTGGCGAGCTTGCATCTGATAGACCAGATTTGTAACGATGGTCTCAGAATTCCTATGAGGTGGGCCAAGCAAATTTTTCAGTACCCGTGGGGCCTGCTCTTCCTCAGCTACCGGGCTTGGCTCTCTCACATAGCCTGGTTCAACCTGCTCTTCTTCCTCGAGGCGCATCCTAGCATGGTGACGCTTTCGACCCCTACGACCATTTCCGCCCACCATCTCAGACTATTCTATTTGGATCTGAGAAGAAGACATAACACATGAGAATGAAGCAATAGTGGTGTTAGTCTTGAACAATATAAGGCGAAACAGTCGGAAAATATAAGTTTCAATTTTTATAAATTTTTATTAAAAAAAAATAACGGCTTTTCTTGGTGCTGACCGGTCGATACATACCGGTTGACACTCTGTAGAACACTGTGCGACCGGTATAGTCGACCAGTCAGAATGAAAATTCTGACCGAGACATAGCGGTCGTAGCCCTGTTGGGGTAACGGTCGACCGGTATGCCCAGAAAGGGTTTTAAAATCACGAAAAGTGAGAAATTTCTCACTTTTCTTTCTTTCCTCTCCTCCGGTGGCGATTCTCCTCTGGATTCTGAGTTGCTACAGTCCGATCGGTGACCTTAGAAGCCGATTTCTTCCGTTCAAGACTTAGAACATCATCTCCAGGTAGGTCTCTTCCTTCTCTAACAAGTTTTTATAAATTTTTCATATCGTCTTTATTTAGCATTCTGTGTTTTTCTTTGATTGAGAGATTCCAACCGTAGGAACTCTTTTCCTTCAGCTTAGAAAGGGTTTAGGGACCCCTAAGAGCAAAAGCCCTCAACCTATTTGAGGTTCCACCAAACGGTTTTTGGAAAAATCGAATTTTTACAATTTTTGACCTAGGTTTTCAAAAATTTTGAAATTTCTTAATTTTTCTTAAATTTCTGAAATTTCTTATTGTAATTGCCTGTGATTGATTTGTTGAAAAGTGTGGGGGTTACGTAAGTCCTCCTCCCCAAGTTTTTGGGTGAGTTCGAGGCTTTTTCCCAAATTACTGCCGTTATGCTGTCGAAATTTCAACAAAATCTAATATTTTCTTCTTGTTTTCTTTTTGTTTTTGCAATTTAATGGCTCCACGACGTGCTCTTGGCAAACGTCCTCATGGCTCGAGCGTGCGCACTCCTCAGCCACCAGCTCCACAACTCGACGAGCATTGGTTCCGTTCCTTGGAGGCACAAGCTCGTTTCCCCTGGTTTGATAGCAAAAACATTGAATCCGGACGGCGAGTTAACTTGGATCAGTTGGACAGGTTCGATGTGCGAGCAGCTTTTGACGCGCTTGGGTGGGTGCCTGTAATCTCCTACACAGATCCCACTCGTCCCAATCTGGTTAAGCATTTTTATGCTAACCTGGAGCTGCATGGGAACATTGACGATCCCAACCAGAGTAGAGATTTGCGCATCACCAGTTACGTCAAGGGCATCCATATTTTCTTCAACACTCATCAATTGGCTGACCTACTGGGGGTACCCAATGATGGAGACTTGGTATACTGCCCTCCAAAGGTGAAGGGCTATCTGAGCAGGACCTACGCCGAGAGATAGCAGAGCAGATCCTACATCCTGGGGCTCCTATGAAGGCGGCTAGTCTGAAGCCCCTAGCTCGAGTCTATAGCTGCATCATCCAGCACAACATTGTGCCCCGGAGCGGCCACTACGGTGAGTTATCTCAGCTCACTCGGTACATCACCCATCGCGTGCGCACCGGGGAGCGGGTCTCTCTCCCTTACCTCATCATACGGACCATGCATCAGGCGACCCTGGCCGATGAGGCCAGTAACCTTCCATACGATCGTCTCATCACATTCCTTCTACGTCGCCTAGGTGTGAGCATGAGAGGCGAGGTGACTGTTGAGGACACCATGACATCCGACATCGACTGGGATGCCATTCTGAGGATGCAGATGGATAATTTGCCCGTTAGCGACGACGAGTTGGAGGCTCGCCCTCGCCCACTCAGGAGGGTAGCAACAGCTGCAGCCAATGCGGCCTATGCAGCAGAGGCCGAGCGTGATGATGACGAGGATAGAGGGGGAGGGGTGTATCGGCGCCACCTCCGGACCTACACTGCAGACACCACCATCTACCTCTAGCTGGACCATCTCATCCCCCTCCGGACCCGGTGTTGAGTATGTTCACCCGAGATCGGGGGACACCCAGAGAGTCATCCTAGAGTCTCAACGAGAGATGGGTCAGGAATTGGGACGTCTGGCTCGTAGCCTACGGGTGACACAGGACCAGGTACACTAGCTTAGGGTCGCTTACGAGCGATTATGACATAGCGGACCCTATTCCTCCTAGGCCCCCTACCCCATGATTTCCTTTTATTTTCTCTCTTTTCTTTCTGGTATATATATGTATCAGGGTAACTGTCTGGCTTATGGACCGTACCCTGTCGCACTATTTCATTTGATACTCTTTTCTGATTAATGAAAGTTTTCATGATTCACCTAACTAGTGCATGGGTATCATTAAATTTCATATTTAATATAGTATATTATGCTCTTTCTTAATCAGTCTCAGGTATCAAAGAATGCTTAGGGTGTGTTTGTATTAAGATTTTTAAATTTTTCCTAACTCAATTCATCGACTTAGTTAAGTGCAATATGATGCGTTGACGAGCCCAAGAGCTCGATACCAAGTTGTCACACCCCAATCCCGATCCAACGGAATGGTGTGAGTGAACCGTCACTGAATTAACGGTTCACACCAGGATCTCGAATAGGCCGTGTCCACTCATACAAACCATTTCACATAACCATAATCAGAATATAAATAATACAACGGAAGTCTTTAAATAAATGAACTGAGAATCTATTGATAAATTTAAATAAAATATCTAATTATTAAAATCCAAACATAAAATATAATATTCTTACATCCACTTAATCCAACTATAAATAACTGAAACAAATAAATAAAATCAATCAAAGGTACACGCAGAAAGGGCACTCGCATGAAGCGTCATGCTCGTCCTCTCCTGTCTGTACACCCAGAGCAGCAACATCACCATACGCCGGAGCGTTCATAAAGTCGTCCACTGTGTAACCTGCATCAACATCTAAAAAACAATGTACGTATAAAGGGTGAGCTCACAACTTAGCTCAGTAAGACAATCAGACAGTTTCACAATATTATGCATGAGTAATAATCATTTTATGTTGTGGTCTGGTTTAAGTTTGCAATGTGCTATAGAAAGGTTTGGTGGCCCCCGCACCTCTATACACTAGTGTGTGGCACCTCATGGATCACACCCCCATTGTCCTACATGCACCCATCATGGAATAGAGATAGAGCTAAGATATCCCCGTACCTCCCCTGATGCTCTACCCAAAGCAGTACCTAAGCCCCTACTGGCTAGGGCTCGCAAACTGGGCTCGCAACTAATCAAATCCTATATGTCATCAATGTACGCTCTATCCCAGCACAGCTATCTACGGCATAGAGATAGAGCTAAGGCATCCCCGTACCTCCCCTGATGCCCTATCCGCAACTAACCCACTAGGATAGAAACATAACACAGGAAGACCCTATCCCAACATAACTCCCTACGGCATAGAGATAGAGCTAAAGCATTGTGGACAAGCCAGCGTCGACCTCGGAGACCACAGTGCCACATAACCATGGCCAGGCCAGCATCAACATCGGAGACCACCGTACCACGACCTTCCCCCGATGCTCCAACCATACCAAGCATGTTAAGATAGAATACTACAAAAAGTGTCAGTGTGAGGAATGATCCCAGGATCCATGCCCCACTCCACACACTCACGAAAACAATCACATGCCGAACAATCACATCCTATCAATGCATGAACAATAATAATAACTGAAAGTAAAGGATTGCATGTGAATATACACAAACATCACATCATATATATTCAGGTTATTAACAACGATTTACTGTTCATTAATTATTAGGGTTTAGGTCAGATTCCCTTACCTGACGCTCGTTTGATAGCTTGCTCCACGTCGCAAGATCCAAACAGAAAGTCACAAAGTCCTACAATATTATTAGGGTTTCATTATAATAGTTTTCTTAGAGTTTCATGTTGGTCGGAAACCAACAAAGTCCAAAACCAACCCTTCAGAGCTGACCGGTCGCAACATATCGGTTGCAGCTCTGTGAGCAACCTAGCAACCGGTATGGTCGATCGGTATGTCTCCGGAAGACCATACACTTGGTTTTTCGACTGCCGTCGATCAATTTCCTTAGATTTTCAGGGTTTTTCCTATCCATTCTAAGTCTAATCTTTGAGTTAGAGTTATCCCCAACTCATTCAAGTCTTATTTCGATGAATATCATCTCGAAACTCGAATCTAAGGTTTGACGGCAACTTAGGATTTTTATGGTTCAGTTAGGGTTTTAGATCAATACCTACTTTGCATGGTATTGATCCACCCACACAACTATCCTAAAGTCATAGGGTAAGAAGAGTGGTTAAAATACTCACCGTTGACTGGCGTAACATGAGCGTCATCGAACGGTAATGGCGGCACCTCCTTCTTCTTCCTAGCTCCTTCTCCTTTCCAACCTCCTTCTCTTCTCTAGAGTTTGTGAGAGACAATGGAAAGGATTTGAGGAGGTTTAAGGGTGTTTATATAGGCTAGAATTAGGGTTTTGTAACCCTATTAGGATTAGGAAAGTCTTAGTATTAGGGTTTAGGAAAGTGGGACTCGCAGAGATCAATTTCTAGATCTCCGTAGTCAGCTGCGCAGAGCTGACCGGTCGACCGGTTCCAAGATCGGTACCATCGACCGGTCAACATAAAATCATGTTGATTTGATCGTCTTTGGTCCGATTTTGTACCTGTTTGTCATCCGCTCGTCCCGTCTGGCCCGGTGATGATCGAAAGACCTGCTACGACACAAAACCAAGGTTTAGACCGGGTTTACGGAGTGCGGGTCTTACAGTTATGACAGAAGCTCATTACACTCCATATTCGGTACATCTAGGAAGCACAAAAATGTACCATAATTTAAGAAGATTATATTGGTGGAGGGGTATGAAAGCGGATATAGCTCGTTTTGTATTCCAATGTCTGAATTGCCAGCAAGTTAAAGCAGAAAGGCAGAGACCGGCAGGTTTGCTACAATCACTATCGGAACCTACATGGAAGTGGGATTGCATCACATTGGATTTCGTCACTAGCCTACCCTTGACACCAAGGTCGGTGGATGCAGTTTGGGTTATAGTCGATCGACTTACCAAGACAGCTCGATTCATTGCGGTCAGACCTCAGTATACCATGGAGAAGCTGGCCAAGCTATATGTAGATAATATAGTCAGATTTCATGGCATCCTA